>SRMA01025354.1:135028-167266 GCA_007224835.1 Danionella cerebrum
TCTTGCGTGAACGCGCATTCAATCACGTGATTACACAGACTAAGCCAATGAGAGTTCACATAAAATGTTTACTCGTGAAAAAGTTTTAATTTTTATTTTGCTTATATGCCGCGTAGATGTCAAATTTACTTGTAACACATTGTTCAACTATAAATATTGTTTAAAAAGTTTAAAAGAATGCAATCGCCTAAGTTGCTTACAGCATTGAATATTTTAATAATTTATGAATGTACAGCATTATACAAACTTTAGATTTTTATATTTTATTTGCGTGTTCAAATATATTTATATTTTATTCCCAAAAACAAGGGAACAGCTGAGTATTGTTTCATCCGGCCAGTTTAAATAAAACTACTTGTGAAATGTCATATTTGGGTTTGACTGTGACTAAACAATTGCTCTCACTTTTTGATAAAAATATCGGGATATATATCGTATATCGATATTCAGCCTAAATATATCGGGATATGACTTTTGGTGCATATCGCCCAGCCCTAATCATAACCCATTATAGAAGACTCTGGAAGCAAGGTTTTTAGAAAGTATAGCAGAAAACGTGGTCTTATTCAGCTTTTTAACACTATCTTAGCAATCTTATTTAAAGAGCTAACACATTCCTAGTGGATTTCTGTATGTTAGTTGAGTTTGCACTCTTTGTTGTTGAATCTGAGCATATTGGGGGAGTTTGTGATTGTTATGGATTGAGGTGGGGCAAAAGCCAAAGAGTATTAACATATTTTTTATTGCAGATTTACAAAAAATGCAGAATTATTATTTTTTCTTAAACTTTTACACATAATACCCATATAATAAAAGCATTCTATCAATGACAAAACTCTCTTTTCCAATTTCCTCAGCTTTCTGTCCATGAGACCGAAGACCCCAATGATAACCGCTACCTATTGGTGATGAAGGGAGCTCCAGAGCGCATCTTGGACCGTTGTTCCACCATTATGCTGCAGGGTAAAGAACAGCCTATGGATGAGGAAATGAAGGAGGCCTTTCAGAATGCCTACCTGGAGCTTGGAGGACTTGGAGAGAGAGTGCTGGGTGTGTAAAACATGGAATTATTACATATGGATTACATAAAGCAGTTCACCTACAGCATTCAAGACCTTGCCTGGTTTATATTTGATTCTGTAGAATTCTTGAAGTAGAATACTTGAAGTAAATAAACCTGACTCTTTCAACAGGGTTCTGCCATCTCCTTATGCCCGAGGACCAGTACCCAAAAGGATTTGCATTCGACACAGATGATGTCAACTTCCAGACAGACAACCTTTGCTTTGTGGGTCTAATGTCCATGATCGACCCTCCCCGTGCCGCTGTGCCTGACGCTGTGGGAAAATGCAGATCTGCTGGGATCAAGGTCATCATGGTGACAGGAGATCACCCAATCACTGCCAAGGCCATTGCTAAGGGTGTGGGGATCATCTCCGAAGGCAACGAGACTGTGGAGGACATCGCCGCCCGCCTTAACATCCCCGTCAGCCAGGTTAATCCCAGGTAACAAGGAGTGTGTGACACTTCTCATAGACCATGGCTGCACGGTTGCAATTTTAACAGAATTGTGAGCTAGAATTTTTACTTTGTACGGTTCATGGAGGTCCAATTTTACAGTTATCACCATTTTTACATTAAAGAAAAAAGTTATTGGTTTGAAGAATATATATTTTGGCAACTTTTATACGAAATCAAAATGCATATAAAGTGATTTTAACATGCATTTTATCTTTAGAAAATATGGAACGTTTTGTGAATAAAAAAAATCTGATTTCAAATAATTAAATAATTTTACGTCACTTTACAAAATACACTTTTTTTTTCTCCATGTACAAATATTGTTGTATACATTTGTGGACCATGGGCTGTTTATTTTTCTGATTTTGATCTCATCCCTAAACTGACATGGTAGATTTTTTTCTGGTGATAGCCAACCTTTAAGCAGTTCTCTGTGTTTATTGATAATGTATCATTTGTTCGTCTTAGGGATGCCAAAGCATGTGTGATTCATGGAACAGACCTGAAGGATTATTCTCAGGAGCAAATAGATGAGGTTCTGCGAAACCATACCGAGATCGTGTTTGCCAGGACGTCTCCTCAGCAGAAGCTCATCATTGTAGAGGGTTGTCAGCGACAGGTACTGCCATCGTGTCATTTGCTTATTAGTCAGATAATTAACTTTCGTGTTAATGCCAGGTTTTGTTGTCCTGTGTCTTAGGGAGCTATTGTAGCTGTAACAGGTGATGGTGTAAATGACTCCCCAGCCCTGAAGAAGGCAGACATTGGGGTCGCGATGGGCATTGCAGGCTCTGACGTGTCAAAGCAGGCTGCCGACATGATTTTACTGGATGACAACTTTGCCTCCATTGTCACTGGAGTAGAAGAAGGTGAGAAAGATGGAAGAAAAACAAAGAATGAAAAACAACTGAACACAGCTTTACGGTATATGTAAAAACAAGGCCTTAGTCGGGAAATGAAATGCAATGGCAGGTTGGGCAATTTTGAAAAATACCTAATAAAACAAACCAATATCAGCATCCAAAACACAGTTGTAGCCAATCAGCAAAAAGCAGTGGGTGTTTTCAATATCTATTCTAGAGCAATAAAATGAATGCTTGTGCACACGCCTCAAGTGCTCTGGTCTCAGTCATCTATCTATATGTATCTTTCTAGTCTTGATTTGTTACAGTATTAGTGAGTCTTGTAGTAAAGACCACCTTGATTTAGACAAAGACCCAGCCAAGACTGGAGAGTGTTGAGGCCAAGACAAGACCGAAAATAAATGTTAGTGCACTGTTATTTTGTCTATTAAGCACCAATCCCTCAATTAAGTTCTTATAATAGTATTAACAGCAGTTCTCACCATATCATTTTATGACTTATTATGGGACGTCCAGGTTAGTTTACATTTAAAGTTAAGTTAAATGACTTATTACAATGGCTGTGTTTGTTTTATCCTACAGTTAAACAAGATTCTCATGTTAACATGTTTTAGAGAGGTGATGTTAGATCACATTTATGTTTTTCACCACATTGTTTCACTGACATTTTAAAATTTGACAATATTGGAAGAGAGGTGCGAAAAATAGCCTTTAATATTGTTTTGTTTGGTGAAAGCTCTTATGGCTCGCTTTTTGTTCTCGGATTAAAATCATGAGGACATCTGCACAGCCAAGACCGAGATCAGAGACAGCTGAGATCAAGACTGGTCTTCAGTGCTGCAACACTAGCTAACTCATTAAATGCACTGTTCAAAATATTCACTTGAAGCTGTTTCCAACGACAGGCAGATACAGAAAGCACACTTTTAAAGCTCGACTACTATCAAATATGGGCTCGTCTTACTTTTAAATTAGTTTAAATGTCTGGAATCCACTATAATGGTGATAATCAGTGCTCAATAGCTCACTATTTTTGTAGATTCAACATAAGAAATGGCTTCCGTTTACTTCAGGAAAACTTTTAAAAGTTCACAGAAAATGAAAAGAAACTGAAACATAGTAATGAACTGACACACCAGCTGTTACTGTAAGTACCTACTGGAAATAACCACAATGGATACCCAGCACTAGTTGCAGCTGTATCTTTAATTTTTGCAATTTCTACTTTTTTTATTTTCGGGAGAGTGTGTGCTGTTTTTGTCAGAGTTTATGTCAGTTGTATCATTACAGTATTATACCAGTGTTGGTGGGTGGGTGGTTTCTGTCACTTCAAGTCTTGTTATTTCACCATTTGTGGCAGAGATCTGGTATCAGGAGTGTTTTTTCCATTTAGAACACAGGGTGTTTTGTGGACCAGTAGAGGGAGGTGTGATGTGATTGTCCAAAACAGTTATGTGAGGGCTGGACATGGTTGATCGAGGCACACGGTTATGCTTTCAAACACAAATCCTTTACTCCTTTTCCAGGCCGACTCATCTTTGATAACCTGAAGAAGTCCATTGCGTACACCTTAACCAGCAACATCCCTGAGATCACTCCATTCCTGCTGTTCATTATAGTCAATATCCCTCTGCCCCTGGGGACCATCACAATCCTCTGTATTGACCTGGGAACTGACATGGTAAGGATTGAGGAAAACAAACCCAAAATCTTTGCTAGAACAATTATCAATTTTGTCTTCCCCCACAGGTACCTGCCATTTCTCTGGCTTATGAAGCTGCAGAGAGTGACATCATGAAGAGACAGCCCAGGAACCCTTTGAGGGACAAACTTGTGAACGAGCGTCTCATCAGCATTGCTTACGGACAGATTGGTATGACTTGAGCTTGTTTGAAAACCTCCTTTTGGTTTATTAAATGTAAATAGTGAATTAGAAAGTCAGCTTTTATATCAGTCATAACATTAAAAATCCCTTTGATTAGATATTTTAATGTTACATGCACTCACTACAATACATAGAGATCTATTATCTTATTGTCTGAATAATAAAGAATAAGTGTTTGTGTGCAGGTATGATCCAGGCTTTGGGTGGATTCTTCAGCTACTTTGTTATTTTGGCTGAGAATGGTTTCCTGCCCTCTTTTCTGGTGGGCATCCGACTCAGCTGGGATGACCGCTCTATGAATGACCTGGAGGATAGTTATGGACAGCAGTGGGTGTGTATCTCCATCTTTACCCCATTAATTAATGATTTTTCTGAGCTATAGACCTGTTAGATTGATAGTTAGGTAAAACAATTTGGTTGCTAGGGTGGAATTATATAATTTAAAGTTACCCTCCTCACGTTGAGAGATAAATACCAAGTCCCATGTCAATAGCATTTTCTGAAGCAGAGATTTGGTTGCTAAGGTAAAAAGTTTAGTTGTTATACAGGAGTCAGTGAAACAATTCAATGTTCCCCATGTGAATATGAGTAAAATTAACCATCCCTCAAATCTCTATAACTTTCCAAAGCTGAGATAGAGATATGGCAAATTGGTTGCTATGGTAAACCGCATGGTTGTTATGGAGGGGTCAGTGACAATATAATGTTCTCTTTTTGACCCAAAGCTATGTAAACCAATCCCCATGTCTCAATTATTTTCCAATGCAGAGATGGAGTTCCAAGAATTTGGTTGCTAGGGTAAACAGGTTGATTGCTAGGGAGAGGTTTGTGATGTCATAAAAATATTTCACTCGTTACTATGATTAACGCAACCAAACCCTTATTTCTCTGTAATGTTTCATCTTGAAGACATTTTCGATGCGCTTTCGCATTCACTCTCGATGGCCAGTTTGCCAATGGACATTACTTTAAAAAATTTCAGAAGCCCTTATAGATTCATTTCCATACTTCATAAAAACAGTTTGTATTAAATAACTTGTTTGGATATTCCACAGACGTACGAGCAGAGGAAGATCGTTGAGTTCACATGCCACACCGCTTTCTTTGTCAGTATTGTGGTTGTACAGTGGGCTGATGTCATCATCTGCAAGACCAGACGCAACTCCGTCTTCCAGCAGGGCATGAAGTGAGTCCAGGACCTGTGTGTGTGTATGCAGGAAGTGCTGCAGGTTTCTGTCCTAAGCATGTGTGATGAAACTGTGTTCTCCTTCAGGAACAAGATTCTGATCTTTGGGCTGTTTGAAGAAACTGCGCTGGCTGCATTCCTCTCCTACTGCCCAGGAATGGATGTGGCACTCAGGATGTACCCGCTCAAGTAAGTAAAACTAGAGCGCTGTATATACAGACGCTAGTGTCCAGTCCTAGACCATTTTGTGCTGATTAATACAGAGCAAAGATCTGTGATAGAAATGTACAAATGCTATTATCTCTGTGATGTCCAGGCCGAGCTGGTGGTTCTGCGCTTTTCCATACAGTTTCTTAATCTTTGTGTATGATGAGGTTCGAAAGCTGCTCCTGCGTCGCAACCCTGGAGGTACGTGTTCCTCTTCGTTTAATCACAAATCCAAATGTTTTTGCCTTTTCCAAGACACATGTAATTTCACGTGTAAATAACTTTCAGAAACATTTTGTTTGGGTGCAAAAGAATCAAATGTAATCAAAGATCAGCATTAATTGAGCTGCTATAAAAATGTAAAATGCTAAGTTTTCCTGATTTCACATTTTCATTGTATCTGATTTTGCCTGACGTAGAAGTAGAGGTGTGACTCTATTTCGAAACCCATTTATTTACACACAAAAAAAGTAAAATTTAAGGATTTATTTCTAAAATGTTGATGCTTTCTAAATCACAGATCATGAAAATCCTATTCAGATGCTCTGAAAATGTTAAAGATTGCTCCCATTTTAAATAGTCTCTCAGTCTGAGTCAGTCCTTCATAGGGAAAAATGCTGACTTTAATGGTTTGTGGAAGACACTGATAACCTCCACAAGGAGGCTAAGCTGCAAAGGTCATTAATAAAGAAGCTGGTTTCTTCACAGAGCTGTATCCAAATATATTTCTAGAAATGTGAGCAATAAGGATCTTATTATCAGTAAAGGGGAGAACCACAGTCTTGAGAGGGTTGAAAAATCTAAGAATTTGGGAGAGCTCCACAAAGAGTGACTTGTGGTCAGAGCAACAAGAGCCACTATACACAGATGTACCGTCCTCAAAACCACTCATAAACCAAACAACGTCTAACGATCTTATGAAATCTTATGAAGACTATAAAAAAAGTGTACATTTATGCAGTGGAAACTGCTGTTCTATAATGCAAGTTAGAGGAAAGACCCCGTGTGAAACTAATGGTGTCTTACCTTTGACTTTTGCTTCCGAAAAGCAGTTTCCACTTTATAAACATAATTATTTTAGAACACCTTGGCTCTAAATTCTATTATGGTACATTGCTGGAAATCTACACATGTTCTGCTTGGATTCAAACTGATTTAAAGCATATTTTATGTAATATTGACATATTGTAAAGTTTTAGCCCCTTCTGCCACTGTATGTCAATGGGAGAGTGGAGAACCAGACCCCGGGAGAGTTGGGGTCGCATCAGATTAAACACCTGGATACACAGATATTTCCCAAACATGAAAATGTATTTAACATAATTGTAACAAATGAGTTTCATTCACTCATTCATCTTTTTTCACGGGGGTTTGCTGGTGCAGCATCTCCAGCTCACTTGAGGCGGGGTACACTCTGGACAGGTCAGCAGTCCATTGCAGCATATGGACTTCACTTTTTAAAATAAAAACCTGTATTTCTTTAAGCTGCTAAAAAAGTGTGATGTCATAAAAAGGGAAATTTCAAACTAGAGCAAGCTTTCCTTATCGAACCAAGTGTCTCATAGACAAAACAATTACGGTTTTAGATGATTTATTTGCTCATTTCACATTTTTAAGTCTCTGGATAAAGGGAAGATGAAATGTTTAAATTATCATCATGATCTTGTGCTTGTGTAGAGAAGAGGAATGTGTAGAAATGGAAGAAAACCTCCCAGTGTAGCATTTTTCTTTAAAAATTCCTGCTGTTTTTCTTACAGGTTGGGTGGAAAAGGAGACATACTATTGATCAACAGTCCTTCTTTACTCACACTCCAGCATCTTCCATTCCGTTCTTCTTCTCTCCCTGAGCGAGACGCACAAGTTTCTTGTTCTGCCTCCTTTCAGAGTGACAGGCTTTCGGCACGTCTACCCCACAGAGGAAATCTCAAAGCCCCCACCTCAGCCCCTTTCATCTCCTATAATACTCTTTGCATGTATTTTCACATGGCTGTGTACATAAATGTACTATATATCTAAAGTTACAGCTGCGTAATCATCATGTAGGTCCGAAAGGTGCTTTTAATGCTAGAAAGGGAGTAAGCATGCTTGCCTATTTAAAAGTGTCCCTGCACACTTCCTGTACATCCATGCCTTCTCCATAAAGTTATACACAAACACAATCTTTTACGTTTGACACAGTATTTTATTTCTTTGTTTTTTTGTTATATATTTAGTTTCTTAGGTCTGTGTATGTTCTTTAATAAAATAGGGGTGGCATGGTGGATTTTTATTTCTTTTCTATGTGCGTTTGACATTGAAATCCACTCCCACTCACAATCTTCTCCATAGTGTTTGGTTTGTGTGCTTGTTTGACCACTGCAATAACCCATAATTTCTTGATCCTCCATCAGTCGGTGTGTTTTAGGGACAAATTGAGCAATAACACTGATGATTGATTAACAAAAAAATGCATTTCTTGAAATATAAACTGGGAAGGTTTTAAATAAGATGATGGTATCGATGCAGGTAAGCTTCTCATGATTAAGATTACATTTTAAAGAATACTCTCATGAATCTGCGCCAGTGAACCAAAACACAATGGATTCCATAGATACATTGGGTCATTTACATCGAGTATGAAACTCCCATTACATCAATATCTCTGAGTCTGATGTGGTCTGGTTCCAGTGCTGGAGATGTGATTGGAGAGAAGCGTGGTACTGTATGTTACTGCCTACTGCTAGAAACGTGTATGAAGGTCAAACCCAATAAAACATCTCAGACATATTACTTCCAACTGATGACTGATACTTGTTCCTCTGTCTTTTTCTTCATTTTTTAATGATTAAAAAAAAATGTTTTTCTCAGAAAATGAAATTAAAGGAACTATAATACCATCCTGACGATAGACCAGTGTTTAGTCATACATTAGTTATTTACTAGATGGCTAAAGTTTATGCACAAACTATCATGTCTGCTTGTAAAAGTGCCATTTAAAAGTATTTTTATAAGCAAAATGGAATGGTTCCCAATGTAGAATTTCTGGTTGCTATTAAGGAGTCTGTGACATTATACAAAGTTCCCCACGCCATAATGACCAATATAAACAAACCTCTGTGTTTTCCGTGCCAAAATTGCTGCTATGGTAAAGTCAGGTTGCTACGAAGGGATTAGTAACAATATAATGTTCCTGAATATAATGGAGAAATTTGCTTGCTAGGGTAAATGGTTTCTAGGGAGCCGTCTGTCAACTTGTTACCATTATTACCATGAATAAACTATAATTTCTGTATGATTTTTCATCTTGACATTTTTGTTCCCGTTTATTTTCATTGGCCATGGTAAATAATTCACCCCTTCTAGAGCATGGCACACAGCAGTTGTATGTTTTTGCACTTACTCATAACCTCTACAAGTGTGGTCTGTTTGAATTTTAAATAAGGTTCTCGGTTTGATTTATAGTTCTAAAAACTTTTACCTAAAATTAAATCAATGGAACATTTGCAGCATTCGAACTGGTTGTATGTTTTTTATGAGCCAATGTCTAATTCACCGCTGCTGAAATGTATTATTTGAAACATATCTTAACAAGTTGACATCGGAATAGAATTGGTAAATAATTGCAGTATGGTTAGCATCCATCAAAAACATCTTAGAAAATTGTCATGAGCTTAATGTATCTAAACCTTTAGTTCTTTATACTTGACCATGGCAAACAAAAGCATTTCTTTAATGAGAGTCATCTGCTAACTGCAGTATTCATCATACATTACTGTCACTGCAAAAAAAAAAACTGACGCACAAGAGCTACCGACACCCTAATGTGTGTACTCCTAATGTTCCTCGAGAGAATGCAGTGCTACTCTTCCTCTCTGCATTGCTGTAATGGAATATCGATCGGCTGCTCCTGCCGCAGCATTTAAAGCAAGAGGCGGATCTGACTCAAGGTCATCTCCATGGAAACCTGATCATCCCATGAACTCACTTCTCTTAGAGACAGGTCACACCAGTAAAATGAATGGGATGTGGAAAACACTATTAAGAAGAGGCCTGATTTGTTTTGCCCAGAGCAGTTATTACATCAACAGTTGGAGCTTTTATTGCACTTGCCATAAAAATACAGGAATTGGAAAAACAAGACAAAAACAAAACAATCATATTAAATCATTGGCAAAAGCACAAGATCCTTCCTGAAGCATGCGTCGGCTGGTGTAACATTATATGAGCCCTGTATAACTTTACATACTGGTTATATAAGAACCCACAACCAAATTTAGAAAGCTCTCTCAAAAATCATCAAAACCTTTATTTAAAATTCCCTAAAAATTAAAAATTCCAACCCTACGAATAGATAGCTTCCCCAATACTTTTATACTAAATTAATTTAAATACAAATTTTTTTAGCACAAATTCTTGAAGTATTACATCTTTAGCCTTCACTTGAAGTCAGTTTAGGTCTTCAAACACACAGGTTTTAAACTGTACATGAATATTTATACATTCTATTTGTTCTAGTGTCTAATTTGTGCTTTGAAGATACTTTGAAAATAAATATTGTAACTTTTTAGATCCCAGTAAGGCATTTAAATCTCACAGAATGTGCTTGATCAGTCCAGGGTCTAATTCTGTTCCAGTCGTCAGTATACGGATATAGTTCGCTTATGTAACCGATGAGACAATGCAATGATCTAAGATGTATGAAGATGAGGAAAATTTAAACGGGTTCCATGATTAGCTCGTCCAAATCCGATGACTCCAGCTCATGGAATGCTGCATGAGAGCCGATAACAGCCAGAGTTGCACCTAAATAAACCAGAACGTTTCAGACACTCACATGGACCATACACTCCCTGGCCACTTTATTAGGTATACCTGACCAACTGCACGTTAACACAGATTTCTAATCGGCCAATCACATGGCAGCAACTCAAAGTCATGCTAAAGGCGATCTAATAAGCCATTCTTCATTTTGGTAGTAAAAGCAAAAGTTGGGGGAGAAAAAAAAGTGCAGACTCACCGAGAACCCAGAAGACAGCGGATCCAGCCCCTGCGAGCCAGAACACCGGAAAAGAAACCCCTCCAGCTAAACCTAACTGGTGACCATGGGTTAACTCACGACCTTTTACAAGAAAGAGAAGACAAAGAGTTTGTTAAACTAGTACTTAGACATTTATTTGTTTGGAAGTTCCAAAACATGTGGAAAATCTGCCACCGGTTCCAATATAACCGGTATTTACCAGACCATGAATTTTTGTTCCACATAAATGCCAACTGGAACTGTTATGTTCTGTACTCCGTTTCCTGAGTATTTCTCCCCCTTCCGTAGGTTTTAAATTATGCAAGGTTTTCTCTCCTTTCTTCTCACAGAGCTTTTATGTTGTACATTGAAGCTTTTTTTAAAGAATAAATCTGTTAACCTTTGAGTTCCATCACTGACTTCTCATAACAGGAACTTCATGATTGGATGAAAGTTGACACTATTTGCATGTTCCATTAAGAAAAAAAAAACAGATCTGAATGCACACCAAATGTCTTACCAAATAGCACCAGCTTCTTCTCCAGGGTTTTCAGGTGAATTATGTAGAAGGCACCAGCAAACACTCCCAAAGCAATCAAGAGCATCGGGGAGCTGATTCTGGAGGACATGGAGACGAAAAGGGCTCATGACATTTGAAAATTTCAAATGCTACACCTTTCAGAGACCTCTGTGAAACCAAACCTTCCAAACTCTCTCAATTGTTGCGTATATGAACAATAGACTCACATGAGAGCAGCATGTGAATGACAGAAAACAGTTCTGATTGTAATCTTGGGAAAAATATCTAAAAACAACAATAGGGAAAAAAATGTAGATGGGACACTTATCAGGTTAGGGGGTGCTACATGAGCAGGTTGGTTCCAAAGGGCGATAAAAAAAAAGAAACAAGTTCACAGATGTGAGGTGTATTGTGTTCACATTTGAAAAGCACATAATACATTTTCCAGAAAGTGTAGTTAATTTTAAGTACATCTTTTAAATATTAAAATGTTGACGGGAAATTGTGATGTTTATATGACTGAGGTGCTTTATGAAAGTTTGGAACAGAAAATTTAGATTTTCCTCAAACCACTTTTGTGCTAAATAAAAGATGTTTACTCAAATTATTGTTTTTAAGTAACCAACAAGCTACAGACCCAAGAGCTAAATTACTCGTGCTGTGGCTCTCTATAAAAATAAAATTCCCTTTAGAGCCAGAATTTCACTTTTAAATTCCACAAAAACCTTCTAACTGAAAGGCCACAGTGCTACTCAGTGTGCCACCATGCCGCCCCACATTAGCATGTGTTTAACATTTTTTAAGATAAAGTTATTGTTCATTTTATAGTGCCATATCGTCCTACTTTTTTTCTTTCCCAATTCCCAGTTTGGTGTGGTGAGCATCTGTTGTACCGCAAAAGCCATCTAGAGACAGGGAGCTTCAATATTTACTTGACACAGACGAAGAGCACCCTGTTGAGAAGCCATCCAAAGATTCGTGAGAATCTCCATTAGGTCCGCTGTCTGGAAGTCTTAACACTTTGAAATTCAGGATTTGTAGTTAGCATTTCTCTCGTGGGAGACTGCTACGAGCAGTTTATGTTTGTCAGGTGATGGGTTCCAAATCTGGAGGACTTCTATGCCACTTCATTTCAGGTATGTGTGTGAGCTATTAAATATATGATTTCCCTCAGATGTCTGCCTCCCTAAGGATGACTCCATTAAGGCCAGGTGATTCAGGAGGAGAAAAGTCCTCGACCTCAGCGAAACTCTGCAAACTGCTCTTCCAAATAACTATCCATCTTTAATGTTTCTGTAATTGGGGGCTGCGTCTTGATCCTAGATCAGTTTGCTCATGCCTCCCTTTCTACAAATAACTTCGTAACTAGGGAATCGCTGCCCTATAGTAAAGTCCAACATTAATTTCACTTACATGCAGTAGAGTATGAGTCCCAGGAAGATGAAGGTGTAGTTGCTCTGAAAGGTGTTCAGGTTCTTCACCACACGCTGACACAGCTCTCCGAAATTACGAGGTTTAGAGAACTTGCGTTGGTCAACGAAGCCAGCCCACGGACGGATCGACTTACGCTTACGGTCCACCCAGTCCTTGATCACATGACCAGAGAGACCTTTGGGCAGCCACAGCCTGACAAACAGACAGGACACATCAACTAGTAAAAACATACTTTTATCATTATGGGGTATTAAAAAAACTGAATTTAATAATTAGAAAAATGAAAGAAAGTTGCTCGACTTACCTGCCCACAACTCCTGCTGCAGGGAGCTGTTCTTCTGCCTCGCTACTAAAGGGGTCACTAATCTTGGTGTCCATCTTAAAGTCTCTACAGAAACCAAAATAAGTGCAAGTATTTACTATTCAATTGAATTCTAATGTAGACAGAGACATTTTATTGGTATGCCAAAGTTTGTGCACCCCTATAGGTTTTCATGATTTTGCTTTAGAAATTTCAGATGAATGGAGCATATAGGAGACAAACAGAGTGATAGTTGGGAAAGTGTAACATGATAAAGTTACAGCTCACTAGTCATAACACCCTTTTACCTCAGTAAAACAGCTTGTCAAAATAATATTTTTAATGATTTATAATGATAATATTTTTAATATTAATATGATCCCGAGATACTGCTGAACTGTATCCTCAGAGAGTTTGCTGAGAGGATGCCCATCTTTACATCCAACAACAACCCAAAATCATTGCTCAGCAGAAGTAATAAACTGTGAAGGATTGGATCTATAGAAATAGATTTATCCTCCACAGAGAAATACTCACTAGAGTCGTGTGTGCAATCTTGCAGGTTTGTGACATTACCAATGTCACAAACTATCAAATGAGTGTAGTGATTTACTAAATAACCATGATGGTTAGTAGTGAAAATTAATACATACTAGTTTAATTATTTTTGTTAACTATTAAAATTACGTAATGAATGCATATTTTAATTAATATATTTAACAGAACACAGCAAAACACACCACAAACAAAATATAAGTTCAGAAACAATGGCATGGGCACAATTCCAGGTGTGAGCTCTTTGCGTTCTTTCAACACTTTACGTTGTTTGTCTCTCATTAATTGTTCCTATACATTTATATACTAAGGAATTTTATTTTGTATTTTAGTACAAAAGAAAATACTTGTGTATATGTACACAAAGCAACTACACACTGGCACTAAATCCATACTCGCTCAGAAACTTCCACCAGAAGTGTGGTTTTGTCAAGTGAAAACAGTGAAATAGATCAAATAGAAAGTTCATCAAGCCTCATGTAAGTAAAAAGTACAACAACAATAAACACCGGAAGTGACTGCGATGGCTAACCAGGAATGCGGAAGTGTGCTTATAATCAAGGGATAGTGCTGAAACAATACCGATGAGCAAGTTTGTCAACATCCCGAATAAAATCAGATTTATTAACCCCAAACGTATCCAACAGTGAAATAGAACGTTTTACTGGTTAAACAAAACATAAAATTCTCTACAGTTTATCAACCTAAAAAAAGATGTATATGCTTTTAATCAGCTGCTGACCATTTAACGAGAAAAAAAACAATATTTGGTCATCTCTGACTTGAGGCAGTATTACTAAATAAAGAAAAGACTTCAATATACGAAAATTAAAAGTCCATATACGAAAATTGTACTTACATTACTAAATGTTTGCAGTAACTTCGGTTGTGCTGATGATGAGTTGATGTTTGGCGGAAATGATGTGGTTCTTGTGACGTGTCCAGGATTGTACCACGTTTCCATTGGACGTCATATTGTGCTGATTTCAAGCACTAGGATTTTATGAAAAACATATAAAATGGAAGGAATAAATCTGTATATAAGTAACAACTTCTTATTTTTAAATAAAATGTTATACTAAATGTCCTTAAACAGTATTGCTTTCCGTTTCCAACCATAATATCCCTTACCAAAATGGCGGCATTACGTGGACATTGGTTGGTTAGACAATCAGCGAATCAAATACGAGTTTTGTCTGTTCTCAGCTCAGCGATTACGTTAGGTGGTTGCCTGCCTTGTTTTTGTTTTTCGTTTTACCGTTGGTGGATTCGGTCGGATGCACTATTGCATTAGTGTGAATACAACGACAGGTAAGATTAAAAAGCGATGTTTATAGAACTAAAGTGTTTCCGTTTGGACGAGCCTCTGGGAAAAAAATATGTTGATCGAGACATACGTATAACTTGTGTTATTAGAGGTGACACTGCATCCCTTAGCCGACGCGATCAAACTACTAAAGGTTTGCCCCCAACAAAGGACGTCATTTCTCTTTCTGCGTTTGAAATGTTTTTTTTTCGTGTGCTTGTTTAATCGTCGAGTGTATTGGTGCAGTGCAAGGCCAGTTCAAAGAAAATACCCAGTGGCTGTAAAGCGGAAGTCAGCTGCGGAATATCAGCTGAGTTGGCAAATAAAAAAACACCGCCTAGCATGCAATATTTAAAATGTTTTATTTATCATTGGAAGTTTCATATGTAATTATTATAGTCGCGGATCGTTTATCATGTTATATGTCTGTTCTCAACCCAAACGTGACGTTACATAATGAGTACACGTGAGGCTGCCCGTGAGGGGATCCTTTGACAGCGGTCAGACTGCAGGCGGAAAATCACCACAGTAACACTTTTCAGGCAATACATTTAAACGTAGACTCTATACGTAAACGTAGATATGTTTCTAATAGATATTAGGACAAAAGAGTGCTTGTGTGTTGCCCCCTTTGACCGTGTTCTCGGTTAGGGTTCCATAGTGAAAAATAATAACTGCCATGACAGTCAAGAGAGAGGGTGCACATGCGCACACACGACTTTCTGACTCCATGGTTTCAGAGCACTTCCTCGAGTCTGTTTTACATGCATCCTGTTATATACAACTGATTTTGTAAGCACAAGCAAGCATTTGAGAATTACTTCACTGAAATTTATCGTTGGCTGTGTAAATAGTCTTTCTCACACCATGCTCTGTTCAGTGAAACTAAATCATAGCTGTCAACCACCTAATTTTTGGAAATGCAGCATGTGATGAATTTCAAAACAAAAACAAAACCTATGCGTGCAATTAGGGCTGGGCAATTAATCGAAAAGGTAATCATAGTCGACATTCAGAACCTATAATCGATCAAATTTTGCCAGGTAAAAATTTCAATTACTTTCCATTTAAAAACACTACCGTGTGGAGTCCCGTGACCCCACTTCATTTTCTTTCAAGTTATTTTAATATCAAGTAATGAACGCTTCATAAAAAATGTAAGTCGTTTTGGATTAAAGAGTCCGCCAAATGTATAAATGTAAATAAGGGGAAAATTTGACAAATAATCATTCATTAATAGTAATCTAGTTTAATCGAGTTAGGTTTTAGGCCTAACCTCCAATTATTGTCTCAACAATAGTCTTTACCTCAAGACTCTGGTGCATGCAATAGTGACTAAATTATGCAATGGTTGAATTTTCAAACTAAGAAAAGTATAGGTATTTAACCCCCACCCCACAACTGTCGAGACGCCCCTGGGAGAGATTGTCTTTACTTGATGTTCCAAAAGTAAAATAAGCAAAAATAAGAATAATTTCTCCCATTGGCTTAAAAAGGAGTTTATGGACTTTCTCAGAAATATAGCAGCTGTACCATAAGTACCATAAGTGCACCAATCCTCAATAAGCTGCATGATTTGATGCATATATGACACAGAGCATTACTGATGTGAAAAGGTCCAACATTCTAGTAAAATATTTACAAAATCTTGCCAATCGTCCCATACGATAACAGTAAGTGCAGTCAGTGAGTGATGACAAGAATATTGTTTTTGGCTGTCATTTAACGCAAGTTCTTTTTGCTAGACAGATTTGAATTTTTGGAGGAGCCATGGCTTCAGCTAAATGCACCAGATATTCCATGTACTGGGAGGAGACGGAGTGCATGAGCTACTATGAGATGCTGTCTCTCCATGAGGTTTTTGAAATTGTGGGCTCTCAACTCACAGAGACGGATGTTGAAGTTTTGTCCTTCCTCCTGGATGAAGCTTATCCAGGAAAACATCCTCTTGATCCAGAGCAATGGGCTGAAGAGCCGCCTCAAGATGCTGAAGGATCTCCACAGGGTAATTCTGTATGTCCTCGACTTTTGAAGACATGGAGCAGAATACAGCCTCAGAACAAGCCCTTTCCCCTTGCCAGTCGCCATCGACCAAAGAATGGCACTGAACTGCTTTTAGAATTGGAAAGGCGGGGACACCTGTGCGATGGAAACGTTCAACCTTTGTTGCAGTTGCTGCGGATTCTCACAAGACACGATGTCCTGCCTTTTGTCTCACAAAAGAAAAGAAGGACAGGTAAGGATTTTTCCTGGGAGGTCTAGCTCATTCAAGATCTAATGTCATTTCTAAGGGTCTGTTGTTTACTTAAAGTCCCTGTGTGTGTTAAATACTCATGCGTATCGTTTTCTTGTAGTGTCTCCAGAACGAGAGAGGATAGACTTTCCACAGTTCGATACCAGACGTGATGCAAAAATCAACTCAAACTCAGATATTCCTTCCTTTCAAAACACACAAGAGCATCAATGGAGAGGAGGTGAGAATTGACATATTCTTTAATCCAATGTGTTTCATCTTTCTTTTGTGATGCATAAGAAATGTATTGTAAAGTAAATTAACATAATGGGACACAATAACCCATAGGTGCCCCATAGTTTTGGAGGTGGGATTTGTCATTGTCATCACCGTCCATGTCACTGCTGTGTTTACAATATTCAAAGGATGTACAGGATTACATGCAGATCTGATCATAGAACATAGGTGCCTGCAATTTCAATGCTGAATACTAATTTTAAAAATTAATGAATTGATTGCCATCTGTTGGTTTTAGCAAATATACATTCATTGATATTTGTCATTAAATTCAGACCTTATTCATGTGTGGGGAAAATCAGATGTTTCAATACAAATGCAGGCTAATCAGATGGATTATACGAACATAATTTTTTGCAGCCTAATTAAGTTAATGCTAGAAGTAACTAGAGAACCGAGGGATCATTTTAGGGAAAGGAGAGGGAAACCCTAATATGCATTTGAAAAGGGATATCCTGACAGAATGTTTTGATGTCATAAGAGAGGAAAAATGACAACATTGAATTCAACACTTTGGTCACAAGTATGTGTGATAGGATATAAATTTTTCACCTTCCAATGATGGATAAGCAACAAATAAGAATTGTGTGTGTTTAAGCTAAATAAAGCCACGCTTCCTTTTAAATCCTATTAAACCTCGCTTTCAGATTTGTCTCACTTGGATCATAATTAGCATTCTATTGAGGGGAAACACAGAAGTTGGTCTTTTTTTTTTACCAAATCACCAATTATTTGAATACAGTAATAAAAATTCAATCAATGAATTTCAAATTTTCATTATAGGAAACAAGAAACTAAGCTTTAGATTACAGCCCTGTGTTAGGGTGGAACTACATTATAAGAAAGAGGGTATTGCAGTTATAACCAAATATTTTCATAAAAAACATTAATTATTTACGTTTTTAAAGTACCATTTATGCAGTTACTATATGTTTATGCTGTACTTTCCTCTGTAAGTTGGGGAAAGTTCCTCTGTAAGTTTTTTTTTCATGTATATATAATGATGTTTGCTGCAATAGGGTCTGGCTCCTCTGTGGTTTCTGGCCCTTCAGTGGGGCGAAAGAGAGGAAGAGGCCGCCCCAAGAGCAGGAAATCTGCGGGTAAACCCGAAATCTACCCAGAGCTACCCCCCTGCCCCAAAGTCACATGTGGTGAGAGCCCAATCTTTCTTTCTTGCTATATGTTCCATCGTTTTAATTTATCTCACCAGCTTTCTGTGAACACATTCAAGTTTTCCCTTTCCATATTTCATTTTGTTTGGTTTGATTTGATCTAAAGAGTTCCTCAAACCTTTGTACTAGGATTACTTACTCATACTTTCATCAAGGGCCTGAATTACTAATGGTGTCAAGATAAAACCATCAAAACATTTCATAGCTTCTTGTTTATCGTCACATCCACGGATCTCTTTGTGAACACTGCTCTGTTATGATTTCCTAAACAGGACACAAATGCTGATCATATCACAGGGTCTTCATGTTTTTGCTAGATTTGGAACTGTTCTATCCCACCATCAGGGCTTTGTTAGATCCCTGTAGGAGCACTTGAGACAAACTGAGTGAAAGTAATGGCACAGTAGGCAAAGAAAACACTTTTTAAATCTACAATTTGCCTGATCGTTCAAAAATGTTTACATTTCAATGTGTATACTGGCATCCAATTTGGTCTTGTCCTATTGTATGTGTCGTATATGACAAATAATGGTGCAGATGTATCTCTTTTGACCATTTAGGGTGTGTTCACACATGGCATGTGTTTTTTGATTGATGGAAGTTCCTTTGAGCACCTTTGAAGACTGCCATCCCACAAACGACTTGATTGGCAGAACTAAATACCCAAGACGAGGCCGATACTAAATATGGTTTCATGTCAAATCACAGCTATTTTAACTCTTTGCTTTATCTGCATTGTTGTTTTCTACGAGTTCATTGTTTGGCTGGCAAATTAAACAGTCTGACATTGCGTTTTTTAAAAGGATTATGAGCTGAGAAACTAAAATGTGCTAGATTTATGAGCTCATATTCAATCTTATGGAACAACAAAAAAGTGTTACGGTTCAGAACTTATAATTTTTTATTTGGTTGGTCGATTACCAGCTTCATGTTCCGGTTCACTGTAGGAATCTCTCACCTATCCAATGGGGACACAAACACAAAGAGCACACAGAAATTTCTACTGAAGATGGCGCTGAGAATAAGCTGAAAATGTATAATTTCTCAGCATGCCATTGACATGATTGGGATGTATTTTCCAAACAGTTAGTGCTAACAGTAATGAAAGGTAACAGAAATCAACTGGTAAGTAATGTTGTCAATATTTTGTCCAATAGTGCCTCTTAAATGGTTCCTGGATCACGTCTAAAAACAAGCTCAGATTGTGATGTTTGTTCCAAATAGTACGACCTGATTCATCAAACTGAGTATTATATTACTGCTTTTCACCTGCCTGTTTAAGCAGGCCAAGATGATACTTTTCTATTATTGGAAAAAAAAGCGTGACAGCATCCTGTTGATCGTCACTCTATTCGTCATTACAGTGTACGACATAAAAATGTGGCACAACCACAATATATCTTTCAAGAGAGATCATTTAGCAGTATGCATTTCTTTTGCATTGCTATGATGTCACCAATCCTCTCTAGTGGCTTGTTGATGTACAAACAAGTCACTCGTAGAGGATACTGGAAATTTATGGAAGCACATTGTGGCTAGTGAAGCTAATTAGTAAAATTCGTTGGACAAGCAGCATGTTATGCCTTCGTATCAATGGTGGTATTGGGAGAATAATAGTTGTTATGATGGGTGAGCAGTAGACTGGAACAATTTAGGTCATTTTAAACTGAGCCATTGTCTGTTAATAGTTCAAAATGTGTTGTATTTAACTTCATAGATACTGAAATTACCACCTGACACCCAATTTAACACACAAACATAGAATAAAACTATTAAACATAGCACACAGTAGTGTTTTGCTCAGGGCACAAGTTATATATCTAATAAAACCAACTCGTAAACATTTTTTATGCTTTACTTTGTTAACTAAACAGGTCTGTGATTAATGTACTGGGGATAAAAATGTGAACACACCCTAAAATGTTTAATAACTTTTTCTGGTCTTTCATCTTTGATTTCACATTTTTCACTCATTGGAAACCACTCGCAAAGCCTCACACTGGTAAAACATAAAAATTTGAAGATGATAACTGTTATGTTCATTCATTTCAGTTTATGGAACTTACAATATCTACATACATGTCTTCCAATCTACTTTTTCATTTGTCTACACAAAGAAGGGAAGCCATTTTGTTTTTCAAGTTTGTGTGTCTAAATGAAGACTTGCTCTTTGTGCTGGGCAGTTGTACTGTTCCCTTTCTCACTGAATCTTTCTGACTTTATATAATCACCTGCTCAAAGACTGCATGGCTCTGGTTCATTTTCTCATTCTCTGTTCTGCAGGGACTCAAAACCTTTCTGTTCACAGCTCAAGCATGTCAAAAACAATAAGCTCTAGCAAAAAACAGCAATGAAATCTAAATTTTAGCTTATTAGAAATCATCAGCAATAAAAACACACTTTTCTCGCTGTGGTACAGCAATATTTACAAACATTTGCCATGTGTCTTGTCTTGTAATCCCTTTGTGGCAGGTGTGAGGGAAAATGGTTTGAATGTTATGTTGTTGCTAGTTCCAGTTCCAGAACTAGTTTCAGAATTATTTTTGCCAAAATGTAAATCAGGGGAAAAGAAACAATTAGCATGCTTTTTATGACAACAAAAAAACAGCATTTGTTCGAGGGAAAAAGAAGCTCCACAAAACAAAGTTTGGTGCATTGAACTAATATGGTGCCTTTCCCCACCATTTCACCAGACTTTTACTAATAAAAAGACAGTGTAATTCCTAGCCATATATGCCCAATCCTCTTCATTTTCTATTCTATTTTTTCTATTATTTGCCCATGATTAGCCATCTTCCCATCCAAAGATGGCAATTAAATTTATGCGCAAAACTGCAATATCGCATAAAATATTTCCATCCAACGAGTCCTTCCAAAAATCATCACTTCCTGATAATCTGGCAGGAAAAATGTAAGTTGCTGTGTTAGGAGAAGACCTTTTATCACAAATAATAACTAACTTGAACACGTAGGCATTAGACTGGTCAAAACAGTTTTGGGAAGTGATAGTCCCGAACCACTTTGATGACAGACTTTGACTAAGGAATTTTAGAATGACTAAAACAACATTTCAGATGTTGAGCAAGTAAATCAGTCTGCCCCATCGTCTCCCAGCTCCAACAAAAAAAAAAAAAACGCTTTACACAGTGATGTGTAATATATTTCCATAGTTCCATGCACATTTTTTCTTATCAAATAAAAAGTTTATCCCACGCATTTTCAAAATGTGTTTCTTGTTGTTTCCATCCAGGGTTTTTATGCAATATTTCAAAATGCAGATAAAAAAGTTGGATGGTAACACAACAATTGGTGAGGCATGAAATGCAGATGGATGCCTCAAAGGGATTTTTCAGCAAGAGAAACAGTTGACACAATTTTGACATTGTTTAGGGATGCTCAAAGGGTCACAACAATAGGCTTTTATCAAGTACTAAACGTTGTTCAGGATAAAATTCAATGGCCTTACTGAAAAGCATAAAAATCGGCTTGGCTCTTGCTCAGATTTGTTAGGAACAGTTTGTTTAAATAAGAAATTAATACATGCGTATGGTGTGTCTCGATAACGTTAGCGTTTACTTTGATAAAGGAATGTAGTTTTTGTTACCTCAGTCATACACTTGCTGTTCTGATTTCGATTGCTTTCGAAGTATTTTCTGTGTGCCTAACTTCTCTGCTGTGTTTGCTTTGCGATGTATTGAAAAGAACATTGATCATTGGGCCACTGAAACTGATGCCAGTCTGTACACATCTCAATTCCAGTAAATCCACTCATTGTCAGTCCACTTCTTCTCTAAAGCATCAACCCTTCCATTCTGTAACTCAATGCAGCCATAGCCAATCTTCTTTCTGCATTGACCTTTTTGGAGACAACAATTCTTAATGCTATAAGCTCCTGTCCTTCAGTGCGCTATGAGTTTCCAAAACATTGATAAATGAACCTCAGAGTCTGCATGTGCATTTGGACGCCAATACACTCTGGAGATTCTCCCAGACAACTTCCAGTATTACAATCCTGCTGTGCCATGTTTGACCTGTGACCTCTCACCCTTACTTTGCTCCTGAACAAGCTGAAAAATACTGTTTGCTGTGTTGACTCCACATTTGATCTTGGCAGGTTGACTCAGGATTCAATAGAAAAAGCAGGAGAATGGATAGAGTGAAAGAGACAGAGCTCACAACAATAGCAACTGTCCGCTCTGTCCAATCACACACAGTCAAGACAAGTGTGTGCTTTAAGTCACGCGTCTGGTCCATGTTCTAAGGTAAAGAACCCCCTTCCTAACTCGCATAGGAGGAGGGCTCAGTCTAATATCTGTGTTCAAATGTCACTGTGCTAATGTTGCATCTTCAGATACATGTGCTGAATGAGATTTGATGAACTAGATTTGGGCAAAAATAGGAACAAAGTCCTCTCTGGAGGGGTTGTTGGCCTCTGATTCACAGAACTGACTCAACGAATCAAACAAAAATTCACTTGAAATCCATTGGAACTTGGAAATGTCCTGATGAGTCAATTAAAATGTGACACTTTAAAAGCCTCCAGTACCCCAAAAATACAATGATGTCACCATCTTCAGGATAATCTTAGTGCAAAGACACCCCTTTCTGCATGTTTTTGACCAAACTCCACTCCAAAGCTCACTTTCGCAATGATTCATCTTAAAATGTGTCTGTGGACCGTTGCTGGAGCAGTTCTGAGGAAAATGATCCAACAGTTCTTGTTTAGACCCATTTCAGTACACTCTATACGTGATAGATTAAGGGGCTTTATGGAAGAATCCATTTTTTGGCAAGTGGAAAATAGACCTGCTGAGTAATGTGAAATGTAAAGCACTAATTATGGTAATCATATAATAAAACGGCAGAAAATTCTGAAAGCTTTATTTACAGGAAAGGTAAACCATAGACCACATAAAGAAGAATCTGACGGCAAGCCTCATGATGCACCTGTTCATAGTTCTTTTCTTCATCTGGTGATATCATATCAACAAATTAGATCATATTGAGCTGAATGCTATTGATCTTCTCAAAGCTCATTATCTTGTGGGAAGACAGAAAATGAGCCGATGTCAAAAAAAGCTTTTGTTTATATTGAATTTGATGGACACATTGAACCTCAATTACTATTGCTTTCACTCATTGATGAGACACCAGATTCCACCCTTGTTTATGCTTGGGTTTTGGAGTCACTGGGTGGAGATAAAACATGGATGATGTTCTTTTTGTGTAGGGGTATTTTATGATGGTAATTTCAAATGTAAAAATCACCTTTTTTTTTTGCAAAGTCAATGAACTTGTGTTCACACAAATAGGTGTGAGCAAAAACCAATGGCATTGCCAGTTGTGTTTTTGAATTCTACATATAGCCCCTTCACAGGATTAATCTGAGCCCGTGTTTTGATGCTGTAGATTTGATGTAGACACTGGTTGTAGTAAACTGAGAGCTATTCTGGACACATGAGCATCCACTCATGCATATGAAAGTTGCCTGCTTGACCAAAATAAATTAGACTTGTCAAAAGTGTTCGAACAACGTTCACCCAAAACTGCTTGTTTCTTTCTCTCTCTCTTCCTCTTCTTTCTCTATGTTCACAGTTGAAAAACAGACTGACACAAGTGTCAGGAACAATAACAAGTTGGCCGTCCTCACATACCAAGAGAGGGAGAGAATGAAAGGAACAAAGTCTAAAGAAAAGGTTGACCAAAGGGTCACCTAGTTTCTCTCCCTCCATCTTGGTTTATTGCTCAGCTGAAAAGAGGGATGGAAATAAATGCGGAAGCTCTTCGATTGGAGCAACAACCAATTAAATGAAGCACAACATTTTTCTTATATTCATATTTATTAACAATATTTTGCAGCATATTATAAAAACGATCTAAACTTGTGGATTCGTGCACTTTTTCCATTGCTCTAGGATAGATAGAAAATGCAATGTCTACAACAGGAGCACACAGGAGCTAGACATGTATGTTGGTTTCATTTCTAGAAGATGAAAACAATGACCTGTGTAAGAACGAGAGAGGAGCTTTGATGATGTTTGTTCAAGTAATTTAAGCGTGCTCTGTAAACCTGTGCTGTGTTAAAAGAACATTGATGAAGCTCTGTGTTTCGAGTCTGCTTTTCACAAACTGTTTACAACTCTAGGCAATCCACCTATTCTCTGGCCAGGGAACTGAATCAACCCACTTTGTGTGTGTGTGTTTTTTTTTTATTCTTTATTTTAATTTTATATCTTTATTATTTAATCGACATTTGGGCGAATAGGTAACAATTGTGAGACGATGATGAAATCCTATGGTGCCACTGAATCCAGAATTGTTGCATGAAATAAGTATTTGAAACAAATAAATTTCTCTTACTTTACAAATGCAGAGGAAAGCAAACAGTTCCTATAGTTCCAAATCAGGTTGGAGCCGGAGAAGGGATTTTGGCCCACACCTCTCTAAAAGACTTCTTCAGAGTTTTGTCGTTCTGTAGCTCTTTTTTTGTAGTTCTAAACTGATTTCTTGCCTTTCTAGGAATCATTTATGCTCTATGAAGATAGATCTCAGTCATCTATAGACTGTATCTATAGTTATTTCCTTCTCACTAGGCTCTTCCTAGTGTCATGTAGCCCATCCCAGCATTGTGCAGGTCTACAATTTTGTTCCTAGTGTCCAATAAGAGGGTGGTAGCTAATCAAATACTTATTTCATACAATAGAATGGAAAGTTGTTATTATTTTGGCTCTCACAGTTGAGGTGTAGCTGTGATAAATGATAAATAGCTTAATTTTCCAATGACAAAATGGGAAAACATGACAAATGAGAGTGTATCAAATACTTTTTTACATACAGATAATGCAATTAAAAGAAGATTTGTGAAATAGGCCGGTTGTGAAATAAATGACAATAAACTTTTGGAGGTGGATTTTTATTTGTAGTTTCGTCCAATTTAGAGGATACTGTGCAATTTTTCCAAATTTGCTTTGGAAAATTGCCTTTGAAGATGCTGCTCCTCTACAAATAAATCAATGAAACAAAGTTGCTTTACACTCAAAGTTACTTTCTACTGTAGTGATTTGGTTTCAATTGGAACAGTTTCTGTATTGAAACCTGGTGTTTATGTTAATTGTCTCCGTTAGAATTCAGAATTTGAATAAAATAAGCTTATGCTGAGGTTGTTGCACCTTGGTCATGGGCCTTGATTTGTAGTTCCACCAAATTGAACTTTGAAAACTGTTTCTAAATTATTTCAGAATCTACATGTTGGATAAAAAAAAAATAGTGGGAAATTTACTGCTGTTTAAAAGAATATGGTCCTGTTGATGGGACATTTGAGTAGTATTTTTACCGGTACAAGATATTTCAGAATAAATTTTACTTTGCTGGTTTGCTACTTAAGAATTCATAGTAGTTAAGTTCATTTTCTTTGAAACACGGAGGAAACTACCGGTACTTCAAGTTAATCCAAAGTGAATCTTTACAAAACAAATATTCATGACTTAAAATAAGAAAAAAACAAGCCCGAATAATATCCTATAATCTCGGCCCAAGTAAACCAAATTTATTTGTAAAATCACTGTGCCCCATCCCTAGAGATGAAGAAAACCAGTCAAAGCTGAGCGTATGTTGCTCAGAAAAGAACAGGTTTCATTTTCACAGCCCTGACCTTTGAGGTACATTTAATACCTATTACCTATCTTGAAAGGTAATGGTTAACTCTATTTCCTAAACCAAATCACGATGGAAACTTCATTGCTGCTATGGAAGTTGTGTGGTGGACCATACAGTCAACATTGTCCTTGAGAAACACGTTGTTGCACAAAAATTTGGTTCGGTGTGTATTGGCCCTAAGTCCATGATAGCACTTAATGCCCACACACGCAACACTTAACGATTATTAAACTATTAGGCTGAGGGACCCTACACTTTGTCACAGGCAATCACTAATCGGGAAACCTGCATTGTCCATTTAAGTCGATCATTCATTTTGTCCTCATGTAAATGTTCACCACATTTTTAATGGTCATTGGTGAAATCTAGTCCTTTTGGGCTCAACATTTCAGTATGCAAATTAAACTGTCTGTAACCGTAACTAGGACAGTTATTGTGTACACTGTTTATATTCAAAAGTACACTATGTACCAAAAACATTGTGACACTTTTCACGTAAATAGAGAATTACTCAGCGAATGAGTAACAATCTACACCTCCAATGCAAAAGGTGGAGTTTATGGTGGAACTTTGGTTGTAGGAAAGTTGGATTTGTGTTGCAGCAGTTTTCGGAAGATTGATGGGTCCGCTACCTCCTCTGACCTCTGAGCTAATGACATGAAAGGAAATGACATCACTGCGAAGCTCTGGTTCAGTATGTATCCTCCAATCGTATTTTGACGTCTCTTGTTCCCTGTGCTGTTGCATGACATCAGTTCTAATCTCCAAAATTTGCATAAGTCAATCTACATTGATAACAAGTGCTTTGATATTTGGATGAGTCTACCAAAATATAAATACCTTCAATTTAATCGGAGGTGTTTAAGTCCATCTCAACTAAGGGTTTCAGTCAATTCTCATTGTGACCAGCAAAGCACTACTTTCAATACATATGACTTCACGTTCTCCTGGAAATCTTTTTTTAAAATCTGCCCGGATCTTAAAACTGCAGATTCAACTCAGTTACACTGATTTACCTTTCAAACTCCGAAGTCCCTGTCACACATTTTTTGGGATGTTGGCCTCAGTTTCTCCAGTAGATCTCAGAGCTGAAACGAACCGAAACACAAACCAATTGAAATGTCAACCAGCAGCAAATCTGTGTGACCCAGTCCCACCTTTAGTTTTTTTTTTTGTTTTTTTTTTTTAAATCCAGACGATGATACAAATCAATGTTTCATTATCACTGTATTTTTGACCCCTCACTGATCTGCTTTACTGTTCTTATTTCTTCCTCTACTTTCTCTCCAACTCTTTATGCTCAAACCCACCTTTGTGTGATTTTCTTCACACAAAACCCTTTATCCTTCATCTCTTGCTCCTCTCTCTCTCTCTCATGCCTCTCTTCGCTCTCAGACATCCGGCTGCGCGTGCGAGCTGAATTCTTGGAGCACGATTCTGCTCTCCGTGGAGGAGTCTCCTCAGACAAGCCGCAGCCGCTTGAGAGACAGTTCGATCTCTTCAGCCGCGCTAGCCTCCTACTGCGCTCACGTGACCTGGGCTCAATTGTTTGTGACATCAAGTTCTCCGAGCTTGCCAACCTGGATGCCTTCTGGGCAGACTACCTGAGCGGAGCGCTGCTGGAGGCGCTCAGAGGGGTCTTCATCACCGACTCACTTAAGAGGGCTGCAGGGGAGGAGGGTGTCCGGCTGCTGGTCAGCGTGGATCAGGACGACTACGAGCAGGGCAGGAAACTGCTGCTCGACAGCCAGATGCAGAACAGGACAACTTTGTAGTGAGGGTCAGCACATCCTGGAAGTATTCACAGGTTTGAACTTATTTATTATGTGCAACCTAATTTTAGAAGAAAGATTTTTGCTCGTTTATACAGTGCTCAGGTTAAATGAGTACACCCCACATTGCCTTTAGTATCCTTCAGTTTTTCTATACGAGATACTTTGCTGCAAAACACTCCCACAAATTTAGCCCATTGATTGCTAACCAGATTTGGGCAAAAATGGATACACCCCAGTTATTGTCTTAGAAGAAAAGCCACACCTAAGACTACAAAATTCTAATTGACATTGATTCATTGAAGAGGTGTGCAGTAAACAAAAAAAGTGAGGGCTACTAGAAGATCAGCAAAGCTTTACACATCAGCCAAAATACTGTAGCAAAGTGAATAAAAAAGATAAATAAAGAAAAATAGAAGTGCAACCATCTTACAGAAATTTACAGAAGTTAACATCTTGACAGTACCATCTTCTCTCCTTCAGGGGAAGGGTTGAAAATAGCCAAGTTCACTGCAGTTAGCTTAAGCAGGAGTAAGCCAAACTCTAGTAACCGTTTCCCATGACACTATACGGTGCACACTGCAGAGGAATGGCATACATGGGCATCATCTACAAGAGAGTCTCCCCTGAGGAACGTGAACAAAAAAAAAAAAAGGCAGAATTTGCCAGGGCACACGTTGAAAAAGACTTTACTATACTCTGGAGCGATGAAACCAAGATCACTATTTTGGAAATAATTAATTCAAAAGCGTATGGTGTCGTAAAGGGGACGATTTCAAAGAAAAATATGTTCATTTCATACCTAGAAGGCTTGGTTTTTCCTTAAAAATCAGGTTGCTAATATAAAAAGTATTTGATGTAGTGGTTTGTTTTGCACGGTGTTTTGATGATCTAGTTATTAACCTAATTTATGCTGAGCACTGTGTATGAAAAAAAGAAGACTTTTTGAAAAAGTAGATAACATTTTTTGGGTCCTTATGAAATAGGCCCTTAGCAGAGCAAGGGAATGTTTTGATATTACGGTGAGAAGCATCATCGAGATTTTTTAAAGACGTGCAGAGGCAGGAAGTGAAACATTTCAACATTTTTACAAGAAAACTAGTGAGGGAACAACCGCTAAGACATTAGTGAATGACCTAAAAGTGATATCTAAGTGACTTTTTTTTGCAGTTATTTAAACTAAAGTATTTAGTATTAAAAATAGCTATTTAAAACCTGCTGTGGTCAGAATTCTTAGCCCCTTTTAAAATGATTAATTTGATTGGCTTTAGAACCTCCCACTGTGTTCCACTGATTTGTTTGATTAACCTAGTTAAGCATTGGAATTGCACTTTAACCTAAGTATTAGTATCTTGCAAAACAACTTTTAAAATCAGATGCACTCAAATCATGGCAAAAGAGAAACCGAATTGTCAACGCTCATAAAGATTTAGAAGGATAGGTATGTTTTTCAAAGTGGTTTCAAGTGTCAACTGCAGTGAGAAGCATTATCAAGATGTTTAAAGAGACCAACACAGTGGAGAATACGATGGGCAGAGGCAGGAAGTTAAACATTTTGACATTTTTGGAAGAAAACTAGTGAGAGAGGTTTCTAAAGACCCCAAAATAACTGCCAAAGACACTAGCGAATGATTTGGCCAAGTATAAAAGTGACTTCTCAATGAAGACATTCACCAGAACCATGCACAGGAATCAATTTTATTTTATTTATTTTTAAATGACCTTATTTCATGTCTCTTGTGTTTCTTTCACAGGACCTGAGGGATTTCTGTTTCACTCGGGGACCATCAGCTGTTGCCTTTCTTTCGCCTGTGAAACATGGCCACATTAGGTTTATGTGAAGGAACATAATCCCAGTTTGACTTCTGGAGACAGAAGAATCTGCATCTCTGAATGGCACAGGAAGGTTTTACATTGTCTTGAAATGTGCTCTACAGCAGACCATTGCATCTGACTGGGAAGTTAAATGAAATAGCTTTGATAGAACAAAGGAATGCTGGGAAAACAAATATAAAATAACAAAGCAATGGTCCAATTGAAGAACAGTTGCTTTGGTAGTGTTATTAACCTGAGTTTTGCTGTATTTACCGATTATTTAACCCTTTAGAGTTTTAGCTATCAAACTGTTGAATGACCAAACCCTAGATCAATCCTTTATATGCGGTACTTTACTAGTCCTGGTCCATTAAACTGGTTAATATCTGAAGTTTCTTTAGGGTCAAGAGTTAACAGAAATCTGATTAATTTAAAGTCTTTTCTGCAGTACCACTACACCTCCAGACGTGTGTTAGCGAGGGAGCCTACCATGGCCTTTGTAAAGCACTGCTAGAAACTGTTCTAATGAAAAGTTTTGTTGGACCTTTTGTTGTATGTATCTAAATGTAAAGAGGATTGACGTGCTTAATGGCAATTCAGGTAAAAAAAACAACTTCTTGTGACTGAATTGGGACTGTAATATAAAAAAAACACTCATGTCTTCTGTTTTTCTTTAATAATATATTATTTGATGTTGTTTTGAAATTTCTGTATATAAATATACAATACAATTCTTAATAAAGCATTGTTGAAAATTTGATTGTTTTCTCAATTTGTATAGCCAAATCATAAAACTGGATTTGAGTGTTGACAATATGCTTCTGGAGAGTGATTTTTAAGCTTAAAGTGTCCGTTTTGTGTTGCTTACACACTGGGGACAATTGTACCTCAAATTCCATTCCATTTGTATATAATAATACAAAACAATTTCTGTTGATTTGACACGCGTAAGGAGACAAAAAACACTCAAAATGCCTCGTCTTGTTTCTTTGTAAGTCCAAAAAGTATTCAGAAAGACGAAGTATAACTAATGTAATAAAGTCTTTGACAGATAAAAGCTTGGAGCTTTTTGCAATAGAAAATATTTTCTTTAAACAACAACGCAATGCAAAATGTGTTTGTTTACACCAAAACCAGTATCGTGTGGATTCACCAAAGTATCTGTCGGAAAAACGACACTTTAGCACCCTCTGCTGGAATTAACAGGGAATGTCTTGAAGATCTGTCGACGTGTACAGTATTAGTATTTATTGAGAAGATACATTCAAGCACAAGCAGCTTATTAATCTTATGTGTAATTCATTCATTTGCCAACCCGTTTATTCCATATTTTGGGGTCACGGGGGTCTGCCGGTGCCGAGAAGCGGGCGTACACCCTGGACTGGTCGCCAGTCCATCGCAGGGCAATCTTACACATACCACGCTTTAAATACATGTAAACTTGTGAAAATGGTCTTCTACGTCGCTAGAGGGCGTTCTACAGTAGGAGGACATGAGAGAGAATAGGTCGGGATGGTGGAAATTCGAGGAGTGCTGAATAAACTAATATTGAGAACACATACAATTAATTTAGGTGTGGGTGTTTTCCTGCAGAGCGGCTCACTTAACCAAAATGTATTGTTCTGTTAATGAAAGTAATCAACCCGAGAGCGAAAGTGTGGTCTCACGTTGATACACTTGAAAGTAAAAATATTTTAACCCAATCTTAACTTTAACTTCTTCTTGATAACAATTACTCATATCTCAGTGTTTTTAAATGTCTCGTGTGTTGGAAACCACTGGAATGGCACCATACTATCCTCAATAAGCATGCAACAACTCTCAAATCTACGTTTCGCCTTGTGACTTGGCTCCACTTGCAAGACTCTTCATTATTGCCTGATAATCAGAGCAGATAACCTGTTTTATTTTCTTCCACCCAACTGGATTACTAACTAAACGGCCATTAGCCATTGAATACACAGAAATGCTATAAGTTGATCTATCCCCACACTTTACACACTTTATTCATGCAAAGTAATATTTCTGGGGGTTGCCTTAAAATTTTCAACATTGATGGTAGGTTTGACTGTTGGAATTGGAAATGTTTTGGTTTGTCCTATAGCATATCTCCTGTGCCAGCTATCTAAGCTTCTCTACTAGCAGATTATCCAAGGGTTTTCATCTTCATAGGACCATGTTCGATCATCAGCTGTCAAAGGTCGTTGGCACAGATGTTGTCATGGAAACCTATGGCGGCCTGGGGGGAAAAGGCAACCCTCCGGCCGACCCCCTCACCTTTTGCCCCTGATTTCCAATTCAGGTTCCTGACCCAACTCATGTTCTGTGTCCCCCAAATATAGACACCCCCAAAAAGCATTTTCTCTGCTGGTTGGTTGTGTCCGGCTCTTTTTGTTGTTGGGGTAGCTTGTGTGCAAGACGGACACTGCTCCGGTCATCGGAGGAAATGCTGGTAGGCCTAATGCTGTGAAACACACTGGGGACTTTGTCAAATTAATCTTTTGCATGTTTAACTTGTT
>SRMA01025354.1:168950-284914 GCA_007224835.1 Danionella cerebrum
TGTGTGACCTGCCATAGGCGATAGAGAGCTGCTCGTCTGCCCAGTATATTTGTAATGCCCATCTGGACAGAGAGGGGCCATTGAGGAGGACACCAAACTCATTGTTTTAATCATTGTGTTCATTGCAGATCACTGTTCTCTGCATGTACAAAATGATATTATTATATGCTAATTAATTTCTCTAAATCTACTGACAACAAGTATAGGGGTCGGAAACACATTCCCCATGGATTCTGACTTTGTTTTGTGTGTTTTTAAATATTCTTCTTCAAGGTTTGTGCATGTTTTTAGCAAAAATTAAATATGGAGGAAATCTAAGCATGGCGCTAAATGGAGATTGTGAAACTTGTGTTTCTTTCAATTTGTACAATTATGATTTTTGGATCAGGCCAAATGCTTTCTCCTGGGACGTAGAATGTAACCATATTTCAATTACTAAAAATAGAGTTTTTATTGTGCAAATTAAATGGGGTTTTTATGTGTGTTTTTTTGTGCGCCTGTTTAACTGTTTTTTATTTATTGCTTTATTTGAATGCTGGTGTCTCTGAATTACATTTTATCATGTCATCAGTACAGTTGCATTGTTTAAAGATAAAATATTTGTTTAACCTGTATTAGGAGTACTTTTAATAAAAAAAATTTTACAGGTTTTTTTTTCTGTGTTAAATCATTTACTATCAATCTTTGTTCAGTCTGTTCCTAACTGAGTGGTCTTCTGTTCATTTCTTTAAAAAAATCATGGTTGAAAGTTCATTGGAAAAGCCAAAAAAAAAAAACTTCCGAAATACCCTTTTACTGATGAGGATAGAGTAGCTTATTTGTCTGGAGATGGAACAGAAGGATTGGTGGGTGGAGCACATTGATGGATCCATTTTTAATTAGGCACAAATACTGGTGTTTTTTTTATTGACTTTTAGGACTTTAAATCAACAAAAGGATCAAACTCAACTATCATGTAGAAATATGCGGAATGATATGCGGAATCCCTTGAAATTGAATCGACTACCTGCTTGAGGCTTGTCCCGAAAGAAAGCAGATCCCATAGTGATCAGCAGGGAAGTCACTAGGGTTGACAGATAGGGGGGGCTTAGCCCCTGGAGGGCTTCTCATACATTGCATGCGGTGAAAATAGAATAGAATTTACTTTATTAATCCCTTTGGGAGAACTTTTTGGTACCTAGTACTAATGACACTAAATTTCACTCGCGGTAATTGGAAATAGATACTAACATTATGTGTACTTCAGAGATTCGACAGGATATTAGCTTCCAACATTAAGGTTGAAATAGACTAGGCTACAATACCGTCCTTCCTTCTCTTACCATAGGTAAATGTTCAGATTAAGCAACAATCGCTGCTATCAACGTGCAATCGCTGACCGTGTGTACACCGTGTGTTCACTGCTGTTTACTGCTGCTGCCTCCACACTGTTGTGTTGGTCCAGCTGCTTATGCGGCCGCCTACCATGAAGCCCCCCTAAACTAGGCTGAAGCCCCCTAAATTAGGGCTAACGACATCACTGGTGATCAGTAACGTGTCTTAGACTTTTATAATAATATAATCTTTTATCATCACCATCTCAGCTGTGTCCATTTCCAACATCTTTGCCTGATAATGACGCACTTTTAACAGCTGACCACCTCACTTTAAGCTTCAAACTCATGGAGCGGACATGCCCCCCTTCCATCCATCTGAACCTTGCCATGTAGTGTCAGTGATTATGCAATCACAGAGTAAATGAAAATGGACTTAAGATCATTTTTAGAGCACCTTAATGCCAAGTAAACACAAAAACATAACATATTAAAGCCGTTCGACTTTAAGAAGTAGTTCTTGTGAAAATACAAATTATTTTAACTGTAGAGTAGTTACTGTAAATTTAAATATTCAACAAATTTATACATATGTCTCAACTCTGGAAGGAGAGGAGGTGGCATTAGTTCTACTCTGGTTTATTACCATATATAACAATGTATAAAAGTATATCGTCCCTTTAAAAGAGGTAATGAGGCTTATCAGAGTCATGTAGATCTTGAAGTTCATCAGACAGCAGTAGAAGCACAGTGAAGTCCACAGAGGATCCAAAATACTCAAGAGACTGGTTGGGTTAGGAGTAGCAAGTTATCGGAACGGGAGTAAACCAAAGCAGGAGAATCTTGATGAGAGTTGGTCAAAGCAGAGGTTTCTGAGAGCAATGGGATCAGGAAGCGTGTGGAACCAGTCATGCGAAGTGCCTCTGGAGAGTCAGTCATTGTGAACTGTAGATCTGTCAGTTTAAAAGGTGCAAGGAGGAGTCTTTTAATGGGTTGAGGATAATTCCACAATGGCTGTGATTGAATTGTGGTTTCTAGGATTGGAGTGTCATCGGGATCTTTGATTATTCTCTGCGAAATAAGCAGAATGCCTGTTTTGTTGTCATGCCTACAAAAAAACAAATAATACAATACATGGTTTGGAAGAAAAATCAGCTTTTTCACAAAACCTGAGAAAAACTTTAAAAATAACCATACGACACCCTCTCCATGCTAATATTCTAATGAAGTTTTCACTATTGACATATCTTTAAAAGTATAATTTGATTGTATTATTTGTGCCCCTCCCCTACAGTTACATAAAATTTACGTCCATGGTAACAAGTTGTAAGTTTGTTTATGCATATCTTAAATGTTACATTTGGACACTTCATCTGTGATAGAAAATTGTATTTTCATGGCCCATTTATTCTCTTTTAACACAAGTCCAGGTAGGTATTGGGTCCATTTGGTTGTAAAAAAAAAAAAAAAAGAAAATTACAAAGAAAAAAATATATAAACAAAGGAAAAGTGTGAATGTGAGGGATGAAGAAGGAAATGGAGCAAAGAAGGCAGGGAGGCTTAGAAAAGGGGCTGAAATTGATGGGATACAGCCTGTGATTATTTGAGAAAAATGATCCGGGGATGCTTCCTCATAGCCTCCATTGCCTCTTTTTCATCCGTCTCTCTCATAGATGTTTTTTTTTCCTCTGGAGGATCTGTAGCATGTAATCTGCCTGAGATTCAGTTGTACAGATTCATGTGATAACCCACCGCCCGTCCCTAAACTGTTTAAATGTTTCGCCTCATGTCTTCAGTTTGGTGAAGTTTTGTTCATCCCAAGCAGCGAACAAGGCATTTTCATTGTTTTTTTTAAACTCAATATTTTAACCTAAACAATTCTGCATATTCAAAGTAGCAAAGTAATAATAATACCAGCCAGGTCACATTGTTCTACCACAGATAATTGTACAGACTTGTTATCATTACTAATACTTGAATGTGGCCTTAAATAATCTTCACAATAGAGAGCAGAAGACGGCCTGCTTCGATTAACCATGTAACCTCGGTTACAAATGACCATCATAAGAAACTAATACTAATGGTCACCATAGAAACACACACATTACATGTTACACTTAGATTTTAGACTCGTTCAGCTCCTATGGAATCATTATAATCCTCATTGCCTAGGTAATGTGTCTGAATCGGGTCACTAAAGGCACGTAAGTTAAGGGTCACGTTGAGAATGAAGAGAACCAGGAGCTAACAACCAAAGTTTATTAACAATAAACATTAAGAAACACACTTTTCTTTTAAAGGAAGGCCAAGACCTTAAAAACAAATAGAGGAAGTCAACTCTACACTGAGTCAGCAGGAGATCATTATGGGAGAACCAGCCAGGTAAAAAGAGGTAAGGAGTTGCAGGTCAAGATGTCTTTGGTCATGACTGGAGTTCATGAGGAGGCGAGTCGTTGCAGCCAGAAAGCAGAATCACAAGTTCTCAGAGGTGAGGGAAGTGGAGCTACGGTAATGTAGTCTGCAAGGATAAGGGAATGCTGAGAGACATTTGTACCAGCATAAGCTGCAGCCCTGATGGTGAACTGAAGTGAGGTGAGGGCTTATGTAGGGAAAGGGAAGTGAGATAAGCTAGGAGGTGTGAGATTGGTTGGGATCATGATTGAGGTGAGTAGCTTTCTGACATTAAGGCCTCATTTACATGGCTCACTTCAGAGTTGATGCATAAACGATAAATTTTGTTTTAGGTATGGATGGTAACTGTATGGTTGTAGTTGATTAGTGGATGGAATTTGTTGTATTATAACACAAATTTCCAAGTATTTGAATTATTTTTTAATGAATTATAAAAATATGGTTAAATGTGAGCAGATTATTGTGTCATAAAATGTACATACACAAATGTACTTTAACATTATAATACCATAACTTTTCTCAGGGGTCCAGTGTCGCTAGTAAAAACATAGCCAGCAATAAGGAGCACTTCATTGAATCCATCTGGAGACAATCACAGACTGAATCAATCACCCAATCAAAACACTCCCCCAATCTATCTCCCTCTTCACGAAGGCCCATCCACAGGCCCCATGTAACTGGTTATTTTGAAAATGGGTGTTTTCTGTCCGGTTACCCTGTCTGTCCATATGTGAATGCAGCACCATTTTCTTATAACCACACATTTTTTTGACCAAGTGTTCAGGGGTGGAATTTGTCGTTCTGTCACTGCTATTTTGACAAACAAGAAGCGTAATGGCAGCTGAAGTGATGACTATATTGCTGTTTATTCCACTATTTTGGCAATTGTTTCCTATTTGATCACTGAACAGAGGCACCTGTGTTTGTGAAAGCGCAGTGCTGAATAATCATTTTAAAATGCCATGAATTGACTGGCATCTGTTGATTTGGTACTGTCATTTTTGACTGTCCGTGTGGATGCCTTTTTTTGTACACGGTGTGAGAGAAAAAAAACTGGCCTCAGTGTTTTGGTATAGGTGTACAGGAAGGGTTCGAAGGTAGGGGTAGCTGTTTTGTCTCCTTTTTAATTAAAATGTGTTTATATGGTTAGCCATATGTCTATTTTCCTTCTGAATAGGCTGAATTTCTACTTTGTTCAGATTAGCAACACACAGCTAGTAGAAACAAAGTCAAACTTTCCACTGTGTATAACATTTCCAGAGCAGTGTGTTATACTGAGAAATCCTCCTTGAGCTGGAGATAGAAATGAGGTTGACAACAAGGAAATTAGCCTTTCCTGACATCAGTCCCACAAGTATTTCTATGGCTGTTAGTACTCATGTTTGCGCATCTTCTCAATCAATAGGTTAATTGTGGCTTTGTCAGTGTGTGTGATTATGTGATTAGTTGTGTGTTCAGCAATTGACAAGCTGTGGGATTTTTTATTGATTACCTTCAATGATGAACAAGACAAGAGTGGGAGGCTGTGGGTGGTATTGATTGATTGACCCCAAATTAGCCTGTTTTTTCCCTTCTCCTCCCGCAGTATAGAGGACTGACTCTATCAAAAACTGCAGATTGGGTTTTTGTCTAAATGGCAAAAGCTCATAAATGAAGCAGTTTAAGTTGTTGGGATAAAACAGGAATCTTCTTTTCACACACTGCATGCCTTTCATTAAGCTTTTCCTCACCTCTTAATTGTTTTGTCAGAAGCAACCGGCGTCCTCATTAGCGCTCATTGATTTTCTGCTTGGTTAGCACATTGATTTTGAGACTTCCCATTGATCTCAGGCTTAAAACTTTCTCTCCGTTCCTTCTCTTCTTCACTCATATGAACTGTTTATCCACGTATGGCACTACAATGGAGTCAATAGAAGGGAGGATGGATAAATAGATAAACAGAGACTTTATCCAATAATCAACATCTGCCCGCTCAGATGATCTCAAAGAGGCGACAAGAAATAGTCAGCGAGATGGAAAAGAAGGTGATGAAGTATATAAAGGAAAAAAGCAGGCTTTATTTTCAGAGTGATTGGGCACAGCTGAGGGTTACCACTGATGAAAAGGCTCCGAGACCTTTCTTGACCAAATGTAAAAGTAGTATGTGGCCTGTTTCCTCCCAGACAGTGTGTATTCACAGGAAATAGAATGGATTTCACTCATCCATTTTCATCCCTTTTCTCTTTCCTGCTCCTCCAGTACTGTCACGAGAAGTTTCATTTATTTTGAAATAAGAATGTCTTTAGGCAAGATTAATTCAATTTCTTGCTTTTCTTCAATTGTCTGGCCAATGTGATAACCTGGAATGTTGAGATTGCCCAGGTGTCCGCTCTTGCCCTTTTGAGACTTTTCCTTCTGTTGACACCATATGTGAGTGAATATCTGTTTGAAAATCAAAAACTTTGTACAATGTTGATCTACTTCAGGAATTGTTTGAAGTTAAGGTTGAAAATGCACCCTTCACATACCCTCGTGCATCTTGTATATATAACAGTATGGTTATCAGCCAGATTTCTGACCCTTAAAGACCTGTTATTATGGTTTTAAATAATTCAGAATTTCTTCTCATGATTCTAATTTAGTAGCACACGTGCACCCCTCTATCAGTCAAAGGTCCAATTAGCACTTTAGGCAAAGACACAAGAGTAAAAATTGTAGAACTTCATAAAGTTGGAAACGGCTACAAGCAATAGCCCAGCAGCTTGGTAAAAAAAAGAACAACTGCTGGAGTCTATGTCCCTCGGACCAATGAAAGATCGCTCCTTGTGGGGTATCAATAGTGCTAAGAATGGTTAAAAATCAGCCCAGAACTTCATGGGAGCTGGTCAATGCTGTGAAGACATCTGTGTCCAACTTTTCCAGCACTAAGATGTCATGGTTTGAAATACTATATCACAAGGAAGTTTAATTCACATAAAGTCATCCCATGTCCATACCGGTCTAGACGATCTGGGTGATCAAGAGGAGTCATGGGAGAAAGTCCAATGGCAGATGATACCAAAGTAGAACTTGTTACTCCATTTGTAGTATTTGGAAGAAGAAAAATGATGAGTATTATCCCAATAATATCATACCTACAGTAAAGCATAGGGCTGGAAACATCTTGCTTTTGGGGTGTTCTGTGTAATTGACAGGATGACTGCATTGTATTAAGAGGAAGATGAACAGGGCCATGGTTTGAAATTTTGGACAAAAACCTCCTTCCCTAATTCAGAGCTTTAAAGGGGGGACTGAAACTATTTGATGCTCAGCAACAGCGACGAATCCTGACAGATTTATATCAGTATAGAGGAGTGGGCCAAAATCCCTCCTGCAGGGTATGCAAACCTGGTGAAGAACTATAGGAGCCGTTTGACATGGATGTTTCTTTTTAGATTTTGTCTCTTACAGTGGAAAAGCACCTATCCTGAAAAGGTTAGACGTCTCCGTGATTTCTAAGTACGAGAACTTGGTGATCTGGGTGATCAAATAATTATTGACCTCACTGTATACATATTTAAATAAAAACAATCTATGTATCACCATGCCTTATATAATGCCTTTGTGTGTATAGCTGATGGTTTGACTGGGACGTGAAGTTAGTTTACTATAAAGTGAACTGAGTCGGACATTTCCTAATTGAATGCCCAAGCAGCAAAGTACTGCTTCAGGCTCTTGAAGGTCCTATGGAAATTTAAATCCTAGCATCACTTTAAGAGTGCAAACGTAGTCAATCTTTCAATCATATATCCGATGTGTACATATCTTTTTCAATATAGTTTACAAAGACAAAAATAAGCTTTTAACCAGCACCAATAATGCCTTTTTTTCTGGAGCCCTCCTTTAATCCACAGCAATGTGTTTCAGGTCATTTTTATGCTGAAGTACCCACCCTGGCTGAGGGAGGAAGACTCTAACTTAAGAATGGTCCATTCCATGCAAACACCAAATAAATATGTAAAATTAATGCCTTCCAAGTTCATATGTGCACGCTTATAGAAAAATTAAACAAATAAATAAATAGAAATACATATGATAATTATTATTGTTAGCATAACAATGATTCACTGTTTTTTTATCAAGACTATTATAAAATAAAATTAGAATAAATCAGATGAGTATTTGTAATGAAGTGTTTTTCTTGAAAACATGGATCTTGCGCCATGTATAATTGTATTTTTTAATTACAATTTTAAATTTAATCTTAGCATTTTATTTATACACTTATTCCCGATTAGGTCAGTGTCCAGTAAACCCTATAAGTTTCCAGTCCATTACAGATTGATTTCTTCACATTCATATATTCACCCCTGAAGGGAATTTAGCTTTACTTCATCTGAAGAACATGCAAATTCCGCTGAGGAAGGACCCCAGTTGACCTCAAACTGGGACCTTCTAATTGAGAAGGCAACACTATACCACACAACTCCATTGAAATATTGAAAATGTAACGGTAACGTTTCATATTTAACAAAAGATCAGACTATAAAGGATTCAGACCATTTAAACGTAATATTTTCAGTTTGTGTAGTAGCTTAGTATTTGTGTCCTTGTTTTTTTGTAATACTCTTTTGTCCAACGTTTGATTCGTACGTTTGATTTGTACCTCGTGCTCATTTAAGTATCCATTTGTGTTCTTTTGTGTTTCTTCTGTGGCTGGATCTCCACTGTGGCCAGATTCTCATTTGCTTGTGCTGACCAATGAGTTAGCAGCACCTGCTGTGTCCTAGAGAGAGAGGAAATCGATAGCAGAAGTGATGAGGAAGGGAGGTGTAGATTAACGTCTGGAGGCCTTGGGTCTGGGGGTTGCGGGCGTTAGGGTGGGGGCTGCCATTGGAGGACTTTAGCCATGAGGCTGTAGCTCTCCTCAGTAAATCTCTCCGGTCGCCACAGGAGCTAAAGCAGCCCTAAATTATACATCTCCTGAAAAACCTAAAAGTGATGCGGTCAAACGTAAGAAGAAACGAAGAAATCAAATTTAGTGCTTCAGTCCTGATCAATGTACCAACATTTCCTTCATAGCCATTCTGGAAGGGAGGATTGCAGCTACATCAGCACCGCTAAGGATAATAAATATATGTAATAAATATCATTATTTTTAGAGCAATCTCCAACAATAAAGGAGGAGCAGTGAGGAATGGCACCCGGGAATGGCTGGGATATTGGCAATATATCAGCATTGATTATTGAGAGTACTGACAGAGACAGAGAAGGGGAAAAGGGGAGAGGGAGTTCATAAAAACTAATAAAAGAGACAATGAGTGAGGAAGGCTTTAGATGGATCTGCCTCTCTGCCGTGAACAACAGCCTGCGCTGAAAGCCTGTGTTCACTTAAACCAACAGACGAGGTTAGAAATGGTTTTGGCTGGATTCTCTGTTTTACCTCTGATGAGTCTTTAATTTGTGCATTTCAAACGGTAGTGTGTGAAGTATTGAAGAAAGAGAGATGAAAGAGATCTAGTGCTGGATGTAGCAGTCAGATATTATTGATTAGACTCCCGTGCTGTTGATAAAAGACAATCTAATGTGACTTTCTCATCCATCAGCGAGCGTTCATTGTTTAGCAGGAACTATCACAAACAGAGAAAGAGAGAACGGCTTATTCTGTAGTTCTTTGTTGATGCTATACATTCTCCCAGCATGTTCTTTTTTACCATTATATTAATCATGCTTTCCACATTGCTATATGTCTCTGTCTGGATAATGTGTGTTCTAGCCTGAAAGAATTTCTTATTTCCTCTGTGCATACACATGAAATATTTCTTCTGTGTTTTGACAGTTTAATCATCAATAACAAACACAGCATCATTAATCATGCATGCGTTTCGTCGGAAGATCTGAGTGCCTCAGTTTTCCTCGCACTCCACGACTGGCAGCAGCAAACTGCAAAAATGTCTTTTTAGGAATCCTGATTCTAGGATCAGAGCTTTAGGGATGCTCTACATATTATTCAATCAAACAATGCATGCACAAGCACCTGAAAACACAAAATTCTCATTAGTCAAACTCAATAGTTTTTTACTATTTTACAAGATGCTTTAATAAAAAAAGTTTTTGTGGCAATGATTGATATCATTTTTTTGTACATCCCCAGCTTTTTCTTTACAAATATGTTTTCATTATATGAGTATTACATTTCTTATTTTTTACTGCAATTGGAATTTTCTCACATTTTAACTTGATTTACCATGCCAATTATGTGTCATAACTTTTGTAATGATCATTTAAAACCATAAAATCAAAACTAAAAACCACTTTAATACTTACACATTAGATTTGAAATCAAAATAAACAGTTGGTGGGTCATGTCCTCCCTACTTAATTCAGAACAACCGGTATGATTGGCGCATGCACCATTATGTGCAGAGACTTCTAAGGGTTTTTAAAATAAATAAAGGAAGCTGCCCTCAATAGAAGATAATTTATGCATTTAGCAGACACTGTTATCCAAAGGGACTTACATTTCAGATATCTCAGATGTCACACCCATAAATGTGTTTATTTTTAAGAATCCATTACATAATTAAATTTTACACAAAATAGTTTTTATTGGGTTAAGTTGTAATACAATATAATACATCATTTTAATGAAAAACCAACAAACTGACAATGTGATTGGAAGGTTTTCGAACAAATTGGACAGAATTGTTTTGTTTCTCTCAGCTGAGTTGTAAACTTATTTCTTACGTTAGCGCAGTTTTCAGATTAGCCAATCACATGGCAGCAACTCAATGCATGTAGTCATGGTTGAGATGATCTGCTGCACTTCAAACCGAGGATCTGAATGGGGAAGAAAGATAATTTTAGTAACTTTGAACGTGGTTTTGAACATGGCATCAACAGAAAACTGTTGATCTACTGGGATTTTTTACGTACGTACAACCATTTCTTTAGAATCTGTGTAGACTCGCCTCTGGTATTCTGTGTAGCTCTCTGCATTATGCAGCTTCTCAGTTCATCCTGATAAGTACCTCCCGAACCATGTTAAATAACCTTTCATGGCTGCATCTGTGTACACTATATAAAAAAGGCATTTTTAGTATAACAATGTTTATTTTAAATAAAATATAACACAATTTCAACGGATCATAGGCTGCTTTTCTGTCAACTAATACTTTAAAGAACACCATGCTTTTAATCCTTTTAAAGACCTTCTTCAGAACGATACGTTTCAGTGGACCATTGACTGAATGTTGTACATTATTTGTTTATTTCATTGCTTTTGATCTGTAATTGTGTCAGCTCAGGAGGAACGACTACTAAGGATAAAATGTACTACACGAAACTACAAACCAGCACTAAAACCACAAAAAACAAGACCATTACCTGATGTGCTTTTTGGAATGAAGTGGAGAATGAGCTCTATTATGCCGCTCCCTTCTTTTTATAAGATGCTAGTGTATATACTATAGTTATCACAATAAAAAGCTACAGCTGGCAGTGTAACCATGCATTCTCACCTGAGTATACTTCAAGGGTCTGTCTGCCTGCCATTCGATTTTGATTGGAAAAGTAACCAATTCAGACCCGCAGCTTTAGGGACAGTCTGTACGTCTAGTTTATCCCATTATCTGGGATCCTGGCTAAAGTTTCCTGGCTCATCCATCCCATTTCACATCATGGCAGCCTATGCCCAAAGGTGTTGTCAAACACCTGCGACTAGAACTAGATCGAAACACTTCTATCTAAAAGGGTAATCAAGCCATGACCTCCAACCAACATTTATATCCTTTGTTTTCAATCAACCGCAGGAATAATGTGGTCAATCATAGATCCAGGAGACCTGAACTGTGATTAAAGATCAAGATGCTTACTACCAGGTGCATGTTCCTCACAATTCATTATGCAATTGATGCATATTTTTATTGGACTCCCCAGACATAGATGGTTCTGCCTTGAGGTTTAGATTGAACAGTATTGTGTTCCACAGTTTCTACTTTTTGAAAAGTTTCATAAGACTTTTGAATTTAGCTCAATAATGTCAGCAATTGTTACATTTTTGATTGGATTAATTTCTAAAGTTTGGCAAAAGTGTCATGACACCACTTACATGGTAAAAATAAGTGTGGCTATGTTCCAGGGGGGCGATTTTGTTGCTTTTAGCCTCTTTTAGAAGCCTGTGTTGGACACATTTGGTTCTGTGAATGGTCTTTAAGAAGTCTCTTTATATTGTCATGGTCTTTCAATCTAGTGTTTTTACTGGTTAAACTAAAACATCCATTTGGTATTTTAATGCATACTATTGTTGACAAAGAATCACTCAACGCAGTGGATCATCTAAATGCAGCTTTATTTGCAAAACAGGTTTAACAAGAAAAATCCAAAGACAATCCAATGTGGGGAGTGCTCAGAATTATTTATTCAAAGAACAGAGGGAAGAGTGAGGCAGAATTCAGCAGCTGATGAGATGAGCTGAATACAACATCCATACAAGAGATGACATGGCTGGGAAGGGATATATTAAAATGAAAGAGTAAAATGCTTCCTGAGAAAGAATACAAATGGAATCCATTCTAGATGACTGGCACCCTCCATGCAAGATTTCACCTTGTGGAGTATTAATAATACATGGGAAGATGTGGTCAACTAGCAGAAGAGAGATGGGACCTCAGTTTTAAGGATTACCGTCAATAAAACACTACAATGCCATGAATTAAGATCCTGCAGTGTGTTCAAGATCCCCCTGCTCAACAAGCACAGTCCTGGGCCATCTTTAGCATTAAAAGGAGACTATGTGAATGATGCAGAAGAGACATGGGAGAAGGTCAACTGTTCAGATGAAAGCATAAAAGACCCCATTAACCATATTTGGAGGAGAAAGAATGATTAGCATTAACCCCAAAACACCATGCCGACAATGAAGCATGGAGGTGGAAACATCATTCTTTGAGGGTTCTGCAAAAGGGACATGGCAATCAGATGTTGATCTTTTCATGAATAATAAGACGTTTTGAAATTATACTGGAGACATACATTTAATAAAGAATCTTATATAAAAAAAACTTAATTTGCATTCCTAGTTGGAAAAATATTAAGATGGGGACATTTTCATTTGTAGGTGTAACTTTACAAATAAATGGGAATCTGCTTTCCTGTAACCCCAGGAAGTCGCATGGACAATATAGGTAGCTACCTGTGTTTCTGGAAAAAGACAGCAGAGCTAGAAAAGAGGTGTTAGCTCTCCATCCTCCCTAACACCATCTTATTTTTCTCTTCCTCAATTTCGCACTCTTTCTTTCCCTCCAGTCCTCTCTCCTTTTCTAGGATGCGCACAAACACACTATATTCTACAAGAAATAATTGCTTTTGTCTGAAAAGAGTGCTGGAGGGAGGGGCCCGCGTGCCCCGTTACCCCAATATGTTGAGGGGGTGCGCGAAGGACAACCCGTCACTTATTTTCATCTCTTTCACTTGACCTGAGGATGTCATCTGTCAATAGCAAGAGGCAAGGGAAGGCAAGGACAATAAAACGCATCCTTTTTTGAACAAAACAAGGACTCAACACAATTTGTTGCGGAGACACTCTTCAGACACAAGCTATCTGCGACAGAAACATAGATGGTACTTTTAGTACTATTTTTAATTCATACATGACACACATCACCACCACAAGTCCAAAATCTAAATGTATATAGATTTTTTGTTTGAGTCTTGGTCACTGACTAGAATTTCTGAGCCTGAGCACATAGTTTTGCGGCACTGTGGAATCGATTTACTCCTATTGATCTGAGTGTTTAGTGAATGGATTTTTCTATTTAAAAATCCATATTGACAATAATCTTGTGTAAGTGTGCGACGGCGTGCTTTGTAATTGACAGTGCGTGATGAATTGGTGGCAGGAGAGAGAAGCACAGAGTAATGGCAGATTACAGCCCTGGGAGGTTTGCTGGCCTGTCACTGGTTCCAGCAGGGTTTCTGGTGTTTCGCAAGAGGAATTCTGACACAGCCTTTCCAGGTTTTTGATTCCTTTACTGCTAGGGTGAAAGATGATCCAAGAGACATGCTAAAGGTATGGCACAGGGACGATAGAGCTGAATTATTTTGCACAAGTTGTTAAAAACTGATTAACAATTAGCTCTCTGGTATCTCAATAAATTAGAATATTGCTGCTGGAAAGTGTTCTCGAGCCTTTGAATGATTTAACAAGTCAGTAGCTAGACATTATAGTCAAGTCTGCTGATTTGAAAGATGTCTAGGAATAAGCCACACTATATGTATTAAGTAATGTATATAGTGCTTTTATGCAGTTGCTTCAAAGCATTTTCACAAAATGAGTGACCTTATGGAGCTTAAACAATATAAGCTCTAAAAAAATTAAGATATACAATCAGAAAGCACTGATTGATCACTGATTGCAACAATGTAAATCAACCAGAAATACCATAGCAAAGAAAAAGTATGCAGCTGATAATTAATATGACTCAAAATGAAATTTGGAAATAAAGGTCTATTTAAACGGTCTAGGTCTAATTATAGGTCAGGTTATAACTGTATTGTAGCTATCGAATTGAAATGTGGAAGAATAGTTGTAATTGTTACTATATAATAAAATTCTGGATGATATTAAATAACCAGTCATCGTGATTTAGATGTAGAAACTGGAGCATGCGGAGAAAACCCTCATACCCATAAGGGGGAGCGCTCTGACTATGAGGTGGAGTGCAGATAGAAGTTATGCAAGGAGTAAAACCACTGTGCCTCCATGTGACCTGTAAAAAGTGCTGTAGGAACTGGTGCATTAACAAGATAATGTCAGCAATGGAAGGAATTGCATTCAAGAATTTAAGTTGAGCTTCATAAGAAGCAGACTGAGGTCACAATACATAGAAACATACATTTGTTAAAAATAATTGTGTTATTTGTGCAAAGTTACTCCTGAACCTGAGAGTGCTGGCCGGTTCTTACCTGTGGAGAAAACTGTTCAGTGAAAGTACATTTACTTTCTATTTGGGAAATCATGGTTCTGAAGTCTTTGGTAAGATGAGATGCAGAGAATTCATGTTCATTTGTGAAGTTTCTACAATCAATGTTTCAATTGATGCCATGTTTTGTCCACTCTGTTCTCTAAAGTCCACCATCAATGCAACCACCTACCTTTGCTTTTTAGAAAACGTATTGCTTTATTTTGCAGACAGGAGTTATAGAGGTGTTTCTGGTCTGACTTTAGACCCAACTATGCAGGTCTCTTATAGGTAGCCATCAACCTGCATAATATTTATTCAATAATTCATGCAACCAAGTTTTAAAGCTGAGTTCCATTTCAACATCTATAGACCCTTTCCTACTTTTTGAGCATTGAAAATTATAATGGGAAAGGTTAGGCATCTGTTTTTAGGCTAGACCCACATTCAAAACAATTGGGTAAAACGGCAGTGAGCACAAGCACATGTAAGAAAGGTTCACATTTAATTTGAAAATGGCAAAAAAATGGCTATTGTAGTTTTAAGGGAATTATTAGACTAATAACATTAATGTTAAGACTTGCGTATGGCATGCTGAATTTTCATTTGATTGTGTTTACAATATTAAAAAAACTACACCTGAACCATTTTGGGTGATGAATACATCTTTGTAGGTATACCTTGATGCATAGGGGTATATTTACAGCCATTCCCCATAGCTCTTAGTTTCAAGAGGAAGAGGGAAGGCGTAGTGGAAGGGCTAATGGGTAGGGGGTAAGTGAGATAAATGGAACTCAACTCAAGTGTTTAGAAATTGGTGCTTTCAGAAGCATGACATTTCCTTTTAAAACACTTTTGTTTTCACCACAGTCTAAAAATAATATAATCAACTTTTTCACGATCAGGTTCATAATCATCAATATTTCAGGAAAAGTCTTAATATTTTACTGTGTGTGTGATAAAGCTGAATAAATATATGGGTATCATTTTTAATGGGTGACAAAAAAGATTTTTAGACTTCCATCTGTATGTGTTAGTGTGCGTGTGTGTGTGCGCGTGTGTGTGTGTGTGTGTGTGTGTGTGAGAGAGAGAGAGAGAGAGAGAGAGAGAGAGAGGTGGGGGTGGGTTGCTGGTGATGTGAGAGTTGTAGCGGTTCCGCTTGCGCTTCAATGTTGCGGGCAGCGTGGAGTCAGAGCGCGCGAGTGTACGGGAGGAGCGCGAGCACCAATAAGCTATTGGGGTTCCCGAATAACGGGAACAGACAGACAGCAAAACGCGCAGGCGGATGGACGGAAATATAGGCAAGTGATCTTAAAAACCAGCGGCGCCACGACCTCTCCCCCTGATGTCTTGCGGTTTGCTTGTTTGTTCGCCTTATTTAGTCATGTATCGATTGATTGCGTTTTAATTATTGGCTTGTGACAGGTGCGAGGGAGGAGGGGCGAAACTGCCGAGCACGTTGGGTTGCCTTATTTTCTACTGGTTTCTTCTTTATCTACTGGTCTACAAAACGAGCAAACGTTTTAGCCACGTTTAGAGAATGTACGAATGTTTGTGTAGAGCTATACCAAATAACCCCACCACAATGCTCCTCACACCCAAGAAATAACATCGACTGCCATTTAGAAACTACGTGTATTTATTGGAGCAAATGCATGATTTAACGAGCTGATACCAAAGTTTAAGCGACTGCGAGCAAAGGGGTGAAGAAGCAGCGTTCAGTCTCAAGAGAAGTACAACCCAGCTCTAGACAGCCCCAACATGGGCCAAAACGAGTGACAAATAAACACACGTGTTCGGCAACAGTGTCGAACTGTTATACCAAAAACTGCAGCTTTACACCAAAACCAACAGGCGAACGTGAAGTTATTGGTGAATAATCCACGTTTCAGTCCGTCTATCCGCCTGTGCGCGCGCTGGGAATTACAGCGGGGCAGCGCGGACCAGTATCTATGCATGAAGATAGTGAATAAACGCAAAACCAAATAAGAAAAACAGACTTTGAAACCGTGTTTTAATGCAAATTTCAGCTTTGTGTCAATAAACGTCCCCGCGTCTAGACTGAACCAAATAATACACGAAATACATCACTCACAGCTGTTTAAATAGCAAAGAAAAAGCAACATTATCCGATAAAAAGAAGCAGACAAGGAGACGGATCATGTTTGTTCCTTTGCCGGTGCCGTTCGTGATGCCCAGAACTGCCTCAGACCTCCACGCCTGGCGCCTCAAGACCCCGCTGGCTCTTCGCTCTCACACCGGTAAGACCTCCTTTTACATCCACCACATTCCTCTCCATTCAATCATCAATTTGACCACATTTACGGTCATAAATCCTGTTTCCTGCGTATGAAGAAAACGTTTTCTGCTGCTTCGCGCGCTTTTCTCAGCACATCCCTCTTCAATCAAGTTTGCCTTGAAGCGGAACTAGCTCGGGGCACGGTCGCGTCTCGATATAATGGTGATTCAGTTTAAGTATTTCAAGAATATATCCCGGTTTCTTCAAGGACTTCCTTCTCCGTTCGCCTCCTCTTCTCGCCTGTGCCTCTGTCTCCGTCTCCCCCGAACTAAACTCGCGGTGAGCTGGGAATATTCATGCCAACTTATCGATCTCCGCAGGATCGATTGTTGGGCCGGCGGATCGAGGGGAGAGAGGAGAGATTCAGAGCAGCTACAGAGGGCTGAGAAACCAGCATTTGTGCGGTTAAAACATATCATAGTTGCTTCATATTGTGACTATAGTCTATTTTTGGTGTTCACACGGGTGTACCTGTGTTAGGACACAAGGGTATGCTTTTGTTTGGCGGTTTGGATAGAGTACTTTGTGGAACTGAATCCGGCAAAATATGCATCCAGGGGAATATACCGACGACTCTTACCGTTATTGTTTCCAAGTTGCCGGTTATTCGGCAGCTACAGCTGAAAACAGAGGGATGCTGGGATGAGAGAAGGGTGGGGGTGGAGGAGGAGGAGATGGGTGTAGTCTGAACTGAAGAGGCACAACTGCATTAGCAAAGCTGCTCTCATGTTTACTGCACATTTATGACAACAGAACAATGTACCAACGCCCGAAACATTTTGAAATTGGATGTTTTTATTACAAGTTTTATGTTTTGTATATTCTGACAGTATTGTGCAAAAGCTACAGGTAGGTCTGAAAATTTAACGACACATATATGCAAACATTTGTTTTCCTCAATGGTCAAAATGTAGTGAATGAACAAACAAATCTTAATCAATATTTGGTGTGGCCACAATTTGCAGCAAATCTTCTAAGTACACTTGCACACAGTTTTGAAGGAACTTGAACAGAAGGTTGCTTGAAACACCTTGGAGAACTAACCACAAATTTTCTTTCGAAGACATCCTTCTGTCTCTTCATGTAATACCAGACTCTGTTGAGATCAAGGCTCTGTGGGGCATCACTTCTTGTTGTTTACGCATGTCTAGGGTCATTGTCCTGCTGCAGAATACAGTTGTGGCCAATCATCCATATCCATCCGGTTTTGCAGTAGAGAGAACATTATTAATTCAGGTCAAATCTCCAACTCAATTACTCTACTCCTAAGTTCTTATGTTTTCATGCTTTCCTAAGTTTCTGTGTCTGAGGTGTGAGTTTTTGGCTGCAACTCTTCCATGAAGACCACATCTAGCCAGTCTTCTCCAAACAGTAAATGGGGGACATGGGTATCAGCAGTTTCTGCAAGTTCTGAGCTGATTGCAATGCTGGAGCTTTATGGGTCTTTCATCTGATGTGCAAGTTTTCTTGGTCTATGATCCTCAACATTATCTGTTTGTTTGTGCTTCTTTAAAATAGTTTAAAAACACTAATTCAAACTCCAGTCTACTTTGAAGTTTTTGTTTGAGAGAGACCTTGCTGATGCAGTATAGGTACCTGGTGTCTTGTTGCTTTGCTCAGTCTACTTACCTTAGTAGCACAGTTTGGAGATGAAGTGGGTATCAGAAGAAGGTGTTTGGTTGGAGGATGACCAGGAATGTTCTCCTTGTTCTTGTTTAGGTTACCTCCAAAGTCCTAAAATATGCTTCAGATGAATTGAAGACCCTTAGGAGCAAAATGAGGCACTGTCTAGGAAGAGTATACCTTGCTTTTGCCCAGCTGGAGATTGGCACCAGGCGAATTCTCAAGTCCTTTACCAGGAAAAAGCAGTTTAGAAAAACTAAAGTTTAGTTTTTTTATTTTACATTTAGCTTGTCCCTAATTTTCCTGGTGTTTTTTCATGTTTTGTAATATTTTGTTGTCCTCTTAACTTCACATGTATAAGTATATTGTATAATACAGTGTACAATAAACTACATCCGGAACTGTATTTTATGATAACAGCACACTTAAATACATTTTTGTCTGATCTGCAAAACTATTCTTGAGCACTCATAAATCTACAATGATTTTTAAATTGCATCTTAAGGTTTATACAGCTTTTTTAGACACATGGTAACCAAAATGAAACCCCCAGAAGATTTTCAAAAATAAATCTACCTATGCTTTTCATTCAAGATATGTGCTAATGTTTTCTCATGCTTCACCTTTCTGCGTGCTTCATTTCTACCACTGATGATGGCAAGGTGTCTTTTACATATATCACAAAGTCAATGTATCTTTATTTCCATTTCATTTTTATTGCCCGTGAGAGACTGTGGCACATCTGGCCCAGATAAACATACTAAGAACTTTATTAACAAATGCTTTAAATAGGGATTGAGATGAAAATCTAAATCTAAATCTAAAATGCTATTAGTTTTCTTCCTGTACTAATTCAGGAAAAGTAGTGAGACAAATGGACTGCAGAACTAATTTTGTATTTAACAAATTAAGTTTACAATGACAAACTATCTGATATTTAAAATAGTTACAATTAATAAAGAATTATGTGAATACTTAGCAAAGAAAGCATTTGCACTAAAAATCTTTTTCTCATAAATGAAAACGAAGAACCAGCATCAGATATTGTAAATTCCTAAATATCTGTAGGACAAGGGTCATGCACTAATATAATTTTCCATTCAGTTAATCTAAATTTCAAATATGTTTACTAAAAACACACACTAGACACACACATGCACATTGACATGACCCAAGCCTGATCCTCTCTCATCTTGCCCCACCGTCTGTCCTCATTTCAACCCTTGCAGCTCCTCCGTGCGTATTTGAAAATGGCGTGGCTTAAGATGATTCTCATCAAAGGTCTTGATCCATTCCTCACATGGCCCACCCCTCCTCACTGTGGTACGCATGCACATAAGAATCCACAGTCTTTTGCCTGAAGCACAAAATTGATCTTAGGTGCTTCCTGTTTCAACTGACCATCCATGAAAAGTTTCTTCAACTTAATTGTGCCTGTGTTAATTATAGTTCAAAAACTGAACTTGAAAATAATGTTCCACAGCTGACAGAACACAAAACAAGTACGAAGAAGGAATTGTCTGTAAACCTCCGAGTCAGGATTGTTTTGAGGTTCACCTCTGGTGAAGCTACAGAATCTATTCTTCTGCTTTGAAAGTCACAATGAGCTCATTGTCCTCCATTATCTGTAAATGGAAGTTCTGAATCCCCAAATTTCTGTCTAAACTGATCAATCATGGATGGGACTGTGATGATGGTTAGAAACCTTTTTACAACCTTTTAAAAACACTAACTTCTACTTAAGGTGTAATCATTTTAACTGATTAATGATGTTTTGCTTAATTGTTGTTTAATTGTGTTATTTAGAAACAGACATTATTTTTTGAGTGAGTTTTATTGTTTAGATGGCCATCCTGTACGGCCTTCCATTGGTCAGGATTAGACCATTAGAAGAAGGGGTGTAAAACAGTCTTTATTTATTCATGGTTGTTAATTGTGTATATTGAATCTAGATTTGTTAAATGTGTATTTTAATGTACTCAAATATGAGTGGGTAGGGATGTAAATGTTTTGGTAATTGAGCCGATAGTCGATAAAATTGCAGATGAAACTCTCCTTGCAATCTCTACTTTGGTTTATCCCAATTATGCCTGGTGGAGGACTTTGATTAAAAGGAGGGCAAAAGCTTGAGCTCAGGAGTCTAGTTTGCTCAAACGCTGTGTGAGACTGAATTATTGGAAACCTTTGGTGCTTGATTGCTTTCTTTGAAAGAGTTTAGATATTTAGTTTGGGAAGAAGAGTAATTAATTAGGTTTTTGCTTTTTAGCCCAATTTTCTTTTGTTTTCTTGAGTATTTAAGGTGCTTTTGTTACTTTGTTAATTTTTTCCGGTTTTGTTTTGTTCCTGTATCACGTTCTGCAAAATAAAATCTTCAAAAACTGCATTCCCCTTGTTCCCGGACTCTCCTTGCTCCTCCCTTGGCTCTCGGAAACCACATTATAACAGTGGCCAAGAACCCAATAGGTATAAACCTTAAGTGTTCCTTTATGAACAGAGGAGAAACATTTTCAGTGGTCCACCAATCAGGTGTGTATTCCAGAGTAGCCAGACAGAAGCCACTCCTCAGTAAATTGCCCTTGCTACCTTTGAGTACCAAAGGCACCTGATTGAAATTCTCTGGTCTGCCTCTTTTGTGTGAAACAATGCACCTGGACTACACTATTTCTACAGTGTATCATGGTGGTGGCAGAATCCTGCTGTAGGGATGGGAAAATTAGTCTGGATAAAGGGAATATGAATGCAGTAATGAACAGAGATTTAGTTACAATTAATCTTTCAACAGGACAATATCCTTAAACACATTACCCAGATATGGTGTTGCCAAACTGGCAAAACAGGCAAAGGCCAAACTGCCCAAAAAATTATGCCAAACTTTTGTTCATGTAATTTGTTTTTTAAATTATGTGAATGTTTCCTACATATGTGTAGAAATTTGAGGAAGAAAACTAATTTAATTGCTGAATTTAGTTCTTATTGGAAATATTATGAATTATTTCCTAAGTTTATGTATACACTATATTTTTACACATATTTTTGAGCGAGTGCATTATGGAACAGTAAATTGACTAGCCAAATCTAGCTTTAGTGGGTTATTGTATCGTAGTGCCAACAATGGTTGTTTAGTTATTTTCCTGCAGTTTTTTTTTTTTTACTTTTGATGGCTTGTGCGTAGTGTCTCACAGGTTTTCTAATAGGCTCTGGGTCTGAAGAATGATGCAGAATGGCTAAAGGGGAAGGATAATGAGCCTCTTCCCCTCAGAGATTAACAGGGCCAAGGGAGAGGAGGAGGAGCTTAATGCCCCTTTCACTGAAAAATAGCCAGTGTCAAAAGAAGATAAAAAAAAGGTTGGAAAAGGGAAAGAAAAAAGAATCTTTGAACCACTAAAGGAAAGTGGGTGCAGATGACAGTGAGAAATTGCTAGGAGTATGGAAAACCGAGTTTGAGCAGGAGAGGTGATCTTGAGCTCTAGATCCAGCTTGTACAAACACAATCGTCTAGCTCTTTAGTGTTGAATGATAAGCATGTGTATGAATGGGGAATTTTGTATGGAATAGAAACATGTTTTGAATGCAATTCTGAAATCTCAGCACAACCTTAGAGTAATATTTCAAACGTCCAGCAGAAATGTGCACATCTCATCAAGTGCTCTTAATCAGACCGCAGAAGCTACTGTTATTCATTCACTCCATGCAGCTATTACTATTAGGAAAGGACAGAGACACCAATAGAGAGCAAGACTCCAAAAGGCCATCAAGACTCATTCTTGTGAGTGGTCTTGGGAATTATTGCCATTAAACATGCCATTAAAGTTTTATGCTTCACACAATCGTTAGCACATCATGGAGGATGTGAAAAAGATTAAACACTGTTCAGATATGATGTCAAAGCCACTGTGCTGAATACAAATACAGAGGCAAACAAATGCATTTGCACTAGGGATGCCACAATACTCGGTTTTATACTAAACGAACGGTGCACCGTCCTTGGTTCAATACGCGATTGGAAGTGTGTTTTTCAGTTTCTTTGTTTTAATTACTCCTGTATGTATTATCATTTCAAAACTCCCTGCAAACGTATTTCTGGAGCAAATATCCAATCAATGAACTGCTCCTTGTCCACGAGTCACCGCGATGGGGAGGTTTTAAAACCTATGGTTTGTCTACAACAAAAATGAGAGAGATTAATATATGATATCAAGGAATACTTAGAGCTATCAGAAATTAATTGCATTGTGACATGAACAACATACCTTATAATGACAAGGAATGTACAGGGTTGTGTACAGGGTAGAATACAGGATTAGTAACTGAAGAGTTATGAAACGTCATGCAACAACAAAACCAGGATTGGTTCTAGTGTTAATTATTAAAGCTGCAGTTCAACAACTGGCCACCTGAGACTGGTGTCAAAAGGGAACAGATTCCCATAACACCCATATTAAAACTGCCTGACTTTACAGCAGAAAAAAAAACAGTTTTAAAGCCTGATATAAAAAAAATCACTGAAAGATGAGTGTATTATAGAGTAGGACTCGTATCATCATGTTTTGTCAAAAAGAATGGCTATATGCTTTTTGGCAGAGGCTATAGTGAAAAAATATTTAAATGATGTCATGATGAAGACTGTTAATTGTTTACTCCCTTATTAATTTACACTATATTATTTAGACGAACACAATTTTATAGCTGGTTGTGCCTAATTTTAACCTCCTAGTCTTTATCAGAAAACTATTGGTGAAGTCATAGACATCTACTTTCCATACAGAAATTCTTCCACCATTTTGATCTGGGGATCAGATTAAGAGGAGTAGAATATAGATGATCATTTGATTGTTTTCAAATGAATATTGTTCGTTTACCATATTGCATGGGTAAAATTGCTTTTCAAATACTTTAGATTTCTATAAAAAACGTGATTTTGAATGGACCGTGCACTAGAGCTGAAAAAGATGAAGTTGTGTTTACTGTTGATGTTAAAAAAAAAAAACAATATCGATTTTTAGTTTATTGGTATGATTAGGAAGCTTAGTTCTGCAACGCCTCTCTTGATCTAAGAGGGCCTCAAGTGTTATTTTCATTAAAACTCTAGACTATGGCTGCAAAAATAATCTTACAAAAATAAAAAGAAAAATAAATTACTTTAAAAAATGTTATGAATTTTAATTTTCATGTAATATCGCCCAGCTCCCTGAACCCATCCCATTTGGTTTCCATCAAATCAGTGTTTACAGTAAAAACTAATAGTATCAGTTGGGGCTATTCAGGTAGTCCCAGTAAGTTACATTTAACCAATTCATAGTGAAACACAGCAGTTTTTCAGATCCAACATGAAAAATTAGTGATTTCAAAGTTGAGACAGTAGATTGTAGAATCAGTGGCTGGTTTAACATTATTTTAGCAGAACATTTTGTCCCTGTCTTTAATTTTCCTTCCTCATCTATCTCTCTTCTCATTTAAGGGGCATAGTTTGTCTTTCTTTTCCTCTCCTTGTCACCTGTAACTGTGCTGCTCTTCTTTCTTGTTTTTCTTTCTCTCTTTCCATTCTCTTCTGATGCTCTGTGATGTTAAAGCTAGTGCAGGGCTGTTGATTTGTTGTAACATCACTGTGAGCGTCAGATGAGCTGCAGGCATCACCACGCTTTCTACAATGTTGCTATGAAACTTTGAGTTCATTTGTGCTTCATTTGCTTCTTTGGTCCACCTGGGAAACTTCTCTTCATTTCCCTGCAATTATTCTTCTCTCATCAAACATTTCCATCGGTCAGTGTCACTCCCTTGTGGTTGCATTCATGGAACAGTCCATTATAGTTTGGTGACCGCAGGGCGCTATGATTCATTCACACATTAGGCAATCTGTTGCCATTTTTCTATAACGGGTTTTATTGACGTTGAAGTTTTATTGGAGAAAAAAAATCAACTCAAACATAGAGCAATAGTTACCATTTAATGTTCGGGGCCCTGAAAAAATTGCCTACCTTTGCCTAGTAGTAATTCTTGTTCTTGTTTTCTAATTAGAGGCCAGGGGTTTAAGCATGCGACCTCGCGAAAACATTAATGTAATTGTCGGGATGCTCGTCGTTTCTCAATCGATAAGACGATTCCTCTCGGCTGTTTTTCTTTCCAGTGCAGTAGTGGTTTTAGGCACAGGGCGCCGATCTGTACTTGGAGAAACAAAGGTTTCACCCCTTTTATTTCTTTAATAACTTGTTTCCCTTTGGATAAAAATAGTAAACCTAAAAGTAATGTTTTAAATGTTAGTAATGCTAAACCAGTGTCAGTAGTGTTAAGCGTTCCTTCTGCGTCATGCTCCTCCCACGTTTCTTCAGTGAGAGACAGTTCTGCAGTTTTCGAGAATTTACTATGACCTTGTTCCTGTAAATATTTTCTATTTTTATTAGTCATTTTTGTTTATTATGCGGAGTATGTAAATAACAGTGTTTGTTTTTAGTCAAATAAGTAGTCCTGTGAATAGTCGGATTGTCTTACATCTCGCACATGAGCCTGCACCAGCGTCCCCTCTATATATACTATTGTAAATGCAGGCATATAAAATCCATCTACTTTTGTATATCAATTGTTGTGTGAAATAGAATTACAAACGACATAGTCCTCTACACCAAGGTGAATCAGTTTAGTATTGATAATCATTTCAAAAATAAATTGTTATTTCTATTTTTAGTGTGCTTTTTAAAAAATGTTTTAATTAAAACACAACCAAAAGTAACCGATAAGAGTACCGTTAAAGTACTGGATCGATAAGTGTTATCAATAAAAGTAGAAATACAATACCGTTAAAACCTAAACGATTCCCATCCCTATTCTTGGGTTTCATTTTATGTAACGGTGAATCAAGATGTCGGTACTGAATGTTTTACTGCTTCCCTTCCATGTCCCTCTTCCTCCGGCCTCCGATTTGCCATGTGGTGAGTTGATGTTGAGTTAGTGACAGCACTCCCACAGGTCTTTTATTTGTGTCGGGGAGAATGTGTTTGCATGTGTGTAGGTTGACCTTCTGTGGTGTATTAACACAGTCTGAACCCTTCCTCTCATTAGCACAACTGCAAGACACGGCTTTTCACTCTGCAAGAAATTCCCCAGTGTCTCCCAAGAAATTTTCTCTCTCCGACCATTGCAAGTACTATTAACACACTCAGAAAGTGACATGGTTTTGTTTGATGTTGCTACAGTTTTGTCTGAAACCACTGATCACCTGAATTCTACTAAAGTTTCTCACTGGTACTTGTAAGGTTAGTGTTGCTGTATATTCTGACTGCAATTATTAAACTTGTAGCCAATCATCAGTACAATCAACAGACAGACAAAGTCACAGAGCTATTAAAATGACAATCTTCTGTTGTAGAGGTGTGTTTATTTTGGTGAATTCATTTGTAAACATTGGCTTATGGAAATTACCTTCCCTACCCTGATTTGAATAACAAAACAATATATTAATTTAATAAATAACTTGCCAGTGTATTGTCTTATCAGAAGTGAAAATTTGCCACCAAAATGTCTCTTTTTTGTGTTTGCCTGGCCAGGTGAAATAAGAAAATTGAAGTCAACAATTAATAGTTTGGTAAAAGATACCACGCACACAAACAAATATTACCACTAGAATGTGGGGACAATATCATATGATCACCGTAAGAAATTTAAAGATGTTTCAGAGCTGGAAATGTTTTTGTCTTTGCAAAAATGCCATGATAAACACCCCCCCCCCCACACACACACACACACCATGATTGTTGTCCAATAGTTTACCTTTAAAGCGGGAACAGGCTCCAGCAGACTCAAAATTTTCTAATCAGAAATAAATCAAGGGAAGAGAAAGCTATACTATCTTGATAAATGTGTTCACTTATCCATCTTTTACAGTAATTAACTTCAGTGACAACCTATTCTTAATGTATAGCGTGATAGTGGACAATTCATCCACAAATGCAACTTTTGTAAACTTGAATGCTTTTTTTTTTTATTCTTTGTGAGTAATGTTGCCAATATAGTGTAAAGACTTTTAGAGAACAAAGCTTGTCTCTGCGCCCTTTTAACCTATTAGTTTGAGGTTTTGTAGTCACTATTTATTATAAAATCGACTGTGTTTGATCAAAAAGAGAACTGGACATCTGTGATTGTGTTCATTTGATTCTAGAGTGGTCCACCTGCATTTCAACCCAACCAACCAACCAACCAACGACCATTGCTTGCAACTCTTTAAGAAAATACTAAGCGTTACGTTGTGACATTTCCTTTTGTTTCTTCTCTTTTTTATCATATACACCATAGAGGTGTTAGTGGCTATATGAGGGTGCAAAAGTAGGCGAAATGTTGAGACAGGCTTCTAATCAACACATCTGCGATAGAAAGCGATTGGTCAATATACCCCCTGCCTGCACAACAGCACTCACTCTCATCCTGCACTGCTCTCCTCATTTACTATAATCATCAGCCTGCACATACGTGTCTTTATGAGTGTGTATGTGTCTGTTGGGACTAAAAGAGCACCAGCATTAACAGACATGAGGTAATGTACTGGTTTTTGAAATGGCAGTAGTATTCGGATTAGAGTTCAGGTGGATTTTTACATTCTTACATCATATTGGCTCCGCACTTTGATCTCATAGGGCAATAAATGTGTGCAATTTCTCATCTCCGTTGCCGCCGTATGAGGGTAACAGCAGATATTTTGAAAATAGAGTACTTGCAATAAAAGCTTGCTCTTTGATTATGTCCTTCACTCCTTGTGAACAAGCTCAAGACCTAAATCTGTTTTCTCCCTCCATTTCATTGCAGATTTATAGCGATCAAGGTCTTGCATTCACATAAGGGGTTAGCAAATGTCTTTCAGGCTCCTTTCCTCTTTTCTTTTATGATCATGAGGTTGTGTGGTGTAAAACTTGAGTGTTAATAATAGGCGAAAATCATTATCAAGGATACATTTTATTATGATGCATTTTATTGATTTTTACTGCATTAGAGCAGCATTCATATGGATAAACAAGTGAACAGAAAATGCTATTGTATAAATGCAGCCTTTCTGCAAATTTTGGCTGTCTCTCTGCATTTATACACAGCCACTGTTTACTGAAAGTATTGTATTGTGAGAACCCAGGTCAAGTTTCAGTGTTGTTCAGGCAGCATAACCAGGGTTTACGGCTTGTAAAATCAATACGATTTTAGGTTTATTGAGTTCCCATAGTACTTTCATGTTTTATAATACCAGGTACACTGATTATAAAATATTATGTACACAACTTGAAAAATGTTTTTGGTCATCTTTCTTCAAGTAATTGGGATTTAAGAATGCCATTTTCAATCATAAGGTTTATTATGGCATTAATCCACATTTTGCAACCATTCTTCTGGATGCTTATTTAGGTCAGACTTAAGGCCTATACATATATACCTGAATTTTCGTTGCAAGGTTTCGTGCAACGACACAACTTAATCTAAAACCGTGGGTGCCAAGGGGACATCACAGACCCTTTTTTTTTCGAGGAGATTGACCAATGAAAACTGACTCTTTTGATGATGTAAGATGAACGTAACATTGCATTCAATAGCAATAGCAGTTATCGTCGTCCTCCTGCTCCTATTCTTTTCTGTTTTCCCGTTTGGCACGGTGAGCATCTGTTAAACCGTAAAGGCAACCACATTCTGTACTCTATAGGCCCACTACACACCGGAGTGTCTTCGGAAGTCTTCGATTGGCTTTTCAGCAAGGTGCTCTTCATCTGTGTCAAGAAAATATTTTACAGATTTTCTGCGTAAAACGGGGAAACTGGAAACAATAAGAGCAGGAAGAAGAGACAACAGTGAAAAAATCCAAGAACACTTTTGAGCATCACCTTAGCGACTCTTTTACGGTCTACTTTCGTCATCAAAAGAGTGTTGCTGTCCATAGTTTTAGATTAAGTTGCGCCATCGCATGAAACTTCGGAACGAAAATTCAGGTCAAATTCAATGTTGGACAGAAGGTCTGGCTAAAATCTGGCTTTAATTCTAGTTTATCAGCAAATATTCCTAGCTCAGCACGATTCATCTGAGCTACTGGACCGTGTCAAGTGGGTATCAAAAAGTACTGGTGCTAAGAACAGAATGCATTGGAAAAGCCCTCTAAACATGTTGAACCTAGTCGCATAATAAAAAAGTCACACTGAATAAAAAAGAAAGGCACATGATTGAGCACAATGCTTCTGCAGTGTTTAGTCAAAAAAAATTTACAAGTCATTGTAAAAGGTCATAAATACAATTTTACCCCAAATGCCACACATAGCACAAGGCAAAGGCTGCATCCACCTCACCATACAAATCTTGTAATTGGCCACATGCTGCCTTGAGTGACAAGTATGATCATCAATCAAATTAAGGAGGATGGAGGGGATGGATGGAGCCCTGCTCCCCAGACAGGCTGCTGTTAACAGGGTTTCCTTCAATCTGGCTTTGCCGATCAATACTTGCCTTGCCAATTTGTACTCTGCACCTGAGTACATAAAACGCCTATTGCATCAGATTACTTTAACTTTATATCCAGCCTGCTCTCATCGCATCTACTTTTTGAGTAAACGGTACCATTCACATGCTTTAAAACAAAAGAAAAAACATGGTTCTAATTTGCCAGCCTCACTTATACATGCTTTGATGGTTTAATTGGTTACCCTGAAAGCAATTTGTACTGGGAGTTTATTACCATCAGTGCGCAGGAGCCTACTCAATGTCCAGCATCTGATGATGCAGATGGACATTAAAGCTGGAATGCTTTGGAGATTAGGGCTGAATGGGCTCATTTTCTCCACTGCGTATCCAAGGTGATGTTTAAGTGATTACGCAATGCAGCAGAAATTATTAAAGTAGTAAAATGTACCAAACTGCAGATTGTGATAACTACTAGAAAAAATGCAAGTAAATTTTAACACTTTAAGTAGTAAAGTGTACTCATACAATAGTAATTAAAAGAACAAAATTTCCATTCCAGGTGCGTGATAGATTTTGTTTTGTGACAGATCTCAAATGTGTCAAATACAGAGGAAAACCCGAGATACGAAATTCGGCTCTCTGATACAACGGCTCTCTGATACAACAGTTTAAGTAGATGAAAAAAAAATGGAAAACCAAAGAAAAATGAAGTAACGTTTGTTCAATCCTTAAATCTATACATTCTTAATGTAATAAATGATAATAAAACAAAAAAAAAAACACAAGCAAATATCTAATATGTACACAAATGTGAAACTTACCTTGAGTGAAGTGATGTGTCGGAGGAGGTGGAACGGATAACAGAAAACATTATGGTAACACGTATAAAAGTTCCTCGAGATATTTCATGAATTACGAACGACAACACAGTTTCATGCACGAGAGCAGACAGATGGAGAGACGCTTCTGAGAACAAGTCACAGGGTTTCTCTAACTTGTGCTATACTTTCTTTTACGACACCTTTACTCTAACATTTGTTAAAGCACATTATTGGTAACCTATACATAATGTTTCGCTGTGTTGTTGAAGTGTTTTGAAGCGTATCAGACCCTTTTTGCACTGGGAGATAGGAGCGCCAGGACCTGGAAACAAACAAGTGGAAAATACAGCAGAACTGTTCGTGTTTGTTCGTATCTCGATTTTTTCTTCGCATTTCGAAGCAAAAAATTTTCCGCAAGACCTTTCGTATCTCAAACATTTCGTAACTCGAAGCATTCGTAACTCAGGGTACCACTGTACATTGGTTATTTGAAAAATTTTAACTTCTATAGTGTAACGAATCGTCACTCGAGTTGGGATCCATATGCAGGCTTTATTGGATTCGAGGTCAGACAAGCAAAGTTCAGGCACTAGTGTATGCAGCAATACAGGAGGCTAATGGTCAGGGCAGGCAGCAAACAATCAGAATCCAAGGGCAGAAAGAGTAATACAGCAGGCAGGTATCAAGAATCGGTTGATCAGTTTTAGTCTGTTTAATTAGAGGGATCTTCAGCTGGGTAAATATTCAATGTGGACCTAGGGATCATGGGAAATGTAGTGTAGCGGGCAGGAGTTAGTAATGCGATGGTTCCCTCTGTTGGTCAGAGGAGGGAGTTGCGGGGTTTGTCTCTGTGACATATAGTAAAAGGGGCAAACTTATTTTACTAATCTTCCATATTATAGTATTGTTTCTTCAATTGCATTCTTGAAGATGTATCTACATTCATTTATATTTGTATAGTTTTATATTTGTTTCTGGATCTCTTCGCTGTTTCTATGCTGAGCTAACACACAGAACCCAGAAAGTGTAAGTAGTGGCTAGGGGTGTCAGAATATATTCTGGCACAATATATTGCAATACAGAATTATCACAATACATACCGTGGATCTACTTGGAGATACATCTAGGAGTTGAAGTGTGTTTGCTTCCTGGAGTGATTGTGATTTTTCAGTCACTTCACAAACTTCTTTACCCTGTCTCCTTGGCACATGTAATATTTACTAGGAGACAATAATCCTTTGGTCACATTTTAAACGAGAAAGATAATACATTTTACTCTCAACATCTTTTAGAATAAAAAAGATGATGTAATGCATACATTAACATCGCCCCCTAGTGGATGGATGGTGTCAAATGTTCTCAAACAAATCAAACTATAGTCTTCTTAGTTTTGTGGTCTCAAAACTTTTGAAATTCCATTTTTTCCTGTGATGATTCATTACATAAACAGTTTTAATGAATAAAATTTTGTCGTAAAATATCGTAGACATAATATCGTGAGCAGATTGTATCGTTACACCCCTAGTGGCATTATTTTGAAATAGAACTGGAGTGCCTACATAGAGCTTCTCCCATGTGTCCTGTTAAATTTGTAGCGATTTCAGCTGCACATTAAGCAAGTCCATCTGCATGTGAATTTCCCTGCTTATTTACTTCATTACCATCTTTCTTACAACGTGGTAAAGTGACTTAAGTTTAAAATGGCATCATGGAAATAGTGTGTTTGGTTCTGTGGGTTCCGATTACACTTCAGTCTCTAAGTTATACATCACCGTTGTTTTTTGCAATTATATCAAGTTTAGTGCATTAGCACTGTTATTAGTACTGGTAGACGATGGGCATGAGTGGAAAGGGGGAAACTAAGAATTTTGTGTATACAGAAAACAAGAGATCATTAAAGAAGCTGTTTTTTTATTAATATCACATTCTCTAGTTTAAAAAAGGTTCACAGTTTGTTCTAAAGGATAAATTTTTCCTGGCTGATTATTCCCCTTTGGGGTCACAGGGGTCTGCTGGTGCCTATCTCTAGCTCACATCAGGCAGAGAGGCATGGGTACACCCTGGACAGGACGCTAGTCCATCGTAAGGCAACACACACTATCACACCCAAGCGGAATTTAGATTATTCAATTGTAAGGGAAGCTGGGGTACCTGGAAGAAAACCCACACAAGCACTGGGAGAACATGCAAACTTCTTCCAGGAAGACCTCGAACCAGCAACCTTCAAACTGAAAGGCCACAGTGCAACCCACTACGCCAGCCCATGGCAAAATATAACATTAGAAAAAGTATCAGTAAGTTTTACAATATAAATGTCCACTGTATCAAGAGTCAACAAAACTATTATTTTAAAGAGAAATGCATTTTTTTAAGGTTTGTCTTCCATGTGGTGGGTGTAAGGGGTAAAGTTAAAAAATGATGCTGCAACCACACAGGAAGGGGATCGCCCCCGCCAGCAGCCCATGTTGGACGCAACCATGTGACTGTAAATATAAAAATTGTACCTAAACAAAATCTGTATTTCCTGAAGGTTTACTGAGTGCTGGTAGCTGGCACTGGGCTGTTGCACACTACATATCTTTAATAATTCAGTATTCTTTTTGCATTGCCATATTAACACACACACACACACACACACACAAAAACATTTTTAGTAATCTTTAAAAAATCCCAGCATAAGTAAGAAATCCACCCTAATGTTAGTATATGATGCTCCAGGTTGTTGTTGGAGAACAGTTGTGACTTGTATCATCTCATCAATGCCTTTATGTTTATTTTATCCAAGTCCTCACCGTGGTCCTGACACTTATTTTACCCCGTCTTTGCCTCATCCCTTGCTCATGTGTCCATTTCAGACGATAATGCGATTTCACAATATGTCCCTCACAAATGCAGACTGACCTGTTTGTCTACTCCCTCTTTATTGTCGTGCTGTTATAGAGCGAGGTGTTTAATGGGCTTTCCTTATACAGGCTTATCTCCAACCCTCTGTCCTCTCTCTCTCTCCCTCTCTCTTCTGCTTCTGCTGTGGCTTGATGGAGGGATTTTTAAGGATATTTTTCCCCTTCATTGGACGTTGATGAGCTCCTATGTCTGCTGCTGCTGGCCTGTCATAGCCTCAACGCTGCTTATAGCAAAATCAATCGGTCTCAGTCAGCCAGGGTGAAAGAGACGCATACACACATCATTCCCATAGCCAAAGTTTATAGACAACAAACACACACTTGTTTCAACCCCAGCCCATGGATGAAGGTATAGAGGGGGAAAGGCATGAGAGGAAAGGATGACAGAAGAAGAGAGGGAGCTAGAACGAGGGACAGATAGTAGCATTAAAATTCATGGCTTTTTTACTCTCTGTGCTGAAAAATCAATAGTGTTTACTATGAATGAGAGGCACGCTGGACAGCAGGGCTGGGGGCAGATAGATGGGGGAGCGGGGGGGGTTGACTTCATTACTGGAGGCAGAGGCACGGGAGGTCAAGGTTAAAGACTCAGCCTAGCAGGGAGATGGTGGGGGTAGTCTACCATTTACTCACAATGCTGCAATAGAATCGTGGAGTCAGATAGAATACAGCAATCCTATCAGTTTAAATGAGAACATGTCCGTTTGGGACCCCTGCTTTCTCTATCTCAGCCGCCTCTACATTGGCTGTTGCTGGCATGGATAAGCATCTGTAAATTCACATTTGGATGGCCCTGGAACTAGCTGGATGTTTTGTAGCCAGCTGTGTTGCTGCTGATAGCAGTATCTGCCACTTTTGTAAGTTTTAACGAACCTTAACGCTTCATGCCATGCTAAACACTCCAAAAGTTAAGGGGGAAAGTCACATTCAGCTTCTATTAAAGAGACTGGAGAAGGCTGACTTTTCTTCTGAGTCTTTTGACATTTAAAGATCACATAGGGCAATAAAACAAAGGTTTTATTTACATTTTTCTATGTTTACATGTGATTCTGGTGACACGTGAGATTGAGAGGAGATATTAAATAGGCATGGAAGAAAGTTTGTATCATATCATATCAATAGAACTATTAAAACAAAAACTAAATAACGGCGTGAACAAAACATCCATATGTATAAGTTTTTGAGTATATTGCTACATATTTGACAAGAAATTTCAATGTAAAAAAACAACGAAAATAACAAAAACCTAACTTTATAGAAACATAGCATGTGTAGTTTTTCTGTGTAATGAGCCTTGGCTTTAGTAAAAGCTCATTGTATTTATTATTTTTTTTTATAGTTTGTCTAAGCTGTGCATCCTAATACAATGCAAACACAGTCATTCTGTTCCTCCTATTGCATTTTAAAAAGATATATTTCACCCTCTCCATTTCATGCTGCAGCTATGAATTTTCCATATAGCTTTTACACCAGTTCCGTCTGATATGCTTTTGAGGGCTTTCACACTGCGTTGTTATGTGTAAAAACAAATGTTTAATAATGTTTATAGATCTTTTGACAGGATAGAGTATATGGAAATGTTTAAAGTTGTTTTTTTTTGGTTATTTTTCTGGAATAATGTTTCTCACATTTATGTTAAAATGTATTAGTATGTTTATCTTGTTCATATTTTTTAAAATGTCAGTGTCACACTGAGTAACATAAACCACCCTCAGTTCTTAATGATTTTCCTAAGCTGAGATAAACATATATCAAACTGGTTGCTATGGTAAACAGTTGCTGTCAGTGATGTCATTAACAATTAACACAAACAAAGTCAAGTCAATTGGAAATATTTAAGCCCTTCTAGAACATGAGGTTCAAATGCTTTTGCACAGTTATTGGTATGCTCCTGCACAGATGGGTAACCACCACAAGTGTGGTCAGTTTGAAGTTACAATGAGGTTCTCAGTTTGAGAACAGTTTACCAATGTAAAGTAATTTTCCCAGAAACCTCAGCAATTTCTCAGAAATCTGTTAGTGGTACCAGTCTGAAAAGATGCCTGTCTAGGGGGAGATACGTTTGAAATCTTTTGACTGAAGCAAATGATGAATAAGAATATGTTGGCTTTTACAAACCAACATAACAAGTGGTTAAATCTTTTCAGGTAGCTCCCTAATGCTTTTAAACAATGGGTTTCGCTCTAAAACTAATAATATCTCTACAAGTGGATTGAGCAACTTGAACTCATTCAGTTCAGGGTCTTTTTTATACATTAAGGCCCTCATCACATGATCGATGAAATATCAGGTATAAACATTTACAAAGGCCATTGGTCGGACAGTATGGCAAGTGTGAACACTCATGGATGAATGCATTAGAAAAGGTGCAAAAGTCCAGCTATTCTTTTGATTACTGCCATCACTTCACTACACTATTCACACTGCACTACAATCACAATCAATCCTTGTTCATGCTCCTCTCTCAGAAGCTGCATAGCATGGATTTGCTTGTTCAAAAGAACCTATACGTCCCCCACAAATGCTTCATGAAAAGGAACTCGATAAGGAACATAAGAATCTTAAAACAAATGGATGCAAAGAGATGCATTTGAATGAAAGTTAGTACCAGGAGTAAATGGAGTGATTTATTTTTCTGTACATTGGAATCTTGCACTGGCTTCTTAGATAAAAAAAGAGTATCCAACGGAAATCAAGGGTGTCTGTAAGATTAAAATACTGAATGTTTCAGAAGTAGACTTTCATTGATGCTTACAATTTTTAAATAACAAAAAAAAACAGTTTTCATTGAAATGTACAATATTTTGAGCAATTCTTGGTGGTATCAGCAGATTTGAATATTCATTAGAATTTTATCAGAGCTACTTGAATAGTTGAGGGTTTACATCAGACATGTCCAAAGTTGGTCCTGGATGGTGACACCTGATCTCACTTATTAAGGTCCTCTTAGCTTGTCTGCAGCTAGACTGGTCCGTGGAACTGAAACATGCAGGCCTGGGACTTCCAAGAATGACTTTGGACATGCCTGGTTTACATGTTATGTCAAGCAATCATTAAGAGCAACATCATGTAAGATTTTGCACAATTTAAACCTTTCTACAGCAGTTTACAGAGCACATAAAGCGAAGTATACCCTATATAATCCCTATATATATATATATACCCTATATATGCACTCATTTTAATGCTATATATCTCATATACAGTTAAGACATGGCTAATCAGTCATGATACGTTATTATAGAATTAATATTGCATTTGTAAATATGCAAAGAAGGTGGCGGGTACTTCTTTGTATGCAAAGAAATACGCGGGTTGGAAAATGAATGAATACGAAAAGTACTTTCTCAGTGTATTTGTTAAACCCCTAACATGGTTGTGAACATCTCATTTTAGTTCTACAAATACCACTGACTCAAAGCAATAACATTTATAAAATATTCCGATTAAACAGCTTTATACCAAAGAATTTCAAATAAAAATTCATTGTAACTGTAGAGCCTCAAAATGCTCATTACTTAGGGACCATATATTACATGAGCCATTTCACCGAATGGGTGCCTTTTTTGTCTGGGACGTTTTATGTACATACTATTCTTCTTGCAAATGGTAGCTATGGCATTTCAAATATTGATAAAATCCTGATGCTACACTTCACCATGAAATAAAATGATTAAGACCTTTTGAAAAGAACTTCTTTTGCATTGATATCTAAATCCATATAGAATTTTGTTTCAAATACATTTATTTAAACGAATTATCTATAATTTCTTAGATAAAAAAAACAACAAAAACATTTTAATCACATCCCCAGGTTTTTACTAATTCCTGTCACCCTAACCCATCCCCGTCCCGAAAACAAGCAAACAAAAAATAATGTGAGAATTTAAATAAGTAAATTTTTCAGCAAGAAGCTGCATTACTTGGATCTTTATAAGGACATTGGAAAAGCAAAGGTAAGTTCTCTTCATTTCTTATTTACATATTTCCTGATTTTATGATGATATCTTGAAGCGTCATTTAAAAAACTATCCTGTTAATTATTTCAGAGAGTTAATTAATTTAGTGTAAAAATGCACATTATATATTCATATTTTTGGTAAATAACATCATTTACAGGCTCTATAATTATGTGCACCATGTGGCTATTGTGGATTTGCTTATACCCTGTCATTTTACTTTAAGTCCTGTTACTTGTATAAAGATTAACAAGAGGGTTAGTAACAAGAAACAAAAACGGTACCCATCTTTCGATTATAAATCTAATAAAACATTAAAGTTACTTAAAATGAACCAATACCCATTTGGAAAATGTAAGTATATATGCAGTTTAAATCTGTTTTGAAATCTGTTTTGAAATCAAGTAAACAAAATTGTAAAAGTTACAACAAGCAAATGTCATGCATTTGGTGGAATGGCTCACATAGTAAAAATAGACAGTATACGTTTATGTAAATTAACCAACCATTTTGGGGACAATAACACTCTGAGCATAACAAACTGAAAAATAATTATCTGATTTACCTTCTTCAACTGAGCCAAATCTGGGGACCTAATCACTTGGCTATTGAGGACCTCCCCTTATGAATATTCCACAGTAGAGTTGAAAGGTAGAACAAGGTCTTTAAAATGCATCTGACTTTGACTCACACTTTATTTAGACGTGAAGGCGGTTTATTGTTTTCTTCATTGGTGGAGAAATGGCTCTCGGGCTCTTCTGGACCCAGAGGCCTTGCAGATCTCCAGTCCTTGATTCTTCTCCATTACTGAAGAGTGTGTGCTTTCAGGCCGCTGTATACAGTACTAAAGCAGTTTGATATTCAGGGAGGCTCATGAATGATGTAACAGGAGATGCTTGTCTTAGGCCGGGGTGGATGTGGCTCCAGGAGGACATGGAATTTAAATGGAAATGTGAACTTTTACATCAGCATAAATTTACATTGAAGCTATAACAGAGAGCGAATAAAGCCCTCCATGCTGGTTGAAAAGTGCAATGTTTTACAACATATTGTTCAGCTTTTATTTGTGCTAGTTTTATTTAAGAGTGAAATTAAATCTTAACATCAGTAGTGGATGGTTTATTGAGCAGAACTAAAGTCTTTCACAGTAATGTCTTTTTTTTCCTTGACCTGCTAAAATATTTTTTCAATAATCTTCATAAAAACTCTAGTCTGTTTTGTCTCTCTTTGTGTTTCTCTTTTATTCCATCACTTTAGCCATTTATTCTCTTAGTAACTACTGTTTCCAATGCATTGTCCAAGGGAACAGGACCTGAGACGTCCACATAAACTATACATTAAATTTTGAGTGCATTTGACTTTCATTATTTTATGTTTAGCCAAGCAGCTTAAAAATGTTTTTGCTAAAAATATCTTCATTACACTGAAGCTAAACTACTGGTAAAAGCAAAGCTAAATAACAACAAAAGTACTGTTTTACTTCTTAATTGGTTTGCATTTTATTTTTATATTGAACAATTGGTCAATCCAGGATTCAAGTGGCAAAACTTGAGGTAAAATTGCTAAATCTGAAAAGGTGCGGAACAGTGAGTTATTCGAATGGTTTCACACAAAAACAATCAGACTTGACTGTGATCCCCATGACTTACTAAATGACTTTCTGTGAACACAGATATTTGCCCCATTTTGAATATGCACTCCTGACAGAGATATGTATGGATATTCTGGTTCTATGTGGACAGCTCTGTACAAATCATTTTTATTACATTTTTTACCAGATAATCTGTTTACTAGATAGGATTGCTGTAGTAGGTGCCGTCACTCACCCAGGATCATGTCTGATAACAGATAAACGCATTTTGTAGGTGAAAAAAGATGCCATTCATTTTATTGTATGGTGATTTAGTCAAAAGTTTGATTTACTAGTTACAAAATGGTGACCACCAATCCAGTATATGTAGCAGTGTCAATTTAACACCGCTCAGATCATATATTGTCCCAATCTATCAGGTGTAAAAAGTGTTGAATTTAAAGTGCTAAATTGGCAACGCAAAGTGCTAAAAAATTTAACATTTGGGGCTTAGAATGTTACACGTCTCCATCACCTGAAAAAAAAAATGGCATCTTCTCTCCTTGAGGAAGTTGTTGTGGGAAGAGTAATGATTTTGGCCAGCTATTATTTTGAACTTTTAGGTGTAAATGTAAATCCATAAAAGTTTACACCGTTAATCTACACAGGCAAACTGGTAAAGTGTACTTTTTTACTCTGGTGATTTTACACCCCGATGGATTGGGACAGTGTATGATCTGAGCGGTGTTGGATTGACACTGTTATATTTACTCTGTAGTTATTTTCAGCTGCAGCAATCTACTAAACTAATCTTTGAACCTCTACTAGAGCAGTCAATCACAAGACAGCTTTTCAACATTTTCAGCAGTTCTAACTCACATTCACAGACTTTCAGGTATTGTGATGTCATCTGGGATCAGCAGATGTAATCTGTTTGGACACTACTGCGCTACTTGATTGCCAAAATAGCTTTGCAGTTGAATAGCTAAATGACTCGAAAAACAATAACACTACCGCCATGCTACCGAGAAGTGCACTTAAACTCATAGAATCACTATTTGTAATGACATCCTGCATAATACTGGTTTTAGACATTCATTGGTGTTTAGATGGTTCTCGAATCTTGAGTAAACTTGTTTCCTGATCAGAATCCCGACTGAGTGTTTGTGTAGGATGTTGGTTTTGTTAAGTCTTTCCCCTAATTCCTTCCAGTACACACAGACTTTTTGTCCATGTTCATTTTATCCAAATGAGATCTGATTCATATTACGCAGACCTTTTTCAGCTAGAGTTTGTTTACCCTTGTCTAACCTGTCCTCATGGTCATGTCACCTGATTAGATTTTGAAATGTGTGCATATTTGGATGCACAAAGTTGGGGAAGGAAGTATAAAGAATAGATTAATATATTTAAAAAAAAAATAAACTGATTTGACACCTTTCACTTAATTATTAGGGGCTTTACCTTTGTTGGCGATCTTGAAGATGACTCTTGAAGTTAACACCTGGTTTGCCGACCAATAGGGGCTTTGTCCCACTACTTTTTCAATGAAACTGGGAAAGAGCCATGTTCATTAAACTCAAAACACATCTTTTTCTTACAGGATATCTTTTCTAAAGCACTGCTTCTAAACAAAACTCTCTGCATTCTTGCCATGTTCAAGTATTATTCTTTTCGTGTTACAAAAACATGTATTTTCCAGCTAAAATGTGGCTCTAAGGTTCATGCTTTTTGGCGTCACATTACTAAGCAACAAATAAGTCTGAGAATGTAGTGAATGCTGTGTTGTTACTGGTGTGCGCTGATGAGGGTCACAGTTACCAAGCAACGGCCAGCACACCATGTAGATATGCACTGAGCTCCTGATGGGAGCGGAAAAGGGGAGTGTGTATGTATGTTGGGGGTAAAGTTTGTCTGAAAGGGGATTAGTATTTTGAGAAGGGGTGAGCTGTTCTTCTGTTCAGACTGCTGGTGTCTACACAGTTGACTAGTTGTTACTTCTCTTTGAAGCTTTTGTTGCTACGTTTCAAGCATTTCGAAGGAAGAGAGGTGCTCTCTGCCCCCAGTATATACACTGCATTTATTGAAACTACACAGAGACCAAGAGAAAGTGTGGTTGTCATCATGCCATGACTTTCTGAGTTTGGCAAAAAAGGAAATATTGTCTGACCGTATAATTTTTGTCATTAAGCCCCTGTAGTAAATCCTCCTTTAACATTCTTTAATAAGTAGAACATAATGTTTTGATTTCAACGATGCTTTGAAACCATTTCTAAATGATATTCTGACTCCATTTACTTGTCAAGTCAGACACAAGTCATATTTGTTTAATAGCTAATGCTTCAAAGCAGCTTTGTGAGATCATGAGATCTAAAGATTAAGAAAACGGTTCTGATGCATTGCACTTCTGAAACATCTTGCTAGATTTCCAAGCCCTTGACGTCATAGGATGGGTCTAATCAGTTGGCTCTACATGTGGTGCTTTTCCACTGCTGGGTACCTGAACATTTTGGCTCTGTACTGTTGGTTTGGTTTGGTTCTCTTGCTTTTCCTTTGGATTTTAGAATCTTTTTGCGAGTAGGCCTTGCTGCAGACTCTAGTGCAGTGACACCATGTACTTGCAGTAAAGCACTCGCAGACAAGTCATGCACTGGCTCAAGTCATGTACATTTAAGAACCGTTACAGTTAGATGTGGTGTTAGGTTTGGGTTATGGTTGGGGTTAGGTTTGGGTTCAGAGTTAGGGGGTTAGGGTATAGACAGGATAAGGGAAGGTGTTCTGGGAAGGGGAAATGCATAATTGCAGGTGGGACTGGAGTATATGTGTATATGTGATGAGATGTGGATTAGGGTTTAGCTCAGGGGTGCTCACACTTTTTCAGCTTGCGAGCTACTTTTAAAGTGACCAAGTCAAAGTGATCTACTCGCTACAAAAATGTAAAACATCAATCAACAAACAATTATTTTCAACTTTATTGAGAATTGACAAAACACACATAATAATTAATTATTTACATTTTTTTGTAATAACCTGAGTTTAATTTGATGACTTGCACTGAATTGAATCATTTGAACAGTTGTGTGTGACCTGAATTGGGTGGTAATAGAGTGATTTTTATGGGAGCAATTGAGCTTTGATCCAAATAATCAAGAATAAAAATGAGGCTCTAATCAATTTTTCAATTTTTTATTGTAAGAAAGTCGTGCGGTACAATATGCAGGTGAGGAGTGGCGTGTTGCTTGATTTTGGTTGTAAAAGAGCAATTTAGAATGAAGTTATGAAGCATATTCTGGGTAAAACATATTTTGGATCTGGTAATTTGCAGACGGTCCCTAAGTGATTCCATGTGGGTTGTTCATAGACGGTAATGTGTTTCTGGGAACGCCGAGGGAAACTTGTTTTGATAAAAAACGTTTTGTAGTTTGTCCACTACATTACACAAATTAAAAATAGGTATTATTTGTTTACTAAGAACATTCTGGTCTCGAGCTATTGAGCAGAGAAAACCGAATCCGTGAATCTGCAGCTAACTTTACTGAACTGACGGGATGGATATTGTTTCAAGTTCATCCCGCGATCAACCAGTAGCACCTCCGCGATCGACCGGTCGATCGCTATTGACGTAATGAGCACCCCTGGTTTAGAGTAAGGCTAAGGGTTAGGGTTGTGCTAGGATTTAGGGAAGGCTGAGGTGTGTTAGAGAGGAATCTGTTCTCCAGGGTTTTGGAGGCGCAGTACCAGTCAAGCCTGTAGTACCATTGATGGATGTAGGATCCCAGCCCCACGGCCCACCTCCCCAGGGGGCACCCTGGTCAGCCCAGCTAGGCACCAGGAAGGAAACCCTGAAAAAGTCCTAATATTAGGATTGTGGGTTAGGTATGGCATAAGGATTATGATTTGGGTTAGGGTTTGGGTTTAGGTTAGGGTACTTTGGATCACCTGCACAATGATGATGCTGGATCTGGTACTCTTCAGTTCAGTCTGTAACTCATAGTTTCATCAAGGTAGATTAGATATTTATTATGTACTTCTCTCGATAAATGACACTGTTGCTGTTCATGATGATGGCATGTAGTCTTTTGTGAAGATAGGTGTGTCGCGCTCATTCACTATTTAATCTGCAGGTCTTAATACACCATGATTACTCTGATCACTGACAAACTGAAGTTTGATCATGGAGTCTTGTCAAAACCGGAACGAAAAAGTACCATTACTATGGACAGAAGGCAATAGATGTCCTCAAATACATTGTTAACCATCACTTACTGTACGATATCACACAGTGAAAAAATGGCATTAGTTACCCAGTTACATCTCTTAATTCATTCACTTGTGTCACTTTCTTTGCTCAAGTTCTTCTAGGTTGATCTTTTCTCCATCTTGTTCCCAGCTTATTGACCCCCTTTTCCCAAACAATTCCCTCTCTCTGTCTGTATCTCCCTCTATTGATCGACACGTAGCGAGCTCTGTTCTTCACTGTGCTGCCTCTCTTTAGTCAATACAGATAATTGTCTGCTCTCTCTCTCTTGCTCTCTTCCTCTCTCTATCAATGAACCCCCTAACCACCATCCTAAGTCTGGGATTTCCCCTTGTCTTAATGACCAAATGTAACCTGTTCTCTCTCTCTTTCCATCGATTGGCGTGGGAGCGATTGACTCATGTGTAAACATGCTGCACAATGCTGTCTCTTCGACTATTCCCACGTGCTTATAGTACAGACTCCATGTGATCGTGTTAAACACATAGAACAAGATTCAGGCTGGAAGATCTCTCAATACTTGTCATTAGAAAAGAAAGATTTTAATGCTTTCAGGATGTCCTTCCATGATGGTTTGCCTGGCTCACTTATTAATGAAAAAAATAAAATGAAACTGTTATAGCCTTTCCCTGTTCTGACAATCTGTGTGTTAACCCCTGTTATTTTGTTTGGAGGCAGGTTTTAAAGTATTTGAAACAACCATTTTGAACAAAATGAAAGTACAAATCCAAGCAAGTATACTGTGTCTTTATCTAAGATCAATATCTATCCCACATAGCAATTTGTATTTAGCCTGACTCTGGCTAGACAACCAGTTACATGGCCCAAGTGTTACAATGAATTACAGTGGATGACTGGATCAAGTTTGGATTCCAAACAAAGATCACACTAGCCCAAATTGCATGCCAAGTTAATAATCTATGCCACACCACACATGATGTCTGGCTAATCCACACATGATGTCTTGGTCCTCTCACTGGTTTTAAACCGTGAGTAATATTTAAGAAGGCTACACACAAGGTTAAAATAAATACATACAGCCTTTTATTATGATCCTTCACTTATAGCTCACACTCAAAAATAAAAAGTACAAATATTTTGGAAGGTTTATTGTTCACCTCACTGTCTTCAAGCTAAAATTCAGGATGGTTTGTTGTTGCTACTTCCCAGTCCCAACATTCTGTGAAAAAGCAGTACAAACTAACATCAGAATTGTGGCAGAATTGCTGGCTAATATCAATATTTCCTTGACCCAGACAAAGAGCACCCTGCTGGGAAGCCGTCCGAAGATTCATGCGAATCTCAGTTCTGATCGATGTGTTTAAAGTTAGTTTTATCAGTTCATTCATTTTCTTCAGCTGTGAAGTGGGCTAAATGTGAAGTGCACCATGGAAAGTCCAGTCTAACCCATTTCATTCTCAAGATGAATTTAGAGTCTTGAAGATGCATGTTTTTGGGCTGTTGGAGAAAAAGATGAGAACCCTAGAAGAAACTCCCACAAGTGACATATTTGAACAGTAACCGTATAACTTTTAATATTCAATTTAAAGACATCTATTTAAATGTGCATTTACTGACCGAGAACTGATGTCCAATCTGTGCTGCCCTTCTTTGTGTTTTTTATTTACATGGAATATTTGAATCGTTAGTATTTTGTTTTACACTCTCTGTGTTATTCTTCTTTAAATAACCATTAATTACTGATGATGTGTATGAAATGTGTTGCAAGGTCTCACCTATATTTCATTTTAAATAATGCTATACTATTTCTGATCAATAGATGCAACTATATATTGTGACACAATGTATTAGCCCCATATATACAGTATATATTACAAACAATTGCTATATACTACAAAATGTTAACCTGTATTGGTTGTTTAATTATGAAAGCTTTGATGCAGGAAATACCTCTATTCAAGCTGCTTCTAATACAAATAATTACCCTCTCCATATTGCAGATTTCATAGCTAGGTATCAAAAATAAATGGAAGTTTAATTTTCACACTGTTTCTCTCATACTGAACGAGAGAGAGAGGGGAGGTTTGTAAATAACTCAGGAGACTGGGATTGAGGTTTATTGCCTGCCAGATTTGAATCTCCATTTTCCACATGAGCAGCAAGGCTCAATTTCTCCAGTATGTGCACTAGAGCGCTGTCACTTTAAAATCAGCCCGTGAGGAGCGAGGAGATGTGCAGATAAAACTTGAAATTCCCCAAGGTCAAAGTTTAGTCTCTGCAGGTCAGACATTTTCAGTCGGGTAATAGAGAATTAATATTTATAGTATACTATATGTGCTCTTGGACAGGCAGGGAGGTCCTAGAAAGTGTTTTCTTTGTGATGACAGTGTGCTTTTGTTTGGTGGAGGTGTGAGAGAGAGGGCAAGACAGGCTGAGCACCGGGGTGAGATGCTTGCTTCACCAAACTTTGATTTCAAAATGAGGAACTCTGGGAGGAGGGAGATTATTGGTGGTTCATTCCAGAGTGTGATCCCACCGGGATACAAATACAAACACACACGGGAAAGACATCTCTGTGGTGTTAGACGCAATTCTCAGTGCAAGTCTTGAGAAGTCTTTCCTCGCTCAGTTTTCACTGTGCGTGTGAACGTGTGAAGAGCTGTATTGGGTTTGGAAGCACTTCCTAAAAACTGAGATTCAGGATTCAACAAAGCTACATAAAATAACAGTATTTTAAAATGTGGTCGATCTGGAAAGTTTTTGATATTTTAATTCAGTGCATGAATTTGTCTCCCATTTGTAACTATTTGGATTTTCATGTGTGATGACACTGTTCATGCTAGTAATTTTATTACAAAATCCATACTTTTTTCAAAATCCATACATAATTTTATCACAAAAACCATATTTTTTTCCCCAGCTTATTCCTGGTTAGGATCATAAGATGCTCATTTTACCTCAGGGCTGTGGGTTGAGTACCAGAACCTCTTCACTCACTTTCTTTGAGCAAGAAGCTCTTTATTTCTGTATCTATAGATATTTGAAGATGTGGCATACGGCTCTAGATGTCTAAAAAATGCTATAAGGATTTTGAGTTTTGTGCAGTACATCACATTACCATTACAGCAAGACCTTGATTGGTTATTTCAAATCTTGATTATTATTATCTTGAGTGTTGAGGTAAACCATATATTTATATTACAATGAAACTGTTATCCTTTAAAAGTCCAATGAGCTGTTTTTGTGACTAATTAACAGATCCCTTGATTTATGATTCATGTTCTGATTTCCTCATGTTTTATTAAAATTTAGTAGATAAAAGGGGGGAAAGAAACTCAACGCTTCATGTGTATTCGTAGACTTTTAAAATATTGATACCTTTCCTTTGCTTTGTGTCTCTTTTGGCTCTCGCTTCATCATATGATGTATCCTCTCACTTTCTTTTCCATGAAGCCTCAAAGACAGAAACCTTGAATTTGAATTTCAGAGGCAATGAAAGGGAAAGAAGGGGGATGGTCTGGTTGTGCTCTTAGGGAGCGGTCGTTGAGAAAGTGCCTCTAATGGGTGTCTGTGCGCTTCCCCCTGCCTCAGGCCCCGATCGATACCGACTCAGAGCAATAAAGCTTTCCCCTGTCATCTCCACAGAATACAAAGCAGTGTGGGGAAGGAGAGAGAGAGATAGGTGAAAAGCTGTTCCGCTAGCCATACCGATTTCCTACACCCCCACCTTCCAGCATTCATCCCATCTAACAGCACCCAGCTCCTGCTCACCACCTCATAGTCCACCTTCCCTTTCCCCAGATGTTGCACAGGCCCCCTGTGATGAAGAGTCAGAGGAGTGCTTCTTGTTTCCCAATAATCCATGGCAACAGAAGCTCCTATTTGAGTTAATATCAAAAACACTGAGACACGGTCGGATGGAAAGAAGCCACCAAGTGGGGCGTTAAAAACAAAAGGAAATTAAACAATAAAAAAGCTTTCAATTGGCTGCAGGAAATGGACGGATGGTCAAACAGAGATGGAAAGGAAGAGAGGAGAGGGATGTACCGGTAGTTTAGGAAGTGAAATGGGATGAGAAAGGAAAGAAGTGATACAGAAGGGGGGTTCAAGTGAAGGAGAAGGGGATTATGGGAGAGAGAAAGATGGATGTTGTGATAAAGATGGAGGGTGAGGGGGAATATTGATGAGGAATGACAGGCAGGAGAGAATGCGAAGGGAAGTGACTCCGGGGAAAGGTGAAAGGCAGGTTAAATGTCAGATGTTCCTAAACATATAAACCAATCATTTTTCATCAAGAGCAGATAAAGTGCATAAGAACCTCTTTGCTTCTGTCTAAGGGACTTTTTGTTACCGCAATGTATGGTTGCTCCTAGCGCCTCGATTAAATAAAATACCTGTGTATTACCCAAATAGCAACCAGCCAAACTCAGATAACCAGCTTTTAGCATGGAACCACGTACCGCAGTTGATTTCTGTACATGACTTCAGATTCCAGAGTTACAGCCACGTTAATAATCTATAGCAAAGTACATATGATGTCTGACCCATGTCTTGTGTGCTGCATCAAAAGCAACAATACATTTGCCAGACTGTGGGCAAGTTTGGCCCACATAAAATGTCATAAAATACCATGCCAGACAAAAGCACAATTTAGGTCAAGGCCAACAAGTAGGTGAAGTACGTGTGTGATATTTTTCAATCGGAACATAATAATGACGATTAGAGAATTTTGGTCACAGTTTTGGCCTGACTTTTCTATTCCTACCCCTTAGCTCCACCCATTTCCCCTTTGCTGCCATTTTGTGCATTCCTGTGAGGTGAATGGGTGTCCCAGTTCTCTTTTGAACTTTATGGAATGCCACAAGGTCAGCACCATCCTACCTTCACAAAATCTTGCAGTTGAACAGCGTCTTATGGTTCCATCACAGAGAGGGAATAAATCGTTCCCATTCATTATTTCCAGAACGTTCCCATTCATTATTTCCAGCAATTGGAACTCTCTTCCAGTGTCAATCCGAGATACTCACAACTTTTAAGAAATAACTAAAAACTCTTCTTTTTTAGAGCACTTATATGCATTTATTTTCTCAATTAATTGCTCCTCTAAAGCACCTTATACATTCTGATTTACGTAGAAATTACTTTGTACTTATTTTACAGTCACCTGTGCTTAATTGATCTTTACTACATATTGCTTGTGTTTTTCTAATAATCTGTAAATTGCTTTGGATACAAGTGTCTGCTAAACACATACATGGACATGTAAATCAATGAAAATATATAAAATAAAGGTATTTTTTATTAACAATTAGTGTAAAGCATTGGTCCAAATTTTGTCCACAGTTGTGATCCCAACGGGGCAGTTTACTAAAAAGACCGGACATTAAAAGGCCAAAACGACCTTATGCGGCAGAGGTGGCCACACTCATATTTCTAGCCATTAAAATGAGGATTCAATAATCCTTTAGCCCCGGTGGCATCGTAGCTCTGACCTCAACGTTGGCAGTGCTCAGTATCCTGGGCCCAAGGTGTGGAATCCTGAAGGCGCCGAGCTTGAGAGCCCCCTCCCCATGGTGGCATCTTTCCGGCGTCACAGGCGGCCAATGCTCGTCGGCGTCTCCTTGGGGACAGGTGCGTCCAGCTGGGCCCAGTGACTCAGTGGACCCGTCTAAATTTTGTAGAAAATGAGCTTTAAGTTGTACTCACTAATTTATTACATTTGCTAGATTGTATTCAAGCTTTATCAGGCCATGTACAAAAGGCCTGTTTTTTTCTCACACAGTATATTAAAAATACATCCATAGACGAAAGCTTAAAAAAAAGCACCCACACAAAAACAAACATAAACTGCTGTACAGACTCAGGTGGCAGTTGATTTGTTCATTTTTTTTATTAGTATTCAGCATTGAGTTTGCAGAAGCCAGGGCACCTCTGTTCAGGTCATATAAGCCACGATAGCACATTAAAAAAGTTTGCCATTACAGTTTGCCATTACATTTGGTCTTTGCAAAGAAAGTAGTAACACCAAGCAGAGTGTGACGACAATGATAAACTCCACCTCCAACATCTGGAAACAGAGTTCCCAACATTTTCAAAACGACTCACTTCGGGCGAGGTTCGATGAAAATAATGTGTTTATGTGTGGAAGAACAAAAGAGAAAAGTCCTGGTTTTAAAATAACTGGGGCAGGGCCTCAGACTCATCCCCATTCTTCTTCACTATCCAAGCAGTTTTATGTTATATTTCAAATAGATGTTCCTCGAACCAACAACCTTCTGGATGGAAGGCCAAAGTGCTATCCACCGTGCTGCTCATCATGAAAAATTGAGTGAGAGATTTGTGACTTAAATAGCTGTAAAACTGAATTTGTACTGTGCAGGAACAATCTGAATTCCACCTGATTCCGGTGCATTTTACTAGTCTTTGTTTTTCTCTTTGCTGTTGTTTTCATCTGAAGCACTGATTTAGAAATGAAACAAAACAAAAACTATGAGAGGGCGAGAAAAAAAGATTGAGCTAGTTTCTCCGTTTGACCATTCTGACCTGTCCTTCATGTCAAAGCACAGGTTCTTGATGAGAGTGACAGGGTAGGTGTGAACGGGAGTGTGTTTGTCCTCCATCAGCGTCTGGCCATGCTTTTTCAGCCTGACAGCCTGAGAGGGGCTCTGTCATTACACTGCTGTCAACCTAATAACATCTCTTCCTCATCTCTCAAAAACAACTGTTTCTGCCTGAAAGTGTGTCTCATCTCTTTTGTTGTGCCCTCGCCCCTCAGTCCTCCCCAATTCAATCCCTCATTTCTTCCTTTATTGGAAAAAGATGGGATGAATCCTTCATCTTCTTTCTTGTAATGCTGTTCCGTTATTATACTGAGCTAGTGCTGGCCAAGATAGCAAAATATTATACTGGTCATTTCAGTTCTGTGATTGCATGGATATTGTTTTGCTCTGAAATTGGGGTGTTTTGTATTAATCATTGCAACAGAGTCAAAGATAACCTCATTCGTATTTGTTAATGCACGTAAACTTTTTTGCGTGATTCGTCCATTTTTTTTTTACTTATTCCGGGTCATGGGGTTCTGCTGGTGCTCCCTTTAGGTGAAGAGTGGCATACACCCAGAACAGGTTGCAAGGCCAAATGCAAACTCCACTGAAAAAGGGGGTAATTTCTAGCTAAGAGGCGCCCAATACATATTTATATAGGCCTATTCAACCAGCCTTCAGTAGGTGCAGTAGATCCTTATCATCCTACTAGATAACGATATAGACACTAGTTGTACAAACTTATACAAACTTTCAATTAAAAATGTTGATCATCAATTTCCCAAGATTTTACAGATTCAAACTGTGTTCCCCTGAAAGTTTCAGCACTAAGAATATAAGATGTTTCACACCTGTGGAGCAGTTCAGTAGGTACAGACCAGGGGCATTAACTGATACACTGGAGTACTTGTCACCTGCCATTTTTGGACATTTTCACACCCCACAGATGCCTTTGATCTGAACCAAAGACTGTAAAAAATATCAGTGACAAAACTCCGTCGACTGCCATTGGGTAACTTGAAGAGAAAATGAGTAGGAGTGGTGTGCTGATAGTACATCTGCAATGGCACACCCTGTCCGAAGTAGATGAAACCTGCCAATCATGTGACATTAACATTACTCAATGCATCATTCAACTGCATTTCAATTGGTCAAAATTAAAGGGGCTATGAACTAAAAAACAAAAACTACTTGACATGATTTCAAATAAAAATTGAACAATAAGGACAAAGTTTCAGAATTCCGAATTGTTCTTCAATTAGTGCTAGTTCTTAGTCATGCACGTGATGAAAGTGAATGAAAACACTCAAAGGTGAAATACACTTCTAAAGATATATTGTACGAGTACTCAACAGTTGTACAGCCTACTATCTAATACAAAGAGTTATGGATAAAAAGAATGGATGAATTCAGGGTAAAATTGTGCATTTGGGTTCTATGCCTTTAAAGGGAAATAACAGTCCACCTAGTAGCACTACAACAGAAATCCCCAATAGTGCACACAAACCCATAATGTCCTGATGATGCAAAGAGAGGACCATTTACAGATTTTTCCGCCATCTCTGCATTATTTTCTATTTTCTAATCCATCCGCAGACAGACAGGACTTCACACAGTTCCTTGAAGATCATGAATATGCAAAACTTGCCCAGATGAAAAGCTCAAGTGTGAAGATCAAGTGCTTCTACTGGCTGATGAAAAAAAGATATTACTTTCAAAATGATCATGTATTTCGATGTAAAAATGGTCATAACCATAATATTGGATCACTGTGAACAAAAGTGGAATTTATGAATTCTTTTAGGTGGAGGATATCCCATGGAAATGAGATCCGACGGAGGGACAAAAAGGTGTAATCTCCTACATAAATAAACCTTTAAAAATGTATTCCACTTTAATTGAAGTAAACTAAAATATGTTTTTGGTAAATTGGTAAAAGTGTACAGTTGAACAGTCTCCAAAAAATTAAGTTCTTGCCTTTCTTCTTTTGTTGTCGAAGGCTGTTTACAATCTGGTGCGTTGGGTAAATGACAGAATGGAAGACATGAGTGAAAAATTACATTTTAATAGTTTGAAAGAATGATAAAAAAATGATCCACATATTTTGGGTGTGAGCCCGATGCTATGTAAAATAAAATGTTTTACATTGGGTTAGCTATTGATAATGACACTATCATACACCTCCTTTTGCTTAACAAAACAATGTATGCTTTTTATTTGTCATTAGTCTGTAGTTCAGATACACTCCTGGTTTGAATCAACTGAACCAAGGTGTGAAAAGCACTATAGACAGGATTTTTTTTTCTTTTTTTTTTTATGAAGAAGGGGGGAGGCGTACATTTTCTGTGTAGAACAATATTTAGATATAATAGCAAACAGACATAGCTAAGAGTAAAGCAGAGAGACGGAAGCCTCACATTTTTAGATTTAAAAAAAGATGCTTTTAGCAAATTCAACCTGTAATGAACTAATTTAAACCAACCACGCTGTAAACATGCCTGTATTCCTTGTGAGTGAATATAAAGAAACCTGAAACTCGTCTTTGTGTTGTACGCAGACATCACAAACACCTAATGCAACAGCATCCACCTCGTTTTGCAACAGGCATAGATGTCCACGATTTGTTCTTCATCCAACTTCCCATGAGATCATTCTCGATGTGCAGGTTTGAAAATCTGACACTTTTTAGCCTGGTCCGGAATCTTCTCATTCCAAATTTTTATTTTGAATATAATAATTGCAATAATTCATTTTCTTACAAAAATCTAGAGACAGTAAGGCAGATTTGCTCACTTGCTAGGACTGAGCTTTTTTTTCCTTTGACATCTTACCGCCGATTTAACATAAAATAAACAAATGAAATAAAAAGTATTTAATTGAATGTTATTAATTGAATATAACTTTTAGTTATTTATATGTTTGTGTTGTGTTTTCACAAGAAAGTCAAACATCTCAATCATCAAATGCCATATTCGCGAAGGCCACAAATACCCCTTATTGCCAACCACCCGCATCCCTCAAGCCCCTCCCTTCACACTCCACCTATGGTAAGCGTCTTAAATTTTTATGGCTGAAACTTTCTAGAAAAACACTAATAGTTTTCCCACGTGCCTTTATGATTGAGAAAACGCCAAATCTTCTTTTTTACTGCTGTCGTAATAACAACTCATTTTGATGCACTGGAACAGGGATCTACTGATATTGTTGTTCAAAATGCTTTAATAAAATATGAAACTTGAATTTGTGAATCCCATGAATCACAGCTTAATGTGTCTTTTTAATTTATTTCTACAAACAGTGAGGTGTATTTCGGATCTTTTCATTCATGAAAATCCATGCACATTATTAAATAAAGCTATGATGCCTCCCAGTTAAAAGGTTTTTTTCAAGGCCTTCCTGACATGGTTCTCTTTGTGCTTCAGGTTATCTCCATGTACGGCAGTTTTTCGTGTGAATTGAAAACTTCTCATTAGGAGCCAATGTGGCCCCAAATTGGCAACTTACCCAAGTTGTGTCCCTCTTTCACTTAACGTGAGCTGGAGAACCAGAACGCCGTAACCATAACTAGGAAATGCTGTTAAAGAAAACAAATGGATAGATGGATTACTTTCTGAATTTAATTTTCAAGCAAACGCATTGTTAAAATGCATAATACAATGTTAAAATACCTTTTTTATTTTCCATAGGCTAACAGCATCTGATTGGTAGCTTGTCCCCCCTCTGCCAACATTCATTAATTTCTACTTCCTGGTCTTGTCCTCAGAGTTGTTTTTTTTTTTTTTCATTTATTTTCTCATCTCTCTTCATCTTCCCCTGTGAGATTTTACTGTCAATTCTCCTACTGTGCTCTTCTTCTTCAAGTGGCCTGACTCTTTTCTAACATCACTGTTGTTTCCTGCTCTGCCGTATGAGTTCCTCTCTGCTCTCGTGAATTCTCCCTCTGCCTCTCTGCAAGGTAATAATGCCATGGATAGAAATAGGCCCGAGTGTGTGGGTCTTTGTGTGTGAACCATTATTGTCATGTTGGGAGTCAGCGCAATCGATCGATGCAGAAATATGAGGGTCTGTGTCGAAAACAATAACCTCCTATTCCCCAGGCGCACACTTTGTCCCTCTGCTGAGTTCAGAGGCACAGATTCAAACCCAAATATTAAATGTGCAGAAGACACCGGACGGAGCGCTGCGTTACGATAGCTGAAATGATCTCCGCAAGATCTGTTCTCCGTTTGCCATTTCACTGTCTGTCATGGGGGTAAAAAACATACACATAAGCACAGACAAACACACACACTAGAGACCTTTTGCTGCTGTTGCCTGGCAACATGGGAAAGTGACCAATCACAGTGCAGAGCAGTGTCCAGTGACATCACAACGTCTGCTGACCAGCAGGGAAAAAAGAGAAGGAAAGAGCAAACGTCTGGAAACAATTTAAAAGAGTGTTTTGATTATCATTACGTTATTGCGCACACTGATAGTTAAACTACTTTAAGAATGAAGGGAGGGGGATTAACGTGGATGAGCAGGTGCACCCATCCTCATGGAATGGATGACGAGAGAGTTTGAACTTTATCATCTGGAAAGCTGAAGCACACTTTGTTGAGTGTGATTGCATCGGAAGCGTGAGGAGTGTTTGTTGTGCAAAATAGTTAGCATCTAATCAGCGGCGCACACTGGGTTTGAGCTGTGACAGCTTTAGGATTGATGGCTCTCTTGAGGCCTGCTGCTTGCGCTTTAAAAGGACAGGTGATCAGATAAACATGGAGAGGAGGAAAACGAGAGGAATAGATCACAAAACATAGCGGCGATGGAAGAGGAAGATCGTAGAGGCCTGATTGTTGGCAGATCCTGAGAGGCTTGGGGTTGCATCACACACATCAGCCTGCAACTAAACCTGATGTCATTTGTAATTATTACGAGAGGCACTTCTATGTGACGTTTCTATGGAAACCTTGAGAGTAGAGGGCAGCCGGACGCCCCAGACCCCTTTGACATCTGCAGACATGTCTGTGCTGGGCGACCTCAAAGGTTGTGAACTTTGACCTCAACAGCCGCACAACATTCAGACATGCTGTTGATGACCGTGAACCTGACGCTTGGTTCAAACGGAAAATCAGTTGAAGACAATTGTATCGTAAGATGTGGCTTTATCAATAAAAAAAAAAATCCTGATCATTCATGAATAGTTCTAATTAAAGTGGGGTAACGGTGCACTCGTATCTGCTTTAACGCAATATTTATGGTCTGGAAGAGTTTAATTTATATTGATTTAATCAGATTCCTCAAACTTTGTCACATTGTGATCGAGGTCAATGTTTAGTCAATATTAATGAATTATTGTGGTTATTGTGAGATTTTTGGCTGTTTCTATAACAATGAATATATGATTATTGTCCCATAAGAATTTAACTTTTCAGCTGTCTCCACAGTCCTTCCATTTAAGTTCTTCAAACAAGCTGGTTTTCTTGTTTTTTATTAGGCTTTTATAATTTATTAGATATGGGGGAATGGGTAAAGTTTAATCTATACACATGCAAATAATGAAACCAAAAGTATATTATTTTTTTTACATATATTATACAAACAAATGCTTTACATTTAGAATTTTGCTAGATTGAAAGTTTGCAATGTAATTTAAAACCATTTTTTGCACTGAAATATTACAATTGATAATTTTTTATTTTTGTCCCAACCACAAGTTGATATAAACGGTAAATATTCAGCAGACATTACAATTTTACGTTCACCTGGGGAATTTAAACATCGCTCTGAATTATATGCTGAGCTAATTTCATTGGGGAAATGAAATTTCAGCGTTGAAATATATTTGCCTCATTTATTTCAGTTGAGATTACCCTCTAACATTTTGCTCTTTGAATGTTTCACTTTACATTCTGCTATTTAATACCTAATACATCTATAATAATACAAATTAAAACGCATTTACAAATGGAGACGAACACGTGTCTGGAAAAGCGGTGTAGTACCGCCCCCTTGTGTCAACAACCTAATACTGCATTAGAATGCTCTTGACGTTGGATTTGACATTTTAATTTTCAAATCATTGTCGGTGATTTCAGCTAAATTTTTCTGCGGATTTCAGAAGTACGAAAGCTGTTCTTGGAGCTTAAATATCCATTTATATATTTTTTATTTGTGGGATTTTACCACAGACAAATGGTTTGTTGATTTTATACAGTCTTACAATAGACTATATCTTTCTACAATGGCTAGAGAAATAATGCAGTTACATTTTCAATTTAATGTTTTAGAGTGAAAGATTGACCCACATTTTGTGTAAACGTCAAATAAACTGCCCTTTTTTCTCTCTGGCTTCTCCCCAGTCATTCGGTATTATGGTCTTATTGTGTATGCTCTTCAAATAATTATGATGGTGTCTTTCAAAAAGAGTTACAGGGTAACTATATAACTTTTCTATATATATATATATATATATATATATATATATATATATAATAGATATAGTAGATATATATAATAGATATATATATATATATATATATATATATATATATATATAGATAGATAGATAGATAGATAGATAGATAGATAGAGATAGATAGATAGATAGATAGATAGATAGATAGATAGATAGATAGATAGATAGATAGATAGATATATAGATAGATAGATATAGATATATATAGATATATATTGAATGTTACATTTCATTTTGCAATTCTAACATTTCAAAGAGATATAATGTGTGCATTTGTCATCCTCCCAACAGCATCTATTAGTGTGGACTGGATTTCAACATAATCTTCCTTCCATCCTTCCATTTTCTTTACACACTTATTGTATATAAATGCTGTAAAAAGAATGCTTTCAGAAATATAAATAATGGTTTATATGATCAAACAAAGGAAAAATCTAAAACAAATAAATATTTGGTGTCACCACCTTTTGTCTTAACACTAGCATCAATTCTTATAGATAAACTTGCACAGTGAAAGATTTTTGCAACAGCTGTGTTTAAATTGTAACTCAGTTATGAACTGAAACTGAAATACCTGTGTAGGAGGCTTTAACTCAGCGAGGAACAGCCAAATGCTGTTTCAAGTATGCTTGAAAACATTGAACTGGGGTGCAGAAAGATGGAAGTACTCTATATTGATGAATTTCATATTTGCTGCAGCAGAAGGCAGTGTGTTTATCAAAGTGCTGGAGAGGGGTACAATGATGAGTGTCTGCAGGCAACAGTGAGGTGGAGGTTCTTTGAATGTTTGGGATGGACAACAGATACTTATCCATCATGGAAAACCATCCGGGAGGTGTATCTTTGGCCCCAAATTTCTTATGCATCAGGACAATATCCCCAAACAAACAGCTAAAGTAAGAACTTAAGATCTTCAATGAAGAACAAGAAGTATTGAAGTCATGGAGCCCCAATCTCAACATCATCTAATGTGTCTGGGACTACATTAAGAGACAAAAGGATGTGAGAAAGATGAGTTCATCCTGTGAGTAAATGTACCTGTAATGAAGGTAAAGGTTGGTCACTCCAAATATTTTCTTTTGTTTATTTGCTGCATTTTGTTAATTTATAGAACTAAAAGATTCATGCTTCCCTTGAAAAAAACACCTGCCAAAGTACTGCGGTATTTTGGGTCACTGTTTGAGACAACAAAAACATTTAGCTTTTTCATATTTATTATAGCATTAATGAGAGAAAGAAAAACGATGGAACCAACGCATTTATGTGTCCACGCTGTTTACGAGTCCAACACAACCTACATCATGGTGGTTTAGCATTTTCACGGCTTTGTTTTTGGCGTCTTTGGGTGATTCATGCTACAGTGTGAACGTATGGGGCTTGGAAAAAAGATGTCCTCGTTTCTTTTTTCTACTGGAGGTTTGTGTTGATACTCGGTCGAGATACGAGGTGACACGATGCTTCGAGAGTCACCACAAAGCCCTCGTGAGCGACTCTTTCCAGCAACCCCAGCACTTTCCAGCGAAACGTAACTCCCCCTCTTTTCACCTCCATCACTCTATCTATCTGCTGATTCTCTCGTCTCTTGCTCCCCCAATACGGTCACCCCACTCCGTCACCCTTTTTTCGACTGTGTTCAGCGGCTCCCGCGCTTCTGCCCACCGTGCGACGGCGCTGCACTTCCGCATTCGACCGCGAACCCTCCTGCCGAAATTCCACCTTTGAATAACAGATGTGTTTGAGTTGTTCTAAGACATAAACACATGACATGCTTTTATCTTGCTTCGGAGTCTAAATGTGGGCATGGTGAGAGTTTGGGAGGGCACATTTTCTCGAGGAGTGGGGGTGAGGTAGGATGAGGTCGAGAGTGCGCCCCGCAGTTTGTTCCTTCTTCTGGGTCGCACTAAGAGAGTTAGAGAAAAAGAGGAAGAGGACCTCACAGAGAGGCAGCGCACTTATTCATCATCATGACAAAGATCGGGCCCGTTGCATCCATGGATTACAGCCATTTCTGGTTGCCAGGTATGTTTCTGGGAAATCGGACAGACTCCAGGGTGGCCACTTTTGAGTGGCACCAGTAGTTTCCCCCTTTGAAAGGCAGGTCATGAGAGCAGTGTGGTCAGAGTAATTGTAAAATGAGAATACTAAAATAATGCACGTTTTTGTGTCAGACACCTCATCTGTTTCATTTCAGAATTGAAACATAATATTGTTTTTAATAATATTGTTTTTGTTTTATATTGTTTATAAATTATTGTGATTCATGAATAGTTTATGTTCATTTCCCTGATGAATACTGTATTTTTTCTGTTGAAGTGGTTATAATAATTCTAAAATATTATATATATATTTTTTGATAAAATTAACTATTTGAATTATTTTTACTATTATGAATTTATTTTTCAAATATTTTATTTTTTTTCTTGCTATAAGCTATCTTGCATTTGGGGCATTCTTGAGTGTCTGAATTGTTTTACAATACTTACAATAAAGGTTTCAAGAAGAGTGTGTCCAGATTAAGCAAGGGGTGTCAGGCAGCTCTGCATGGTTTACTGCACTTTTTTACAAAATTGTTTTGTTGTGGCTCTGTGTTGTTTTGGGCTTTTCTATATCCTGTAACAGTACATTTTTGTACCAATTGGATATGGTTCTAAAAGCAGGTTAAATCAGGTCAAGATCATACTTTTGTCTGATTGTAAAGAAAAGTGTGACACAACATCCTGTTGATCATTGATTGGTTAGAAAGAATCATCACTGCCCAGCAATTTATTACTATTAGATTGTAGTGCTTTTAAACATAAATATATGACTCAACCTTAGACAAATGATGAGCCTGTGTCTTTGTCCAGTGAGCATTACTTTAAATTGACTTTTTATCACCAAACTAGAATGCCGTAGTGGAGTGACGTGTCTAAAACAAGCATAGAGAGGTTACTGGAAGTCAGTGGCGTACTGTTGGCATACACAAAGGTGTACCGTTGCAAGTTGAGCTAATCAGTATCAGGCCGATACTAATTAGCTAGTGTTTAAATGTGCTAAAATGCTTTTGTTATTTTACTTGCAGCTTCAAAGTATTGTGTGGATTGCAAGAACAATTATAATTTCCAAAATGCTACAGTGCATTAGTATGAAAATAAGACATTTGGATACATTTTGCACAATAATAGGAAATATTATTTGTTAATTATATTGCTAATTATTTTCTTTAAATAAAAAGATCCTTGATTTGCAGTCAAGTATGTCTGGACAGTGTCTGGACTCAAAGCACGTGACAGAAAATTCACCCTAGTTGTGATCGTAACTTGAGCCCTGTTAGGTTCACTCAAGAAACTAGCAAGTGATCAATACTAAAGGTATATAAATGTCACTCAGAATAAAACAATTAACATGCAATTAAGGGTTACTTTTAAAAACCTATTAAGTTACACATGATACTGGTAACTTATATATGCAAGTCATGACATCTATTCAATTTTACAGTGTAAGAATAATTGTGGCTATCAGCAAAGAATCCCCAAGTTTTGGCAATGACAGTAATTAAAAATTCTTTATTATTTCAGATTGTTTGTCTCTCAATGACTGGTATTAACATTTGCCTTACCTGCATTGGTAGGGCATCCATTATTAAGAGATGTCCGTATTAGGTGTAGAATGTGTTGTTTCATTCCAAATTTAGGTAATTAATGGACAATCACAACCAAGTTACATTAAGTATATATTTTATAGTGTGCAGATTTACATTTTTGTGTGTGACATTTTTGTGTACCTCATACACAACAGCCGTTATCTTCACACATGGTCACAAAACACCTGGCATGTCTTTATAGACCTTGCTTTGTACTCTGGTGTGAGTCAAGGGGTAATCTTCAAACTCTACAAAGGTTCATACATGGAATCCAGAAACAAAAATCCATCAAGCATACTAAATAAAGATTATTTTCTCATTAATCAGACAAAACAGTTTTGCAACTTCTCTGGTTGTAGAGAAATGCTCTTCCTTAGCTAGAAATCCCAAAAATGTGAATTTACAGATTAAAAAAATCATCAGTATCTGTGTTTCATCATTTAAGACAACATTAACTTGAGCCGTGCTAGAGGTGCACTACCCGTTCAGCTCTATTAAATTCCCGTTGACCCATTACGGAGACTATGAGAAAAATATGTACATATAACTTAGAATGACTCATTGTGATGTCATGAGAAAAGAAACATGGTGAAACATTCAGATTTGCCTCAACCCCCAGATTATCACCACATTATCACGCATTGGCATCTTTTGGTATATTTGTACAAATATTAGAAATCTAGAACAAGAATAGAGTTATTTAGTATTTTGCAGGTGGTACAGTACATAATATTGCTTTTAATAGAATGATATAACAGTAAAGGTTTGGTTTAACACATTGTGTTTGGTCTAGTCTGAGGGGAAATGGAGAGGGAAGTGAGACAATGACACCAAAACCATCAAGTACTCTTTCAGATTATCTTCAGAATGATCAACTGCACATTCACTTCATATAAAATGACCGTTCTTTCTGGGAATAGAGTTGAATTAAAAAAAAAAAGCCCTTGCAGATTATGAAAATGCGGAATTAATGAAAAATCATTGATTTCTGGTTCGAATTACTACACGCAGTGATGGAAAGAACTATTTGATCATTTGCTGATTCAAAATCTTGGAAATGAACAGGCCTTATTTTAATGGAAGGGTTATTTCAAATGTAATATTTACACAATAAAAGCTAAGAAAATGCATTAAAATATATGTTTATGGATAGGTTCCAAAAAGACTATTAATCATATAAAAACGTTACATTGAAGAAAAATGTTTTCTTCCACAAGAAAGGACTTGCATGGACACTTTATTTCAGTTTCAGACCATAACAGATCATAAAAAGTCTTTAATAACATCTAAAATCTAAAACATTTACTAGAGGCACAATTTCCATTTTTCAACACAATGCTATAAATCATTGACCCTGTTTCCCCTAAAATATCATACATTAATTCAACCATACTGGAGCCCAGCTTGCTCAAGAAGTTCATCCTCTAGCACATTAAAAATCATTAATTGAACAAATTAAACAATAATTTAACGCAATGCCAAATAACCAAAGATGTATTTTTACAGACCTTTCAGAAATTGGTTTGACAAAAGCTTTTTTTTTCACCTGCATTTCTTTACTTTTTACATATTCCCTATTGGGGTAGCTCTATGGCCTTTTAGTCAGAAGGTTGCCAGTTTTAGGCTCACCGGTGACCTTCCTGTGAGGAGTTTGCATGTTCTCCCCATGCTTGAGTGGGTTTTCCCTTAGGTGTTAATGTGTGAGTGAATGTACACATTGCCCTGCGATGGACTGGTGACCTGTCCAGGGCCTGCCTCTCGCCCAAAGTAAGCTGGAGATAGTCACGAGCAGACCCCCTTGACCCCTAAAGGTACCCCCCGCTTGACCCCAACCGGGAAAAAAAGAGAAATTAATCAATGTTCCCTATTGAGACTGTCCTTGGATTGTTTTGATTCCTCCCCGCAGACAAAATGAGCACAGACTCATTAAAAATTTTAATTTTTTTATCAACAAAATCTTGTTTACTAATTGGGTATCGCCATTATAGTCATCTGACTCAAAAGTGGGTGGTGGATTGGTTCAAATGGTGAATAAAAAAGTGAGGACACAGAGCATCAATATACCATTGATAAAAAGTTTTGTCATAAAACAATAAAACTGTGAATGGAGGCCAAAAGTGAATATTTGGTGATAAGTACATTTTGAAAAATGGTCACATTGGTCACCTTTATGGTTACATTTTTTTCTATTATATCCTGCTGCATTGTAAATGTAATTATCCCTTGTTTACATCTTAGAGACTCCATGAGATCAAGTGTAGTGTTGGTTCATCTGGGTTGTAATTTACTGATAGGCCCATGACTCCAGGTTCTCCCTATCGATGCAATCCACTCATTTGATATCTACTCAGTGACTCCTCTCTCCGACCCAAAAGTGGTCCTTGATTGACTGATGGTTTTCCTTTCCTTAGACCTATCTTTTAAATATTCTACATTATATTCTATATTCTGCACAGCAGTGCTTCAATCCTTCACAACATTGTCTTATCATATGCTTTCTTTGTAGCCTGGTTTTTAACTTTTCATATAAAATGCGTAGGTGGATCTAGCAAGTAGCAGTAGTCTGTGATTAAGGCCATCTTCGAACAAACACAGGTTTCTTTGAAAATGTTTTTTTTTCTCACAATGTGTTTTTCCACACGAAAACGTTAAACGCTTCTGTACCAAACCAACTTGTAGCAGTCAATCAGTGGCAATATTAAATTGTGTATTTAGCATTGAGTTTGAAAAATCATGAGTGCCTGTTCAGAGATCAAATAGAAAACATATGAATGTAATCCTGTACATCCTGTAAACCACGGTAGCAGAGTAAACAGCAACTCAGTCCTTGGTTCGTCCACCATTACACTTGTCTATGTAAATAAAAGCTGTGACAGACCGTGACAACGAAGACAAACCACACCTCCAGAACCTTAAAAAACATGGCGCTTTGGTCTTGGACAGGGTAGATTGGATGGATTGCTTCTGTGGACAGGTGTCTTTTAAACTGTTGACAAAAAACAGAGAGTCCCGCTTTAACAGAGGCTCCAAATCTCCGTTAGTCATCTAAAAAAGACACATAGGAGCCAGAAATCCACAAATCTTTGGCCAGGTTTCACAATCAGAGCCTTAAGAGGGGCTCCCTTCTTCCGTCAGTGACACAACTGAAAGAAATCAAGCTTGTTTCCCGTGGAGCTCTCACTGGGATTACAATAGAAATCATTTACAGTATTTCTTTTTCTTCCAAATGAAAAGAGCTAGGATTCAGATATTATACACAGTAAAATCCTAAGAGTTAAATTAACTCTACTCGGAGTATATTTGGTCCCACTCTATATAGAGTTAAACCGACTCTGAGAAAGAGTAATTTCTATTTTCTTCATGTTTTTCCAAATCTGCATGGAAAATGCAAACTAAATATAAACTATTCAGAGAGGGACCAAGTCCACTCCAGAAAGAGTAAAAACAGACAAAAATAGACTGTTTAGTTCAAATAGACTTATTTAAATAACTCTCCTTCAGAGTTGGTTTAACTCTATATAGAGTGGGACCAAATACACTCTGAGTAGAGTTAAATTAACTCTTAGGATTTTACTGTGAGGTCTGGGTTTTACTGATAACTGAAACCAAAAGGAGTGAGCTGTTGATGAAGGGAAAGAGAGAAATTGAGAACAGATTGAGTGCTGAGAGAAAGAGGATCAGAGCAGATCATGCAGGTGGCTGATATTATTAGTCAGTCGTTGACTTCATTTGCATTTGTCACAAAGGGAAGTAAGTGTTGCTCCTGTTTGTTTCATATAGATTTAATCCTCTGAGACTAGTTTGACAAGTTAATGTTGTTCTAAATTAAATGAGATCAATGTACAATGCATGGACTGAACTCTAACAAAAGGGTTTTCAGTAACAGGCTTTGACTTGATCATTTTCCTCAAGGATTTTTCAACTGCAACAATGTTCTAGTGAATGAAAGACTGCTTTCTTGAAGGACTGAGACTCAGCTTTGTTTATAGTTAAAGAGACACCTCCATTGTATTTAATAGCATTGTATAATTCAAGCAATTTTTTACGGTGTCAGTTGGTATTCAACATTGAACACTTAAACCTTCAAAGAAACTGACTGTAAAGAACATTTGAATAAGTTCCTCATACTTGTTGTTGGCTTTGTGGAATGCCTGTAAGGTACCACTATCACCACTATCAGCGATCCCAGGAAATCCCAGGAAAAGAGTTGAGGTGTAAACCCATAAATGCCTACTGGAATTGGCTACATCACTCCAGTCTCCTATCCACCTATCTGGAGCAGAATGGCAGATACACTAAAGTGACCTTTTATGCCATGGCACATTTTTCCTGACACACCACAATAAATCAATAATTTAAAACAAATCTGTAGCCTTTACTGATAATATGAAGTTGTTTATTTTCATACTCCAACCATTAAAAAATAATTAGAAACCAATTAGACCAGATTGATTTAGACCTACTAGGTGAAATTAGATAATTTTCTATGGCACACCAAACAATTTCTCACGGCACACTAGTATACTGTGCCACACTGGTTGAAAACCATCAAATTAAAGGAAGCACTGCAAAAGATATTAAAGGACGTTAATAACTTTCTAAATGCAATATCAATCGTAAAAGAGTCTTTGAATCATCTCATAATTTGCCCTCCCTTCCTACCAGTCATGCTTCTGCTCTTTACCTGTTAGTAGGAATTTGGCAAAAACAAGCCGCTCTTACATTACAATCGACAGTAACTCATTGGAACACAGTAAAGCATTGTTGTCAGTGCAGGTCTGCTGCTCTTTAAGGGCTGTACAAACGATTCATCTGATTGGTCACTGGGTGGTCATAGGAACATTGAGCCGTTTTCAGCCCAAAATATCGATTTACTCAAACAAGCATGAGAGTTTCTCAATAAAACTTGCATATTTTTGAAGAGGGAACAACATGAATATATACAAAGCATATCAGAAGAGAATATCGGTCGAGTTTACATAATATGGACCTAAATTTTAGGATTTCAGGTTGAATGTGATTGCAATCAGTTGATATTCAGGGATTGAACGCGACATGGTTTCAGAAATGCCTCTTGCTGTTGCAGCACATTATAACCAATTTGATCTCTGTGTCTCTTTGGAACAGATATCAGGATGTCAAAGCCAGTAGAGGTTGAGAATCCAGCAGCAGACTCTCCGATGGAGAGTGCAGGTAATCACACCAAACATTCAAACCTGTTTATACCGGAATGCTTTTGCCCACATTTACCGTTGGGCAAATAATAAAACTTACACTTCAACTGTGGGAGACAGAAGTAAAAATCTGGATTCAGATTATAGATTAAAATTAATAATTAATTTCCATTTGATTGCATGAAACAAGTATTTAAGTCAACCAGCGAAAATTCCGCAATTAGCCCCCTATCCTTTCCTCATCACCTGGATTAATTCACCTGTTTGAACTTGTTAAGTGAATAAAATACACCAGCCAACACACTCAATAAATCACTCAGTTCAGTGCAAAATGCTGCTTAAGGACACCAGGGACAAAACTGTTGACCAACACAAATCAGGGATGGGATGCAAGACAAAATCGAACAGATCCGTGATAATGAAACAACCACTTTGCCTTTAATTATTGCAGTCTTCCTTGTATTAGGGCTCCCTGCAAAATCGTACCCTGTGCATCTGCCTAAAACTACAAAGGAAGACAGTTTGATAGACCAAAGCTGTCTTCAGAGGCTGAATCGGGTATTATAGCAAAGGGTTATGTGTTATTTAATCATTACCCATTACTGAAGACTCTTGAAGCAAGATTTAAGAACATTTAACCAAAAACGCAGCTTTATTTAACTGTCGTAATGTGGAGAAACATATGCTGCATTGAGAATATAAGAATTTAAGATTAGAGGAAAAGAAGGCCAAAAAGATAGCCAGCTCTGTCTCTCTCAGGATCTCCAAAGCCACTTTCTGTCGTGATGTAACTTCCTAATCTCAGAACAACAGGATTCTAATATTCAAAACCTTAATATACGTGTTGTCTTTTCTCGTGTTTTTCAGACTCAGAAAGAACTGGCTCAGATTCAGCTAATCAGGTAAGTGACAGTCAATATTCTTCTTTCTGAAAACACCACCATTAAGACGAGTCACATTTTGGACATTTACCTCCAACAGGTTCCACTGATGAAAATCAACCCTTTCTCCCTTTCTCCCTCCCTGAGCAGCAGCACCAAAGTGAGTGAATGAACCTTGTGTTCTGTACAACGTGAGATGCATAATGTCAGTGGTTAATGTTTGCTAGAAGAGTACTTTAAAGTGCTTAAAATGAAAAGAGACTGTCTAAAAAGTGTGCAGACTTCTTTAGCAAGATAAGCCCACATGTATGTGTAGATGAACGATTGGCTAAATCCACAATTAAGAAGGTAAAAATTAAATTTTCAGTAATTAATTTTTGGCCCTCAATAACAATCACTAAGTTTATTTTCTTGCTCACGGTGCCTGTACTCGTCCTCTCTCTGCATGTGCATCTCAGGCGAAGCCGGAAGATTGTCCAGATATTTCTTCAGCTTCTTTACAAACTCCAACTCCTCAGACAGCTCTTCCTCATACGCAGCTGATGCTAGCAGGAAGCCAACTCGCTGGGGTATGCCAAACACAACTAACACACACTTTATAGCAGGGGTGGAGAAAGTCGTTCCGGGGGGCTACAGTTCTACAGGTTTCAGTTCCAAGGCTGCTTGGAAGTCGTGGCCTAGTGGATAAGGTGATTGACTTGAGATCAAAAGGTCGCCGGTTAGATCCCCAGCTCCCAGTTCCCCAGGCACCGCAGCTATGGCTGCCCACTGCTCCCTGTGTGTGTTCACGGTCTGTTTGTTCACCGCTTTGTGTGTGATATGTTAAATGCAGAGCACAGATTCCTTGTGTGGGTCCATCCATACTTGGTCCTTATGTCACTTTCACTTTAACTTTCCCTTTGAACCTCTAACAGTAGCTTCTAATGAAGCAAGAGCACCTTGAGTAGTTTGATCAAATGGTGAAGCTGAACTGTTCCAGGATGTTGCTTAACTATTAGGTTTATTAGGTTAAGTTTACCCATTTGTTATGTATTCTTTTAAGTAACAGTAAAAACCTCCAACTATTCACAGCGCGGGTGCTCCACCTAATAAAAAAATCGGAATTACGGAATTTTTCCTTACATTTCTACCCACAATTCCTCATGAAGACAATAAGAATTTGTTAACATTAAAAAAGTGTATACAAGTATTCACAGCAGTCTGTATGCAGTACTTGATGCGTCTTTGGCTGCAGTATACATACTTTTTTATAACATACTTTACTGTATGTATACATACAGTATACATACTTTACATACATATTTGTAGGAATGTAGCAGCTATCAAGCTCCAATCCTGTACATGGAAATTGTGAGAAGGACTTGTCATTACGTCATTTATATTCACATTTCTTGTAAAATGAAATTGATAAAACTGTTTTGACTCTCTGCACCAGCTTGCATTATATGTGCTTTCCTCCATTAACTTTAACCCTCACGCTCTCCACATCTGTCTTTTTTTTTTTTTGCTTTTTCTCACTCTTTCTAGTTGACTGCTCTTTTGCCAGCACAGCAGCAGCTGCTCCTTCAGCAGGCGCAGCTTCTTGCCGCAGCTGTACAGCAGTCACATGCCGCTCATGCAGCAACTCAACAACAGGCCAATCAGCAGGCAGCGCAGACACAAGCCCAATCACAAAGGACGCAAGAACAGGCCGCCACCCCTGTCCCTCCTCCTCCTAACCAGCTCCCTCTTTCTCAGCCAATCCAGCTTACAGCCCAGGTACAGCTCCGTACTTAGAGTAAGAAAATAAAACATTCTGGAGAAGAGAAGTATTAATTTTGTTATTTTAATCCTTTAATACCATACCTTAGAAAGAGTATGAGAGGCAGCTATAGTTCTCTGAGCTGGTGTGAGCTGGTTCCTACCAACAAGCAGCTCACTCTTGTCCTGCGTTTTTGCCCATTTTTCAATCATCCACTCTAAAACTTCACATTTGCACTTTGGAAACATATAGCCAATGGCTTTCGCAACCGATGTTCAGTTCATTTAGTTTTGGACCTGCGTAAACTCTGGATTTCTCTTCTGTATTTGGTCCTTTTTACACCACAGTGGCTATGCTTACATGCTCCAATTTTGGGCTGAATTAATTTAATCGGACGGCTCTCTAAACATTATAATCAGAACGTAAAATTTAAATTAAACCACTCCTTGCAATTCAGTCAAAATTTCATTTCAATCAAATTGGATCTGTTAAGTTGTTTATGTGGATGCTGTCAATCCAAATGCATGTAACCATGATGGCTCTGCTTTGAACTCATTTTCCAGATGCAACATTAAAAGATGCTTTTATCCAAAACAAGCAAATTAATGTACAAGAACACCAACCGTAAATAACGGCAGAAGCCAGAAGATTACCTAACGTTATCAGAACAGAGACAATTCATTCTTACGTTACTGACATAAAATATTACAGGCGTAGTTTTCATTGACGTAGAAGTCACACAATTATGTAACAAGAGTGTTGTCAATGGCTGATAGGCCAGGCTGACACAAAAAATCCACTGATTATGTTTTAACTGGCATCTGAAGATCTTGCATCAGTGGAAAGCATTCATTACATGCTTTAGCGATGGCAAGTCTCATTTTTATGGCACACATACATCCTTAAATTCTTCCCTGAAGTTTTAAGGCATTCTCTCAACCACTGCGGTCATTCTACTTGGTTGACTTACTGTTTTTCACGGGTTTCACTTACTGCTTTTCACCACCCAATCGCATGTTAATTCCATCAAACCTTTTCCCTCGCAGCAGACCTTACTGAAGAAATGCATCCAACATGAGTATCCACATCTATAGCGGGCAAAGGTGGCACTTCATACATTACAAAGCTTTGTTGACTGAAATATTCACAAAGCTGCAACATTGACAGTAGTCATCACCAATAAAACGAATGCATTCACCAGTATTGTAAAAATAACAGCACAGCTTCTGCTTGATTGGCCGATGGTGTTTAGGTTTTTGTGAATACAGTTCATTGATATATATGTAACTGCACAAAGCCAGATTTTGTAATAGTTTTTATCTGTAGTCTGACAAACTACTGTTTCTACTGCCCCCTAGTGAGTTGATTATAGAATGCTTATAATATAGTGTGCTCAACACCCTGAGAAAAGAGCCAAAAAAACCTCTAAAAATATTTAGTGGCAAGAGCATAAGAAAGTGAAAAAGAAATTGCCCAGCAAAATTTTTTATTGGCCTTACATGTTGGTAAATTTAAAGCTTAAAAGGTCCTTATGCAATAAAGAAAATGTAATTGATGAACTGAAAGGACTACACCTTTGAGAATATTGCAGCAAATTCATTTCTTGACTGTCTGGCACTGGTTTTTCTATCATCTGCTTGGCCCCTGCAAGGTTTGTAAATGATATCCCCGTCCTAAATGTAGTAAACATCTCTTGCTTGAAAAGTTTTCCTATAAAATGAACGATCTTCCTGAAAGTTTCCAGTACATTGCAGATGTTCCTCTTTGAGTTTAACACCAGGTTCTTGTTTGAGTATTTTCCCTGTAACACACAAATGTCAAATTAGCAATGTTTTCTAATGGTTCTCTGTTGGTCGTACAATAATGTCCCTGAACATTATCTGAACATCCTGAATGTTCAATGAAGGTCATAATAAAACGTCCCTCAACCATTAAACAAAACACATTGTGCCCATTATGAATGTCTCTGAACCTTTTCCAAAATCCTTGACTCAAATGAAGAATGTAAAGTGTACCGGGTTGCTAAATCTTTCAGCATTTTTTCTTCTATCTCAATGTGAGCTCTCTCTGTGTATTGTGGTAAAAACATTACATCTTTCAACCTCATCTCTTTTCCACTTCTCAGGACATCCAGCAGTTGTTGCAGCTGCAGCAGTTGGTCCTCGTCCCAGGGCACACTTTGCCTTCCCCTGCACAGTTTCTCCTTCCACAGACACAGTCAGGCCAGCAAGGTGCAACAGCTTTTAATGGTTTTTAAACCATTTCTTCACTGAAAACCAGTCACTGTGAACTAAATATTGTATAGTCACCATTCTGGAAGTCTGCCATGATTGATACACTTTAGCAGCAGCACACTATTGATAACAATATATTTTACAATGAGGAGAAAAACATGTGTATTGTTATGTTCTTGGCTGACATTAAGAAATTGTACAGAGAAAAGCATCTTAAGCACTTTATTGAGATGTGCTTTATGATAAGATAACCACTAGGGGCAGTATGTTGTTACAGTAAGGCAAGTAGTTCTTTGTGTAATGAGGTGAATAAATGTGCCTTCGAGAAACTCCACTAAGTGTAGGAGTTACATTGATACAAGTGCTACTAGTTGTCTAAAATTAGGGAAAATTATTCAGAGCAGATTGAGCAATTCTCTTATGAACATTCAGAACCAATCTGAATCACCCCAGGATTTTCTCAGTTTTTTTATTTTCCACTACAATTTTATCTGTAGGAGAATCAGGTTATTACAGCACAAGGTATATGGTAGCTAATGCCTCTCAATGATCTGATTGTGATTACAAAATCGACTGATACAGTGCAAGGAAGTACGTATTTTAGCATACAACATGAGAAAGCAGAAGTTAAAGCACTACGACAACTCAGATAATGACGGTGATTGTCAAAACTATAATCAAAATTCTCATGTAAAGAGAAAATAATTCGGTTTTGAAAACAAAGGCACAGTTTTTCATAAGTCAAAAGAGCCTTAATAACAATATGTTAACAATGTAAATGTTTTAATAAATGAAATTCATGAACAAAGAGCATTGTGTTTTTAGCTTTGAGCATTAGCACAGACTCCAATGTTCTTTTTCTGGTGTCAAATTGGGGATAAATTCTTAAAACACATGTTTACATTCTTGTTCATCCACCACCCAGCACCCAAAGACACTTGGTAAATATATATCGGATGACTAACTAAAGGGTGCTTTTGATATAAATGTGTTGTTGTGTATTTCAGGGCTGCTATCGACACCAAATTTAATTCCACTACCTCAGCAAAACCAAGGAAACTTATTGGCTGCACCCCCAAGACTAAGCCTTCAAGCACAGGTACAGTGTTTCTTGAAAAAGCAGGTATTTTTTTGGATATTTTTTTGGAAGTCCAAAATATTTTTGATTGTGTCAATATTGAAAGCTTGCAGCATTTTTAAAAGAAGATTGGATAGCACTTTGGAATGGTAGAATTGTCTTTACAAAACCAAAACAAGACTCATCCATTGATTGAATATTCATACAAGACACCACCCATACATTTTAAAATTGCCTGTTGCTTTTATGAAAGTGTAATATTCAGTTCTTAATTGTTTTCATGTCTGTACCAGAGAGAGAAGGTTACAGAGAGCAGTGTCAACACAGCGACTTCAGTGATCTCTCATCCCGAGGAGCCGAGTGACCTAGAGGAACTCGAGCAGTTCGCGCGCACATTCAAACAGAGGAGGATCAAACTGGGGTTCACACAGGTACACTCTCATATCTACAGGAGTAATCAGTAGACTTGTCTTTGCTTACAAGTCATGTCTCTCTTGACTTCCTTCCACAGGGTGATGTGGGACTAGCCATGGGGAAACTCTATGGAAACGATTTCAGTCAGACCACCATCTCTCGATTTGAGGCACTCAATCTCAGCTTCAAGAACATGTGCAAACTGAAGCCTCTGTTGGAAAAGTGGCTCAATGATGCAGGTGAACATCTAGGGCTGCACACAATAGTTTTGATCATGCCTAGTCAACAGATTTGGAAAAGTTCTTAGGCCTTGAACCTGATTGAGCATTTACATCCCTTCTTAACATTGTACAACTCTGAGTCACACAGAACAATACAAAAAGATTTCACTGCTAACCTCCATCTGGACACCAATATGGAAGTGCAAATTAATTGACCTAGTGTCAAAAAGGGAACAGATTCCCAATCACACCCATGTTGAAGACCTCAACTACACAGCAGAAGGAAAAAACACTCTAGTCTGAACTATGGTTTCATATAATGTAGCTAGTTTTCTCTTTCGTAAAGACTGAGGAAATGAATTCATGTCAAATCAAACATAAGAAGCATGGCCAACTGCACCGTAAAATCCTGAGAGTTAAATTAATTTCACTCAACGTGTATTTGGTCCCGCTCTATATAGAGTTAAACCAACTCTGAAAGAGTTATTTAATTATCTATTTTCTTCATTTTTTCCCAAATCTGCTTAGGAAAATGCAAAAAAAATTTTGACTATTCAGAGAGGGACCAAATGCACTCCGAACAGAGATAAAATCAACGGTTTAGGTATTTTTGATCAGCAAGCCTCTAGAAACATAATACAAAAACAAAAGGTACACTACTAAAAGATGGAATTTTCATGCACAGATTTGAAAAAAAAGAGAAAGAAACAAATTTGAATAAATCTTCTCCAGAGTCGGTTTAATTCTTAGTTAGCAAGTTAATTAAAGTCTTAGGACTTTACTACAACAAGTTTTGGCACCTCAACTCCTCTTAGAGTGGCTCAGTAACTTTAGGAGAGTGAGAAGATCACTTTTTATTATATTGTGGTCAGAAAATTGTCATTTTTGCTTTGTTTTTTGGAATGTCAAAGTACGTCTTAAGGGCTATGGAGGCCAAATTTAACCACTTGAGGGATATCTTTATTAGCAATTGAAAGCTGCCATTATTATGCTTTTGTATAATTTGTAACAATAACATTTTTTTCTGATTTACTTAGAAATTATGTCTATGGACAGCACCTTGCCAAGTCCAAGTGCCCTCTCCTCTCCATCCTTGGGATTTGAGGGCCTGGCTGGTCGCCGAAGGAAGAAACGCACCAGCATTGAGACCAATGTCCGAGTCGCCCTAGAGCGCAGCTTCATATCGGTCAGTCACTTGAAAGATGTTAGAGTACCTCAATCCGACTTTTTAAATAGTGTCATTATCAATAGTGTCAAAATTACAGAAGATTTTTTTCCATCACAAGGTAATTTTGATCCAAACCCCTTCTGCTCTCTCCATTTAGAACCAGAAGCCTACCTCAGAGGAGATCCTTCTCATCGCGGAGAAGCTCAACATGGAGAAGGAGGTGATCCGTGTCTGGTTCTGCAATCGCCGACAGAAAGAGAAACGTATAAACCCCTCCAGTGCCACCCCTCCCTTGCCCAGCCAACCCCAGCCCACCTCGCACAAACCCCCCTGCTACAGCCCGCACATGGTATGACCCGGCTTGCTCCCTTTCCCCCATTTGAACCCCCAAGACACGTCACTAATATTTTCTCCCGCATGAGCAAACTAAATTACCAGTGACGGCACTTATCCCATCTCCTCCTCAATAACTTTACCAGTGCTGCAGAACTAAGAAGTTAATTGTGAATTACATTTTCACAACGACTGCACTGTAATCTTCAAAACAGAATAGGGGGATATTGTTTGCACATTTTTTGACCATTAGTCACAAGCAAAGCTCCTCCCTTTCCTTCTTTTACCACTAATATATTGTTTCCATTTTTTTACCTGTGACATCATATCCACATATTCCTTACAGATGCCCAGTCAAGGACCCCCGCAGACAGTGAGCACCCTGGGTACAGCAGGTATGGAGATCCAAGTATAATTGGATGCGATTAGAACACAAACTTTGGATTCTGTAAATGTTTTAATTCTGTAAATGTTTGCCTCTGCCAGTAACAACTATGTCATCAGGCTGTCCCATAACCCCAAGTGGACCCTCTTTAAGCTCCATCCCATCACCTGAAACCCCGCCTCCACGCAGTGACTCCAGCCCTGCCCCTCCAACTCACAGTACACTAAACTTGAGCACAGGGTGAGTCGTCATCACTACAATACTTACATTCCAGCACAGAAACTCATACCCATCTTGTTTTAAGTCATTTTGTAAATGAGCTTAGCAAAGGTAACAAAGTGTTTATGTGTGCGGTTCTGTCATCCACAGTTCATGGCATAAAAAGAATGGTGACGTTTCTAACTACATCAATGACTTTGCTGCAAGTTTGAGGTGAATACATTTAGCAAAGTCTGTGTTCTCACACACAGACACTCACATGTATCTATTTGACCATATGCAAAGTTCCAGTGTCCAGGCTGAAGTGAGCAGAAGTCTGGCAAAATGACGGATAATGGAAACAAAAAAAACATATTTTATTCTTTAGCAATAAGAATTTACCAACAAAAAACATGATTAAAAACACAATTATATATATATGACACAACAATAGTGAAGAAAATATATGACACAATAGTTTTTTATTCTAAATGCATCAATAGAAAAGTCCTAAATTGAGCCTTGTTTGTAAAATAATCTACGGTTGAATAAAAATAACAACCTTGCAAACAGCCAACATCAGTTCATCTAATGTTTTTGTTCACAAGCAGTTAAATCAACACCTTTATGACATCTTTGGCATAGTACATGGGCTTAGAAGTTGCCTGTGTCTCTTTTTTTTTCTTTGTCAACAAAAATTTGCACACAATTCACAACCTCTAATCACAATTTAACTAAATGAACCATTTATGTAGAAATGTCAACTGTGCTAACATCAGATTGATACCTTTTGGTAAACATTTACATTAGTTTTTGCTAATTACAAATTTTAAGTCAGTACAACCTGCATTTACTTTTAACCTTAAATGTGGATGTCCTTGTTATTTTTTTATTCTTCTTTTTTATTTCTTTTTATTTAATCTGTAGCAGAAATTTTTGCTGCAGAAATTGGATAATTTAAACCCCATCGCCAAACCATTTCTACACCCTACAGTATATGACTATTGCACATCACCTGTGCACACAGATTTACCATTTTGGCATAAAAAATATTACTCTAGTGAGAAAATAGTCCAGAACACTCAACTCTGATTGGCTAATCTGACTTCATCTTATCCCTAAAATTTGAAAGTGATAAGGGGTGGTCTGAAACTATGCACCTTAGAAATGGGATTCATGAGATAAAACGTTTGCAAGGGACAGCTAAATTAAACGAAGCAATTTCTCATTGAGAATCAGCAGCTATAAAGTCTCAGCTGCACTTCGCATTCAAAGGGGAATTGGGATAGCCAGACCCCTAAAAAGAACAGATGTGGATTTGGTCTATTTACAAAACCAGTACTAAATAACTCTTGCTTCTGTGATCCCCAACCCCTGGTACGCGGACCGCACAGCTCCATGTATCAATTGATACTTTCGGTTAGATCTCAAAAAATTAACCTTCAAGCTTAAAAAATGAGTTACAAATAGAAGTATTTGAGATGATATCAGTAGTCATACTTAAAATGTGGATTAATCACAATGATCATAATGTGAAGAAACACCTGCATTAAACAGGTCTGCGGAGTCAAAGGGTTGGGAACCACCGCTCTACACTGGTTAACACTCTGTCTGCAAAGATGTATTTCTTTCTCACATTCCAAGCTTTTAACTATGCTTCTAAATGTTTATCTTCCTATTTCTACTCTTTCTGCTCCCCTTTGTTTCTGTATTTTGCTGGTTTGTATGGGTCAGGAATACGGTGAGAGGAATGAACGCAGGGATGAACCAAGCTCTTCTTGGCAGCAACCCGCTAGCTACTATCCAAGGTTTGTTTGGAAGGGACTCTGGTCTTTTTCTTATGTCAAACGTTTTCCTGTCTGCTTGAGTGTGTTTATATGCCATACGTCTCCATTGCTCACACCTTCTCATCGCTCACATGGTACTTGTGTTTCCTGCACCCTATGCAAGTTAAGTAATTCATATTTCATCCACAGCACTGGCAGCCAGTGGTGGACAGCTCCCAATTTCCAGTCTTGAGAGCAGCAGTAAGGTTTTACTTGGTGGTTCTGGAGGCCAAGGGGCAGGTCTCCCCTCATCTCTCTTCCTTAATCACTCCTCTTTGTTGCCAATGGCAACAGGACCTGGAATGGCATTGGGTTGCTCCACGGTGGGCAAAACCTTATTTCCTGTCTCAGGCGGCTTGAGCCCTTCTCCTTGTTCAAGCCCTGCTTCTTCCATCTCTTCTGGCGAATTGCTACACAGCCCGAACTCGATTGGAGGGGCTAAGATTGACGTTGCCCAAGGCCAATCAAAGTAGGAGAAGGAGGAAAAACCTCGCCTGTCAACCAAAGCATCTCTTGATTCTCTCACTCCCTTCCTTTTCCTCTTGTTCACACTCTCCTTTCCACTCTCCCACTCTACCGATGCCAAAAATACACAGGGAAGAAGAGGGGAGAGATAGAACAAAAGCTGGAAGGAAGAAGAGATGACGGAAAACTAAACCAAAAAACCGCAACCAAAAAACCGAACTTAATGGAAAAATAAGAACTAAGCAAGTTCAGGAGATCCCAAAAACAACTTACAGTTAATGGAGTGTTGCAGAACAATGGGAACTTTTTCCAACAAATACTGAAAACCAAAAAGTAACTCTCTATGTCAAAAAATACAAGCATACCAAAATCAAATACCAAAAACAAACACCAAAAATACGGATGGAAAGCTTTATTCAAAGGACCTGTACATAGCCAACCTTCCAGGACCAGACCCATCGACGGCAGTTCAGAGCTCCACATTTTTCCACACACATTCTCATTCATTTCCATTCTTCTCCTTTATTTTCTGTAAGCCAGATAGGGTCAAGTGCTTTTGTGTATATTCATCTGCTGTTTTGTTATTCACAGAAGTGGGATATTTTCCATTTACAAATGTGTGTATACTCTACACACAATCATCATCGTGTCATTTCGTGTCTTCTTGAGCATACAGAGCAAACTGGGAATCTGGTGTTCATTTAAGAGCTGCACAGTCAGATGCACTTGCTTTTTCCATCGAGCTGAATGTTGTAATAAAAGTTTAAACCAAACGAAACACTCCGTAGCTTTTAGACCAGCGCTTTCTCTCTTGACAAAGTGCTGCCATCTTTCCTCATTCCATTCCATTTCAAATATCAAAGCAATCGATTCGTATGATCAGTTTTTCAGTCACATGTCACAGAAATAGTTTGAGCGCCCAAACTTTGATGATGCCAAACTGTCGAGACAGGACTGGAATCGTGTGGGATCTGTCAAAGCCAAGGCACTCGTATCCTCTCTGCTCCGTCAACAAAACCTCATGGCTATTCCAACTTTCCAATAAATGCAAACAAGACGAGCTGAAAAAGGATGGAGCCAATGTGGAGAGAAAGAGCATCCGTTCATGTCTCACTAGCCAAAGGTCATCTAGAACCATGTAGCAAGGGGCCAACGGGGCCTTACTTCATTCAAACTCTGTCGGTCCTGGGTGGTGGCATCTTAGACGACCTCTCTGGACTTAACCTGAAGATTTTTCAGATTTGTTTGTGGGTTGTTACTTTTGGCTTAAGTTTCATGTATCTGTTTTGTGAACCCTTTCTCAGCTGTGTATGTAGACTTTGGGGTTTTCATTTGGGCAAAGGGTATTCACGGATTTCCGATATTCTCATTTTTTTAAAGTTTTGTTATAGACTAATCAGGTGGTTGAAACAATACTGTGAAAGTTCAGTTCCACAGATAAGAAACCAGGATAAAAAAAAAAAACATGCGCAACTACATCCAAAGAACCAAAGTCAGAATTTACAAGCTTTAACGAGAACCAAATATCCCATTGCCAGAATTTACATCCACCTTACTGTTGTATTTATATTGTGCTGAAACATGTAGTCGGTGATTGCTGCAAGTTTCGTTAGAGATCGCTACATGGATTCAGTCTCTGTTACCGTATAGTCTGAATGGGTCGGTTAGTGCTTCTATAGATTTTGTAGGAAATTATCTATGTTATAATGCTTACTAATGCTAGTGTATGGAAGAAAAACATTGTGAAAAAAAAATGCTGATACTTAGACCAAAAACACGTTCCCTGTTTGGAAGAATTTTATTTCATTATTTATTCTCCTCTCACTCGGTTGTGAATTTTCTCTGCAAATCTTTTTATGTTATTTATTTAATATATTCCAAATGCTGTTTTGTAGTGGGTGTTTTTGAGACACCAGATTGTATTGAAATGTAACCTTATTTTGCCAAGGCAACCTTTAAACCAAATCCATCTATAAATGCAACCAGTGGTCTAGATTGACCAGCAGACAGCATAGGGGCGGACACTTGTATTTGTATACCTCTAAGCTGTTTCTGGACATAGTCTGTGGAGGGAAAACCTATCAGGGGATAAGCAATTGGTCTGCTCAGTGGTTAGGTAGCCTTCATCCACAGCTTACTTAACCTTGCAAAGTAAAAGCATGCACTGCCATGGCTTGGGAGGGATTGGGTTCCTAAGGAACCTGCCTTGTATTTGTACCTGTCTCATCCAGTGCTGATGTTAGTGATCATGTTGCTATGGTTACTGTTGTGATGGCTACCTCACACGTCAAATGGCAGTGCTGCAGTGAGCCTTGATCTGAAAGCTTTAAACAGCTACAAAACCAAAAAAACTTTCAGGGAGGAAAGATGGAGGTATTTGAGGTTCCTGGGGAGAAACATGGGTCTTATTTGATTGTGAAATATATAAGTGCTCCATCTGCCTCTCTTTTTCTGCTCTCTGCCTCACACCTCACCGTCTCTGTCACGTATCTAATCTTACTTGGCTTTGAATTCATTTTGTTGTGTGTCTATTGTTCTGTCCCCAGTTTAAGGATTATTGAAGAGAAATACATGCTTATATACCTCACTCTCTTCACACAAAAAATTAACAAATGAATGAGTTTAAATGGAAACAGGCTGCGTGGGACTAATGAGAAGAGCTTAGGGTGAAGGAAGACATTGAAAACGTTCAAATGGGCTTTTCCTGCTTTCATAAAGGGGACATCAGATACCAATTTTATGGAAGTTGATCTATTTTTTAGCAATTTAGTAATTGTTTTATACTTTTTTTTACCTTCTAAAACATCTTCATTCAAGTTGTTCACTCTGGATAAATGAATGAGTTGTTGGTCTTGGTAGACATAAGTGTCATTTCCTTTAACGCATGTTCATTTTTTTAAACCCTGCAATGTTTCCTTGTTTTAGAACAGGATTTTAATGTGTTCAGTGAATTTAAATGTAATGGATACACTCAAATTAATGTTTCCTTTATACCCTCAAAGAATTTCCACTGGAGTTTTGTGTTAAATTATTTTTTTTTCATGGTAATTGTTAATATTGTATACATTTTTGTAAATCAGAGTTTTTGGTCAACTCAAGTTTTAACCTCCCGTTCTCCCTTAGAAATGAAGTGACTGATTCATTGACTGACCACTTGAGGCCGGTCCTAAATTGAAGGTATTGAAATAAACAGCTTTAACCATGGCCTTCACGGTTAATACCTGACAGAAACCAAACTAGTTTAATTTTAAATGATTTCCTATTTTGAAAAACTTGATTGAAACGACATTATTCATGTCAGTTTACTACTGAGTAATGACTGTTATGTTTGACTTAGCCTAACCAGATTTACCACTATAGTTACAACTAGGGCCAGGGTCATGCTGTTCAGTGTCAGTCAAGAATCTTAGGACCGTAGGATCCTAACAGCGCACACATCTAGCTTCCACGTTTGGGAGAAAACCACTGGTAATGTCAGGACAACCTCCACAAATTAATTGAATCAGGTGCGAGGTGATGGGGAGAATGGAAAGGTGCTCAAATGAATATTGAAAGAATGCTTTGGTTTATATAGGTGTCTAATAATTGAAATAATGGAGGCCCGTCCCCTAATTACTCCTCCCGAAATTGGTTGTATAAACGTCACTTAAGTTAATAGTAAATTTAAGCCAATGTACATAGAAATATTGGGTAATTCAGCCAGGGTTAACTATTGTGAAAAGGACTAAAAACCTCCTTCCTCATTCACTCTAGCTAAAAATAGCTAGAGGACATTCTTGATTTAAGATATACATAATATGTATGCAAGCAGGCTGGTGGTCAACCTGACCATGCTTTGTTATAGTAATATTTTATTCTTATGTTGTTTTTTCTCGAACCATCAGAGCCAGGCGTTGTTTCGGACATCATAAAAATTAATGACATGGATATGCAAGCTAACAGTGTGGATATGCAAGCTAACAGGAGTTGAGTGCCCGTCTCTCAGTGCTGTGAATCTCCAGAGAAATGATACCAAAGCAACACCGCACTCAGAGCCCGAGCACAACACATGGCTCCCCAACACTGGACACAATCCCTGAGCTACTCTCACCTTTTAGTCACGATTGGATATAGGTGGAAAATGCTAAAAAAGAGAAAAATGCGCCTGTTCGATAGAGCTGCAATTATACAAATGCATTTTTCATTCAGTTTCACTCAGACTCTCTCTGTATATGTAAACAAATAGCTTCAGTCCAAAGGTGTTGAAAAATATATCTAATAATATCAAAGAACTTTAACACGTCTAGTTAAACCAAAGAACACATCCAAACTCAGCCGTTTTCTTTGCCTCAATCTTTCCTTGGTCGCATAGCAAGCCAGTTTCTGAAACTCAACAATCCAAAGCAGCGTATGTTGAGGATAACTATGAAATTGTATTTTTTTTAACTTAATCATTATTTTGGGGGATGTTGTTGTTGATAACAAGGCAACAACTTCATTACAACTTGTACCTTCTGTTCTTAACCTTCTGTTGATTACCTGAAATAATAGACTGAGAATCTGATGTCAAAACTGCAGAACTTTTTTGCGTCTGCCATATTTGTAGCATACAACTGCTCAATGGTTATAATGCATCAGTTACTTATACACAATATCTTCAAGAGATGAAGGAACAAATTCAATTCTCATTATAAAATGGAAATATTACATCTGTGGATGTTTTGATTTGCATTTTAGCTTGCAAGTTGGACATGATGATATTATTATCTAAGGCCCCGTTTACACTGCCAGTTGAAAGTGACCCAATTCATATTTTTTTGGTCAGATGTGACTCCGACCAAATCTGATCTATGATGCAGGAAAAAATTTGCCTGCATCTAGATATTTTGAGATTTGGATCAGGAAATAAATCAGACCTGCGCCTGTCAACAGAGAAGGGTCTGATTGCAGCATGCAGTATAAAAGGTGCAGGCCCACACCCTACTTTGTCAACCCAAATGAGGCAGTAGACTCCTTGCACTATTCTGTATGGTTTTGTATGAAGTTACACAAGAGCAGATCGATCACATACGTTGTACTATATATCTATTTAGTTGGAGTGCAACAAAGCTTGGGCCTAACTACACATTGCTTAACGTGCCACCAATCCAGCATTGCAGCTAGATAATATTGTTTGGACAGCTTCAAATCACTACAAATGGTTAAAACATGGAGGAGGAAAATGCCCCTTTTCGCCTTCTCCACCTCAAATTTTGTGATTATTTAGTGAATTTTGCTCAGAGTAAAGTGCTACCATAAATACCATGTTGCTATGGTAAGTGTAAACAGGCGAATCGGATACTGGTCGCATCTGACAGAAGGTAAACAGAAAGTTTCAAAACTCAGATATAGGCATCAAATAAGAATCAAGCGTCAAGGTCTACAGTGTAAACAAGGCATTAGATGATGCATGGCTATGCCTTTTTAGTTCATTCATAACTTAATAATAAAGAGGTATGTGCAATACAAATGCCAACACATACACATTTCCTCAGCATTTGCTACAAATCCACTCAATGCTTTGTGGAAAAAAAAACAGCATAACCAGCTCAGGTTTCAGCTGTAAGACTAAAAACTTTTGACCTGCTAACAACCGTCTACAATGTCCTAAAACACAATTTGAGTTGGTCATGCTGGATTTAACTCTAGGGTGAGTTTAACTGTTAGCAATGTATAGCGTGTGCTATAAATATGGTGGAGCATTCTTGACAAATGCAGTAATGAGGCAAATCCTCATTTTTACTTGTGTGTGAACAAAACATGTTTTACCATTGTTTCGCTTTTCCCTCCTGGACAGAAATGTGATTATTTTGGCAACGTGTACATGTATGTATGTCTATTTGCTTGTCGGTGTATTTTGACAGGTTTTTGCCCTTTTCTAACGTCCCATTTTACCTTGCTTGAGTTGAGAAGTATGTTTATTTTCCTCCCTATGGTGACAGGTTAGCCTTTTGGTGTAATTATCTCTGAAACCAAAAAATAGTTGACACATAACTTGCCTGTGCATTGTACAGTGTTGTTCACTTCAAGTCATTTTTGTAAACTGAAAGTGTTTTACTCATCTAAATAAAAACAGTAGAGCAAAACTGAAGTGCAAGTGGTTTATTTTTATGACGGATTACAGCGTGAAACCGCTAGGGGGCAGCACTGCTCTTTCTGCTTCTTTGCAACAGATTTGTGTCTGAATCACTTCGTCGGAGCTTCTGCCTCAACCTGCTGCTGCACTTCACCACAATCCCTTCCCCTTCTTGCGTTCACCCTCATCAAATCAATAAGGTTTTTTCTCTCTCTTTTCCTATTTAAACAGCTTTGTTTTTCTCCTCTGACTCACTGGGCATCTGGTCTCTGACAGTCAGCTACTCTCCAATTTACATGGTTAACTCAACTGAGATTTTCATTTTACATCTGTCTCTGGAAAAAAATAATAACAGGTTTTAAAACCCAAAGCTAATATGAGTATTCTTTTTTTTTCATGTCCATGGTCAATGTGTTAACTAAGTATCCCTCGTTAGTAATCATTGTTGTTTCACACACATTTAAATCATTTCTGTCTGAGGAAAGAGAAAGAAACACTAAACAGCATTGGATATAGCAGTCTGTATCTGCGACTGAATAGAATCTCATCTATACATTGACTTAGTGTAACCATTTTAACAATCCCAAATTGTGTTTTGGAACAAAAGTGTTTGGTTTAAGCAAAAAACAAACAAAAAAAAAACTGGTTGCATGTCTGGTCTAGAGAGTTTAAAGATTTTGATCGCAAACTGAGTCTAATCAGCTTGCCAAGGTCATATGATAAAGTAAGTGGGATCTATACTGACTGCCTGTTTTATTAGGTACAACTGTCCAACCACTTTTTAAGGCAAATTCCTGATCAGCCAATCACATGGCCGCAACTTAGGCATGTAGACATGGCAGCTCAAACTGAGCATCAGAATGAGGAAGAGAGGCAACTTAAGTGACTTTGAAAGTGTCATGGTTGTTCTGCAGATCTACAAAGACTATCCCACACAATCATATCGAGGGTTAACAGAGAATGGTCGGAAGAGAAGATATCAAGGCATTTTTGAAGTAAAATATGAATACATTTGACCAATAATTGAATGTCCACAATGGTTGACTGAGTAAGATTTATGTACCTAATGAATGCCCAAACAGCAAAAGCACAGCTCTTCAACTTGTGTTCTTTAACAACTTTTATACGTTTCTCCTGACCCCTGGTTGACTTGTTTTGTTGCCTAGAAAATGCAGAAGTAGAACCGTGGAATGTAAGTGTTTCTGAATACAAGGAAGTCTGAGACATGTCAGATTCTTAGAAACTTTTCAGGAAATTCGTCCTGAGTCGAGTGGGTTGGATGTCGTTCTGCCACAAAGTGTTGAAAACAGAAATGTCCATCTTTTTCAGAATGACATAAGACTGTCTGGAAAGGTGGATTTTGTTAGTTTAAATTATGACAGGGCTGTGCATGTTTTATTGTAAGTATAGTTCCTACAACTTCGAGATCTCACTGAAAGTTGAGATAGTCATACTTTTCACACTTTTTTCACATTTTATTCATGGTGATAGACACTGGCATTAGAGGAAAGAACTAGGTCACCCATTAGAGAAATCAACAATAATCAAAGAAACAGAGCACAAAAACACAAGTTCTCATCAAGGGTCAAGAAAAAGTATGAGAGCCTTTTGGAATTCAATTTTTTTCTATTTAATTTTTTTTCTTTCATCAAAATGACAAGGATATACAGAAAGAAATACAGTGGCCACTGCCAGGAAATCTGCACACACCTCCTTTCTTGCATCCAGGGATGGCATAAATTCTACTGCTTTTGCTCTGCTTAGGCCTTACATACCTATGGATCTCGTCAGCTGCCTGCAGCAAATCTCTTGTATTTAAAAGAAACATACACCACAATGGTATTTTTATAACTTGAAGTAGTTTCAGAGATCAAGTCATTGCTCAACCTAAGAACCTAAGAGTAAACATTTGCTCTGGCAAATCTTATTTTGTCAAAAGCTGTAAAACATTAAACCTGAGCACAGGTCATAATGGCTGATGTGTACAGGTGTGATGGTGATTAGTGAAATCACATGCACCATCCTGATGATTGGCTAGAAGTTAGCTCAACTATCACTTGGCTCATGGCTCAGCTCAAACACATGAATAAACATTAGAGATTTCAGTCTACAGAAGCTGTGAGCTGTTTCCAGATTGGTCACACGATGCGTCAGTCATCTCTGCTCCCACTCACAATCTGCCTCAGTCAGACTGTTCCCGTCCACTCACAGAGACAGGTGGTCAATCTGCCGCCTCAGTGGCACAGGTGTGTGTGTGTTTGTTGGTGATTTAGGTCCAAGATGAACAGATGACAGTGGCATTTCAGGTGTGTAACAGGAGCACAGATAATTCCATAAACATTGGATGGGACATATGCTGTTTTGTTTATGTTATATCTAAACCATGACACTATGTGTTTGCTGTGAAACCCTGCAACAACAAAAGCTTAGCAAAGCATGGACAGATCCCTGAGTGGGTATGAGGAAATTATGTTATAGGAGTTACAATTCAGTGTTCGGGAGGTGTTCTTTTAGACAAACAATAGTTCTCTGCTGTACCCGGATTTTCAGATTTAGTCCCAAAGCAACAAGCAATAATTCCCTTACATCAGCTGACTCTCCATAAGCTTTGGTGATTTAGCCTGTCCATCATACCACTGACCTTGGAATAAATATAAGTATGTGATTTAGATTTGTAAAATCTTTATTGAGAGGACTTTTATGATAATTGGGTCTTTAAGTTTAGTGTAAAACCATTACAAAAATGGAAAGGTGTAGAGAGAAAACGTATGAAAAGAATAAAAGTCCTGGCCATAGATGCTCCATAACCACAGCTATGTCTGAAAGAAGAGGAGCAAGTTGGTAGAAAATACATTTACTGTTGTCAGGTGGACATTTGGCACGAGAGTAACCTAGATTAAATCAGCTTCCTGTTGTGCTTCTACTGGGGGTTTAAGGCAGGAGTATTTTCTTGTTTCCTACATCACGTTTGGATGAGTAACAATAACGTTCTTGTTAACAAATAGATTGTTTGCAGTTGTACAGATGCATTGCTACATCAGTTGTCATAAATAATGATGATTCCTTACTTATTTTTATAATCAGCAAAGTCATGCTATTGGATTTGTATTTAAACTGAATGCAAAGAATTGTACTCTTGTCTAACCTGAGTTGCTGCAGACACGTTACTGTAAGAAAGGCCACCAAACTTTGAGATATGAGGTAGTTTGGTAGATACATTAAGATATGAGGTAGATACATTCATATATGAGGTAGATATATATATATATATGAGGTAGATTGGCAATACATTCAAATATAAGGTATATACATACAGATGTGAAGTAAATTGGTAGATGCTTACAGATGTAAGAAGATACATTCATATATGAGATAGATTTTTAGACACATTCAGATATTGATAGATGCTTCTAGATAATTATATTTTGCCCCACTCCTCAAAACAGATCTTTTCTATATCTTTAATCTAGAGAAATTTGGGCTAACTTTTAATAAAGACCCTTGTGCCTAGATCCGTAAAGGTTATCTTATCGTCATCAAAACTTCAAAGAGTGGTGTCATTACCACACTCTACAACATAACAGCTGTACTAGATTCATTTTACAGGAATGAAGCCATGGCATTGATGACGGAAACTATGGACTGTGCCAAATGGAAGTCTGATCCCATAACAGTCCACTCAAAGCATTAGCACCACACTTTGTTACTTAATTTAGAGACTGACAGAGTGCAATAGACCCCCTTTCACTCCTCAGATATCACAGAACAGGGCTCTGAGAAGTTTCTGGATGGGTGTCTGCTTTTGGCTCTTACTTGCTCTCTTCTCTCTGTGTCCTTGGCAAAAGAGTTCGTGTTAATCCTATTAAAACCAGCTCGGTCATAAATAGCGAGATGGACTACCTGCACTGTGTAGTGGCAAGCAGAAAAAAAGACGAGGGTGTGGGTTTTAAATAACATCACGGGAATCCCGACATTTAAAGCACCTAACTTGAAAATAAAAATGTAGGAAAACTTGCAAAACCACATGGTCATCTATTAGACCACCATCCTAATTCAACACAAAATAATGTGATTATTTCTCAAAATTTTTAGTCTATCAGCTTTTCAGTTCACGTAAGGGCTGGGCAGTTTTGCAAAACATTTAATTAATGCTTTTCTCTTCACAAATTTGTCAGTGTAAACATAATATTAACATTCCCTTTATTATAGTCGCATGTCGGAAATACACCACTGGTCAAAATGGTTTAAATATATGTAAAATAAAATCTTAATAAATTAAGAAAAGTGGAATTCTGTGATTGCAAATTTGGCAAAAACGAAGACACCTGTGAATTCTGAGTTGGAATATAAAGTAGGTGAACCAATGAAAAACACTAATAGCACCTAATAGCAGTCCATGTTTTTCTGTGAACAGTTGGCTAAAAACAAGGTCTTTTAATGTTTTCAGCGTCTTGAAACTAGTATCAACAAAGTGTAGCATTTTTAGAAACTCTGCTTTTCTTCATTGTATATGAGAAACCATACCCTTAATAATATTAAACAGATTCTGTTAATTCTTGCAACCAGGGTGATTTCCTGTCACATGGAATTACATTGAAAAATTATGCTTCTACTGACAGCTGCCATTTTGTGGGTTTACATGGGTATTTCTGCTACTTTCAAAATGATAAAATATACAAAGCTTTCACCAAAACCATAGCTGTCTATGCATAAAGTATTAATTTCTGAAAAGCAACTCTGAGCCCAGACACCAGTTATCAGCATCCCTGAAAGCAAAGTATGGTCCAATACTGTACATAGAGAGCAGTTCATCATCTTTGGTGGAGGAGACCTAGTGATCAAACCTAGCACTCTCCCATCTCTAACCACAACTGTGCTGCCCTTGAGCAAGGCACCTGTTTTCCTGACTGCTCCTTTGGCACCGCAGCTATGGCTGCCCACTGCTCTGGGTGTGTGTTCATGGTGTTTATTCACTTGGATGGGTTAAATGCAGATCACAAAATCCTTGTATTGGTCACTGCATTTCTGATTCTATTGTCACTTTCTTTGTTGAAGTCTTAATTTAAGTGTAACATTGCAGACTGCAATCATGGAATAGTTTATGACCTCTACCTATTAACCGCACAAGGGTCACAGTGTTCTTTGGCATATATTGGGTGAACGTTGGAGAGGTCGCTTGTCTAGAGCAGAATTTCATTCAATAATTTGGTGGTTAACACGTAGTGGAATATTTTGAGCTGTCAAAGTTTCAAGGTGTTTAGTACAGAAACATACATTTAGAGAAGGCACAGTGTGTTTAAATAAGTGATTTTCTGTGTGATAAACTCCTTGTGCTCAAGTTTTTCCAAATGTAACAAACGTCACAGCAGACAAAAGCTTCTGCTACCTGAATAAATGTGAACATTTGTTGCAACCTGAATGGGCAACTGAGGTGAAGGCAATTCATCTGCCGATATTAGCACACAGAGGTTTAAAGTAAAAGGGCTTTTATAAGGAATCACTAACCTTGAGTTTACTGTGCATACAGACTTACTCCCGATCACACTAAAGATTCAGAACCCAACCATGAAGAAGACAGAAAATGTGTAAAGAGGATCACATGGTAGAATGGTGGATTCTTTTAGAGAAACCTTAACTGTCCATTAAAGTAGTGAAACAGAGGAAGATACAGGCAAAAAGTAAAGAGCTGATAAAGGAAAATAAACATAAATAAATAAGTTTTGCGTACATCAATGGTCTTCCATTGTTATTGACAATTACGACAGTTGGCCACCATTGTTATTGTTCACATCCTAAGGAAATTGCCCATGTCAGTGGGTGCTCTTTCTTTCCTGGGGGAATAAAACATGGCTGATTCAGACAGATGTAATAGCTCAGGGGTTTTCCAAAACATAGACACAACCGGGACACCATCATTCTGAAGCTGAGATCCTTATCTGAGCCAAGCCTGTTTCCTGTGAGGAAAAATGACTGCTGAGTTTTACACCCTACAGCCTGACTGGCACAAATAACAACAGTACAATCCTGAGAAACTCCACAACATGCACACAACCACCCACAGGACAATAACAACCATTTCCTCTCAAAGGAAAGCCTGACACATTAGGTTAAAGCTCATTAAAAGCAAAAGCCATCCACTGGTCCACTGTCGCATTATGGCGCTCAAATAATGGAGCTGAATGGCTGGTATTTCATAAAGAATAGAATAAGTAAAAATGTGCAACTATTAAAACTGCATTTTGTTGATGGATTCCTAGCAGTAGACACAACACAGGTGAAGCATGCCAGTGACGCTTTTTTGTTTCAATCTCTCTAGAAATGCCGTCAACTCCAGTGCTTTTAAAGTGCCCTTCCTCATCAACTTCAGCTGGCACTCTGACCTCGATCTAATTTGTTGACTCCTCCCAGGCAACACAGATTTCACTTACACTCATTACAAATGTCTTCTTGCCATCTTTTAGTTGAACCATGGCACGGCAATTAGATGCACAATGATCTGTGTATGGGCTGTGCTTCAGTTGTAATAACTGAATGTGTGTGGGTGGCTGCTTCCCATGACGGTAGATTAAACTGTGCTTATACGTATTGTGCATCTTGAAGTTGGAGTCACATTAAGAATTTCAACATTTTGTTATTTGATTGAGAATTAAAAATGAGCTTTTAATGGAGCCATCTCCATAAACAACAGAATATTTCAAGGTGTGCAGTCAATCAATCCCTCACTGCAAAGCTGCCAACCAATGGAATGCCTGGAATGTTGCACGTGGAATGAGTGGGGCAGGTCATAACAGATTTATAACACTTTAGGGGGTTTCAAGATAAAGAAGCTTTTAGATGCGTTGTTTGCATTTAAATTTAGTGTATTATTCGTTTAGATTAATGGTCAGTTACTCACACTGGGCCAAAGCACTGTATTTTGGCTCCAGATATTTTTTCTTTCATGTTGTCTTTACATTGAAATTGAGTCAACGTACGTTTACTATATCATGAAAAAGGTAAATATTTATTGCCCATATGTTATTTAAAATCCTTACACAAACATTTCATCTTTTTATTTCTTGAAATGTTCGGTCGCGAAAACCATGATTTTATATCTCAGAAAACCCTCTGGCTTTAAATGGTCTCTCAGTCAGCAGAGTTCCATTTTGGGGAAGCTGAGTCAGATTTTGACAGATGCTGGAGAAGATGCATCTACACACATTGAATGCAAACTTCCGAATGTAAAGATGATTCCCGAACGTCCATCTTAGGATCCGTGAGGAAGAACTGGAATTCTCGTTTTTCAGTGCCCTAAAGTCCTCATTTCAGATTAAAGTTAATTTCATTCTAATTTGGAAACTGAAGTTCCATAGTTTGGAGGAAGAGTTAAGGGGCACATTAATAAATAAAGTCTGGTGTAAGTTTTCCACTGTCAGAAACAAGTTGGGTTGCCATGTCATCTGCTAGGAGTGCCCCACTGGGTTTTCTGAAGCCTACAGTCAGCACAGCATCTCCTAGACTTTTTCAGTGTCTACCCCCGCTGACAAGGAATACGTATGTAAAGTGACTCGTGTGCTTTGTTCTAAACCTCTAAATCATGTTGTCACTCATGCTGTATTTCACAGCTGAATTCTTTGCTTGATTGTTTATCTCATTATGTAATCTTTAGCATTTTTGCCTTTATTGAAAAAAACAGTGGAGACAGACTGATATAGCAAATGAGTGAGATGGGGAAAGACCCAAATAACTTAGGTCTCCTTGAAAAAATGCACTTTAGCTTCTTTACAAAGATTTTATTAATGATGATTTAGTGTATCTTTATTTGAGAGAGCCAAAACTCCCCTGTATTGGAGTTTGGAGACTATGGTGAATTTAAATACCCTACCCAAAACATTGTGTCCACATGTTGGGGGGGGGGGGGGTGCCTGAAATGTTTTAATCTTTAATGATTAAATCCTTAACTCTTTACCATTTGGACTGTCGTTGGGAAACGCACATAATTTATTTAATTCTCTTTTTCCACATCGAAACTCTCCCAGAGGCATGTACTTATTGATGAAATCTGGTCCATGACAAGACTACTCAAATTTGAAAAACTGGGAAGGGTTCTCTGGTTACCAAAGGAGGCAGTTTAGCAATAAGCCTGAAAAATAATTGATCAAATTATTTGATTAACAGACTCATGTGCTGTGATGATGTTAGTGGCACCCCAAGTGAAGCAAAGAACTTGTTTGTGCATCAGTGAAAAACACATATTTTTCTTCAGAATAGGATGTGCTGAATGAGAACAGGAGATGTGCTCCACTGATCGTGAGAGCATCACACCACAGTTTCTTTCAACTGCTTGCTGGTGGTGAAGGGAAGGAAAGGCTTCTGTTTCACGGCTCAGGTGCTCAGCTTTAACACAGGATGTGTTTGCTCGAGCAGATGGATCTCATTCAAATCTTACAGGAAACAAACATCCTCATACCTCAAACAACCAAAAGCAAAAGAATTGATGATTCAACTCTTCATCTAAGTTGTAAAAAGTGACCTGCTGGTTAGGTATAATTATGGAGTAATGCATTTTTCATGATTCACTTTTTTATATGCATTTTATAGAAACCTCAGACATTTCATGCAATTTTGGCAATGCCAAAAAAGAAATAAATGTTTCTTAGTTAGCTTTATGTTTCCTGTCTGAGCTTTAGATCCCTTTGTGGGTATTTTATATTTTATAACATTAAATTTTATAACATTAAAAACAGATTATCTTTTTTTTCATAATTACAGTTTCCGTGCTCATTGAAGCCTGATATCTTGGCACTGAGAGGTCTCTACTTCCCAAGAATCTGGTGGTGGAGTGCTTTACTTCACTGCACCTGACGCCTTGCATTGCACTTGGTGATATATGTTGTGGAGGTAGTTGACTGGCCAATGAAAGAGATTTTATGAAAAGCTATTCATTTATACATTAATCTTGAACTGGTCTGAGGGCCACGTGAAGTTTGGAGCTATGTAGTGATTGGTAGCAAAAAATTGAACATACACAACACAACAAATAAGGAAGTTTGAATGTGCAACACCAACAGATTTGATGACAAAGACCCGGTCCAGAAAACACCCACCTGATGTATAGACTAAAATGTATATACTAAGATGTATAGACAGCGCATACTGCCACCGGGCTAATATAAGGCAACCGCAAGCATGATATGAGCACTGCTATGACAGTCAGAGAGGGGGTGCACATGCGGACACGTGACTTTCTGATGGACATGGTTTCAGAGACTGGTGAAACCATGGTCTGATGGTGCAGAGATCCCAGGAATTAAGAAGAAATATAGTGGCAAATTACGATTATATAGCTCTCTGTATGTAACTGCGCAGCATAGATTACAAGTGACTTAGTTTCCCTTCGTTGGGCATGGCATATATGATGCACAATCATGTATGAACATTTCATTTTTAAGCCGTTTAAATTTATATTAGATAAATCTACAACACCAAAAAAATCACAAAACATGTATGATATTATGGGCGGCACTGTGGCCTTCCAGTTAGGAGGTTGTCGGTTCAAGGCTTGCCAGTAACCTTCCTGGAAGGTGTTTGCATGTTCTCCCGGTATTTCCTCCGGGTGCTCTGGTTTCCCCCACTATCCCAAAGACATGCGTCAGGTTAATTGAATAATCTAAATTCCCATTAGGTGTGAATGTGTGAGTGAATGTTTTGATGGACTGCCCATGGTTTACCCCTGCCTCTCGCCCAATGTGCGCCGGAGATAGGCACCAGCAGACCCCTGTATCCCCAAAAAAGTAAAAAAGCAGGTTTTGTTTTTTATGAATCCCTTTAATCCATTTCACAGATCATGTCATAATTCTTTTGATTAATCGATCAATAGAGAAATGTAAGTTTTGTTTTATTGTATGCTTTTAATTAAAGTAAACATTTTATCAAAGCTCACTAATTAAAAACATAGTAATACATACTTATTTTATTTTGTACTTATTTAATGTTGAAATTAACAAACACATTGCCTTTAACAAACGCGGATACATGTACTGCATCGTAAAATAGGTGTACCGTCGTATTTATACATTTAATAGAAAATGTTTTTGGTTATAGATTTAAGATAATACGTTAAATGCCCCACTGAGCCTTCTTCGGTCTGACGGAAACTATTATTTATCACGCCACCAGCTCTCAACGGGAGTGATAATTATCCTTAAATGAAAGAGAACCAGGGCTAATTTGCTGAAAAGCACTTGTTGCTGACGTTATCGTGTAGGTTGACGCCGGGGCTCTCCGTGCGCAGCTGGTAGGACGCGGAAATGATGTCATGACGTTGTCTCCATAGCAACCCCTCCTGCAGCAAATGACGCCCGCGCTGGCTCTTGGCGAGGGGGCGTGGCTGAGCCGATACCCAAATGCCCCGTATTCCTCCTGCCCCCGCGCGGCGGCGAGCGCCACACGACACCCGCGAGAGAGAAAGAGAGGGAGAGTGAGAGAGGAGAGTAAGAGAGAGAGAGAGAGAGAGTTGGGGGAGGAGACAGTCGGTGAGTACTTTCAGACTGGAGAGAGAGTGGAGGAAGAAAAAAAAAAGTCTGTGTGAAAGAGAGAATGGAAAACTGACTGATACACTGCGAACGGAGATCTTCAACAGAGCTTAGGGCAAACTAACTCAAGGATTAAATACTACGAGAGCCTTCATCCGGACAGCAGCAGCGCGTGCGAGTCTGACCACTGACCAAGAGCCGCGAAGATCGGAGCGAGCGCTCGCGGGACAGACACTGTTTGGAAACTCCGCTGTACCCCGTCCCGTCGCGCCGCTGGAAATACCGAGTCGCTGTCCAGACCCTGCGCTGTCGCTGCCGGTTTGGAGGACTGAGAGAAGAAGACATAGTTTGCGAAGACAGGACAAAAAGAGTCCCGAACGCCGAACAAAAGTTTGGCCTTTTTGAAGCAGGGTGCGGGAGAGGCCGAGCTGCTGCTGAACTGACAACTCGAGGCAGCTCGCGGAGCGTTGGGGGCAACAGTTCTAACTCTCAGCATGAAAACCCCGGGGGACTCGGGTAAGTTACTTTTACTGTCTTCACGAAGTTCTTCCACAACTTTTAGGACTGCGGGAGATCAAACCAAGCAGTTCGGCTCCCTTAACGTTTATTAACTTCACTTTTATCTTTATAATAACGTTAGTCATGAGTTTGGAAAAGTGAAATGAGAATGTGAATCTGGCTTCACTGGAGTTTAAAAATATTAAAAACACCCACCCCCCCATATAGAATAGTTGTATTATGGTAATAGTTTATGTGTTACTAACACCACTGTTGAGCTAGACTTGGTGTAACGACATCAACTACAAGAGAATAAGTTGTGTAGTGTTTCAGAAGAAGTCCCTTTCGACTTGTCCTTTGAGATAAAACGCAAAGCAGTCCAGTTCACACCGCTTTGTTACGGTTTCTTCAAATCCTGTCAGGCTGAACCTGTTGACTGTCTTCAACTCCAAGCTAAAGCTTTTATCATTCTCGGATAGTGTCGAAGTCATGGCTGTGGACCCCTTCAAAAGCGTGTTCTCGAGGCTGTCAATCCTAAAGCGGTAGCATGGCACCTTGGCACAGTCAAAATGGAAGTATTCTGTCTCACAAGTTCTTGATAAAATTCTAAATAAACATTCGTCCATACTTTATTTTCTTTGTGAGGGTCAAGGGGCTCTGCTCACATTAGGAGAGCAATTAAGTGGTAAATAGCACCGGTATGGAGAAAAGACACCCTGTTAAATATAGTTTAAAAGTGAAATATGGAATGGAAAAACACAATTTGTAATTTTTTTTTATTAATGCACATGACTATAATGATAGTAATTAAATTCCTTAACTAGAGGCTGTGTCAGTGAAGGTCATGTTAATATCCCGTAAAGCTACGAAACATCTCCTTTGATTTTTATATAAACCTCAGCGCAAAAATATTTAGTTGGATTCTTCTCCAACAGATAGTTGAGCTGGAGGGAACTTTGATCTTTGAAATTCCATCATGTGACGTGAGCTCTCCAACATGATTGGAGAGGTCAAAGCACGACTTTTTGATAATATAAAATGAATTATTATTATTATGTTTTTTTTGCTGATTAGAGTGCATCCTGTTACAATTCAGAGCTGCTTTCTGAAATATATATTTTGTTAATGTTGCGTCCATGTGGGTGGGCTCATAATGGATAAGTCCTTTTGGAGCAAGAATCCCTTTCTCTTTTTGATCATCTGAATGGAGCATCAGTGCTGGCGTGGGTTTGCTTTTTTGTTTCTTTGCCCTCACTTATTCGAAATACACTTCTCTCGTACCTTAGGTCAATCTCAGTGTTGACTATTTTTAATTCCAGATTGAGGACTGGTCTTTCTAAACTTGCTAATGGGTAAAGCGGTGTTCAGCAGTGGAAGGTAGTAATCTTACCTTGTGGTTCCCTCTGTGCTTTTTTTATTACTTTGTTCAGTCAGCTCTCTAGACTACAATATTTGTGGTATGACACTCATTTTTAAACTGAATTAAACAGATGGATCTCAAGTAGTTGGGTTGTCAGATCATTTAAAATGCTCCAATGAGAACTTATAGCACTGGATGTTGGCTTTACGCATACAGTTTTTAATTCTAGTGGTAAAATTATACATAATAACTCTCCAGACCTGTTACTACCAAGTCCAGGCAGAGACAGCATTCAAGTAACTTTTTTGCTTAGTATTTGTTGTGCAAAGAATTACAACGTGGGCCAACAAGTAAAAAAAACACTAAGCAATTTAAATGGAAAGCGTTTATCTGAGCCTTAAAGAGAAACACAGGGCAACACACACATTCACTCAAACATTCAATTCTAAGGGGAATTTTTAATTATTCAATTGACCTGACATATTTTTTGGGGATTTCTTCAAGTGGCCAGTTTATAAATGTCATAAACATTTTCTTATTATGCATCAGGAGGGAAAATTAGATGTTAGCTTGGTTGGCTGAAGTTCACTTTACAAACATAGGTGTTCTAGGTTTACCTAGGAGGTGATTAACATGACTTTGGCCTCAATTTTGGTTAACAAAATTCTTTTTATTTTCATTAGAACATGAAAAAGCTAAATTGTTCTTTAAAAAGTTAAAGAAAGTTGCAAAGTTGGAGGAAAGGTAGAAATGAATACATTCCATACAAGTAACTGAAACAACCAAGATTCTTAATAGCCAGCTCGGGGCTGAAATTCTGAATAGTACTCTTAAAAAGTGGCCTTTATGAATTCATTTAGTTTTCCATATGTAAAAGAATTAACCGTTATTTGTAAAAATATCTTTTGAAATGAGACCAATTTTTATTTTCTTTGCCTATCAATATTGGTATATAACTAGAGCTTAAAGCGCTCCATACATTCATTATCTTATCTATTTTTAATAAATGAACGACTGTGTAGGTGATAGTTTTGTCAGTTTGTCACACAGCCCATCAAGATTGTAAATTAAACTGAATAAACTGAAGCTCGATAACAGTGCTGCTCAGTAATTTCCTTTAGTTGAAAGTCTTGCCTACTTTTATGATGCAACACTTTCCAGGAAAGCAAGCACTTTAATCATTATTCACACCATGTACAGTATTCCTTTCATATCATGTCTATACTAGTCCAGTATGCACTTTTGAAATTGTCGTTGTACCACCAACTACAAGAAGTTTTCCCTCACATTCACACTCTCACTCACAACAAGCATTATTTGCTTCACTCTCGTTCACCAGCATCCACGTGGCCTGAAGTTTTACTATATTTTTACACTTGCATACCAGTGTGAAATCACAAAGCTGCTTCACGAGTCATTCAGTTTCACATTCACATATGGACGTTTGTTGAGTTTGGACAAACCTTTAATGTTCAAGTTCTAAACTGACATTAGGTGTTCATTATGTTGCAGTTTACATTGTTAAAACATTACGTTTCAAATTGCTGTTGTGTGATGTCCAAATATTGTACTATATATCATGAACATTGTACTAGTGCTTTGCAAGGAATGTGTATATTCACGATGAATCAGGGCTGCAAAATGGGTGTCCTAAGCAGAAATGTACTATGGTGCCCCCCAAAATGTGCCCAACAATCAATTTCCCTAAATGCATTTTTTTTTTCTTTCAAAAAAGCCAACTTCAGAATGAAATTACTAAAATATGGTATAGTTAAATTTTGGACTAAGACTAAAATTTCCTATGATGTAAAGAGTCGCATCCATAACAGAAAACGAGAAAAGGAACCTCAACACATGTTAAACCGGTCATTTAAATGTATAAATGTCTTGGGGTTAACAGATTCATCACATAGAACAACAAATAATTCCAGGTCCAGAGGGACCTTTCTGGAGTTTTTGGAGTTCCAAACTAATACTAGATGTAGCTGAATTCCTGCTTTGGAAGTTTTGTGACAAACAGTGAACTTAATATCAAGAAGACTACACAGTAAAATCCCAAGAGTTAAATTAACTCTACTTGGAGTATATTTGGTCCCACTCTATATAGAGTTAAACCGACTCTGAGAAAGAGTAATTTAATAATCTATTTTCTTCATGTTTTTCCAAATCTGCATGGAAAATGCAAACTAAATAGACTTATTTGAATAACTCTCCTTCAGAGTTGGTTTAACTCTATATAGAGTGGGACCAAACACACTCTGAGTAGAGTTAATTTAACTCTTAGGATTTTACTGTGTAACAAAGATCTCTACATTTCCGTTAAGGTTATTACATTTACATGTTCAAAAACAAGCTAATGTTAACAAAACAGCCAGTCAGGCTGCAGACTTAACCCTTTAGTTTATGGGATTTCTGTTTAAAAAAAATCCTATCTTGTGGAAAAGTGTTGATCCTGGATGTTGTCACCTGTGACCAATTAACCACAAGATGAAAATTTTCACAATTAGACAGAGACTGATAAGCCTGGACCTCTAATATTATTCTATATCTTATGTTTTGTTCTGAAGCACTATTTCTTGCAAACTCTTTAAAAGTCACATGTTGGATGTAAATTCTTTAAAGACAGTAGTAACCAGTTGTATCAGCTTGTATTTGCATCAGCCTGTGCCTTTGACAGTATACTAGTGAGGCAACGATGCTCTGCTAGGTATCGGATGTGGTTTCTGAATGCTTCTTTCTTCATCAGATTGTAGTATCTACTCAGACTGAACCCTTACCTGCAAGAACTTGCAGCATCCGCAAATACGAGAACGAGTTTCTGTGAAAGCTGTGGTTTGTTATGAGAGCAGCAGGCGTCACATGGAGTACATCCTGATAAGTGTCTTTCAGGGCTTATAGCATTGACACTATCGAGCAGATCAGAAAGCTCTCGCCACTTGAATCAAATCAGATAAGAAAGAGCTCTTATCATTTCCGCTCTCGCTGACTGCTTTGCATGAATTCACAGCAGGATGCACACCTCGTCAGGTCCTCTTCCTTCCTCTGTGCTTTGTGTCTAAGCTGTCTGGCTTCAGCTGACCCTAGTTGATCTCTGTAATATCTGAAAGTGTCTGTGGTTTTGCAATTATCTACCCTTTATATCTACCCTTGTATTTAATTTAAGGCATTATCGGAAAAATATGTCATGTTTCAGAAATAGTTGCAGATGTAATTTGTAACAGTTGTTTAATAGCTCTCAGAGAGATCAGTGTTAGGGCTAGGGTTCATTTACTGTTAAACTTGTTTAGTTTCAGTGGTGTAGTGGGTAGCAAGCTCAACACATTTACACATTATGCAAGAACATGAGTCCTGAGTTAGCTGATAATTTATGCTCCACTCTGTGTCTATTAAAAACAATCAAGTTTAGCATGACATACAGTTTCAGATATTGTGTTTTTTATTCTGGGCTTTGTGACATCTGATGGTTTGAGAGGTAATGCATTGTACTTTAGAGTGAAATTTATAGAACATTTTGTGAACTATCTGTTTTGGATGCTAGTGTAATTTGATCTACATGTCAACTATTCGTACATATTTTTCATTTCAACTATAATTGTTTTCCTTGTTGTTTTGTTTTTATTTAGGTACACCAGTAATAAGATGGAAATATGCCTAATAGTGACTCAGTGGTTTATAAAACACCTCACATCTCCAAATTTCTACACAAAAATGTTGCATTTTGCAGTTGAATACAGTGCAAGAAAAAAGCAACACTTTTTGCATCTATGTCTGCTTTTAGTTCAGATCAATTAAAACCAGGCTCTAACAACAAACAATTTGAGTTTTTTCGAAATGGTCCAAGAGCCACTCAAGAATTTTTTTCGTCCCCTCTTGGTTCGCGCTTGAGTTTCGTGCAAACTACGAAAAAGGGAAATTAACTCTGGTTCACTTCATTTAAAGTTAACAAGGCAGGTGTGAAAGCACCTCAAGGTGAACAACTAACAAAAAGTAGTTTTCACCGTGTTCATCAGAATTTACAAACAGTATGCTGAATTTATATGTATTTATTGTTATACGTGAAAATGTAACATTTTATTGAACTTTATAGGCGATGTACACAGCGGAACTGTACTGTTTCTGTAAGCTATTAGCACACTGTTTTTACAGTGCTATTACTTACGATTCCATTTTTTATGACATCACAGACAACTCCCTAGCAACCAAACTGTTTACCTCAGCTACCAATTTTACTCAGCTCAGAAAAAAAATCACAGTGACATGGGGCTAATTTATTTAACCTAAAACGACATGGGAGACATTATATGATGCCACATACCCCTGCCATAGCAATCAATTTGCTAGATCTCTTTTTCAGCTTAGAAAAGTCATGGAGATACGGGGATGGTATTTGTTTACATTAGAAACTTATAAAAAATAATTTTAAACTGCACTTTTACCAGCCAATTTCAATGTTTGTGTGCAAACCTTAGCCATCTAGATGCAGCCCTAGTGCTTAATATTTCTAGTTTTCACGTTTTCTTCTTTTGTTGTGTTTCTGAGCTTGTCATATTTCCACTAGCTCTAGGCCGGTTCTGCTTAGCAGCGATAGATGGTTCGTTTAGTTTAATTAGCAGCTGTTTATGGCTGTTTCACGATATCACACTGGAGACTGTTTGATCTGTACTTGTGAGAGTTGGGCTTCTGTTTACCAGCAGCTCTCTCTGGAACCAGTTCAGTATCAACAGGCACCTCATGCTTAAATATCCTGTTCAGCAGCATTTGCGTTTGTTTTAGAAGACAGTCAGCGTGTGAAAGTGTTTTATTTTTTGCACTACCTCATTTCCCACCGGCCCGATCAAACAGCTGCCCCGTCATGCCATTCTTGTGAACGCAACAGCTGTAAATGTCACTCACATAGCCAGGATTTTTGTGAGTCTATTACACTGTGCAGTAAAACAGTCTTTCTTGAGAACTCTAGGAACAAACATTTCTATGAAGGTGTATGCGCATTTGTAGGGATGAACCGTGTCTTCTGGGGTTGAATAGTATTTTGTTTGTTTTACCCCTGGAGAACAATAACGGCATGTCCCCGGACAGCAGAGCACAGTAGTTTGTGTGTGTTTGGCTTGTCAGTGGGTTACGGGGGCAGAGGAGAATAAGAGCGAGGGCCTCCGTGTGTTGGAGTCATTTATGGACTGGCAGCAAGACAGAGGCCCCTGTGTATAATCCTTGGGGGAGGGGGAGCAACATGTGTGAGTTTGACCCTGACCCCATGACCCCTCATAGCTGCACCCCTAACTCTGCATTCCAGCACACGCCCCTGTCTCAGCATGTCACATGCTTTAGAGCCATTGGCATGAGGGCGATGCCATCTGATTGGCTTCTGTAAAGAACATGTCCGCCTGCTTTCATTTCCTGATCAAATTCCCTAAATTGCATATTGTATTTCCCCATTTTTGAAGTGTTCAGGGTTCACAATATTTGGTTTAGTTTCCGCTTGTTATTGAGGTCAAAAATCATCTGACTCAAGGGGATTTTAGACATACACAACTCATGTGAGATTGGTTCTTTAGCTCTTGAAACAAAGCAAGGTGATGATTGAAGAGTTGAGCGGTGGCTTTGCTGAACTGCTGCTCCTTTTTTTCACATGACTTTCACAATAGCATACCTCTCATGTCCGAAGATCTTCAACTTCTTAGAAACATCAACGAAGATATACCTCCCAATACCACTGTCACCAGTGATCAAATTTGGCTGCAATTTCAGGGTCATATTTTTTTCCAGCTGACCATTTGCCTTTGCAAGTCCTCTCAAGCTCAGTCAGGCTGGATGGGCAGCATCATTTCTCATCCATTATCAGTTCTCTCCAGGAATATTCGCTGATTCACAAAGTTGATTTCTTGGGTAAATGTTTGGGGTCATTGTCCCGCTGAAAGGTAAATTGTCCCCTGGTCTAAAGCACTCTGGAGCAATTTTTCATCCAGGATGCCTCTGCCTTGCATTCACCTTTCTTCAATCCGGAATAAGGATGGTAATACAACTAACTGATGATATTGATACTAATCAATGACTAAAACACGAAAACTAATCTGTCTATTGATTAGTCAGCATCTGCAGTTAACAATGGCTTTGATCATGGTGTTTCAGTTAATGTGGTCATTTTAAAACAGCAAGTGTATGTAAGAAAACTCCCGGAGCAGACTTATTTGTACAAGTGGTGTACCCCATTGAACAAAAGTTTACAGTGCCCATATCATCAATTTTTAAAATTACTTCTCATGCACTGCATAAGATGGAGGAACATATGTTTTGAGTTTTAAATGGGAAAGTGCTGTGTGTATCTAGTTTTAGTCTTTAGTCTTCAGTTTAGATAAAATTGCAGTCTTATGTGGTTTGGAAATGGCATGTGTTTAAATCACTGTTTTTTTTTTGCGATTGTGATTAAGCATTCTTCAGCAAAAGGAAGTACTAGAAATAATGGCATGGCCTCCGCAGAGACCCTGATCTTTTGTTTTACCTTTATTTTTTGTTCTATTCCGAAGTGTGTTTCATAATCTAAAAGGTTTAGTCGTCTTTTCCTACAATTTCATCTATGTCCACAGCCGGTTAACACTACCCACTGCAGCTTTCCATTAGACTTTGAGAGAAAGCTCCATTAGCGTTTTATGCCCATAATTGCACTGTGTTGGAACATCTGCTTTCCCTCACTGAGGCCCGTACCCAAGAGTCACAGCAGCATAGGTCATGTCTACTGAGCTCTGATTATTGACTTTGAATAATGGACAAAGTTGATATTGATGGCCGCATTATTGACATCCGATAATAGGGCAATCCTCTCATGCTTCAGCAAACACACACTCACTCTGTGAACGCTGGCACAGATGCTCTCACACTAGTTTGTTTTGCAGGAAAAAACACGGACCTCCCACATTCCTTCTCAAAGCTTAAATCACTGCAGCCTGTGTGGCATTACTCATTCCAGGAAAAAGCATTCTGCCAAATACACACACATTTGCTCGGGCACAAACTCGCACATCGAGTCGCATTCTTGGAAAATCTCACTTCTGGAGCATCAGACCCAGAGTTCTTTAGTATAAAGTGAATGTGATTGTAGACGTACAGCAAAGCCATTCTAGAACTGTTATAGGCACGATGAACTGATGTGTGATCAAGCTGATGGAACAACAAATGTTTTACAATCAAATGTTTTATTTAATTGAACGAACACTTTATCAAATAAAAAAAAAAGTGTTTAAAAAGTTATACTTTGATGCTTTAGCCCTGCTGCTCACTGTGTTGAGCCATTTCAGTGAGTCTATATCTCAAATGTGAGTTCTTTTTTTATGAAAAGCAACTTTTCTGCATCAGCAGTTTCATTCTCAACAACAATGCTGGAAAGATATTACAAGTGAGAGATTTTGGAATAAAGGGTACATTTAAGGAAACACCCTCTATCTACTGTGTATGACTATTTATGGACTATCAATAAATGAACTACTGAAATTAAAGCGCACAATACAAAGAGTGGGGTAATCAAAATATGCCGTCTGGAAAAAGTGAACGATTATAGCTTCTAATTATAGCTAGTGAAATGCCAAATTGGTCACAATACCCAGCCCTTATATGTTAGATTTGTTAAATGTAAGTTTAAACCAGGAGTGGATTGGTGAGGATTTTGCCCTGCCAGCAGTTGTCCTGAATGCAAAACAGTTTTGTGGCATGCTCACCAGCCAAGCCATTGCAAATGTGTTTAAAAACATGCTTTAGACATGGGGAATCCCGAAATATTTCCAGACCGCAGACATTATTGCACGTGCTCCGACACAGCCCGTGACTGCTCGACTGAATTGACATTAGCTGTATTTTCATACACTTTTTTTTTATGCGCATTTTGGATTATTGCATTAAAAAAGCGTTGTATGGAAACAAGATGTGCATTCATTTTGAAAATGCCAAAAAAAATTCTGCACACAACTGAATAGGATAAACCTTTTATTCGATAAGAAAGATGTCGGAAACAGGGCGGCATTAATAGAGCAGTCTCCCGCCTCTGAAAGCAAGATGACATGTGTGCACATCTGGGCTTCATATTCAAGTAAATTGAAAAAAGACCTCCTCCTGACTCAGCAACTTTTATTTTACTTTTTATATTTGGCTCCAGTTTATCAGGTAGTTACATTTTTTTCTCTTGTACTCATTGTATGAATTCGCAAATATGTTATACAATATTGTGGTTTTGCACATATATTTAATTTGCATCTTTGCATAGAAACGTGGCTATTGTCGTAAAGGGATATCAAGTACGCTGTAAACATTTTTCATAATACAAATACTGAAACATGGATTTGGACAGATACCGGATACTGGTATCATTATCAGTGCATCCCTAGTTAAAACATGCACAGCTGATAATTGATTAACCTTTAAATGTCGGCACAAAAGAAATGAAATATTTCTCAGACAATTCAGTGGTTTTCAAGTACCTTTTTTGCAAGGTCTACTTAGAACTTAATTTTTGTCATGAACTCAGTTGCCCTGTTACATGATCTGAGCTCTTTCCCAGGATGTAATAACGCAGCCTTCATGTGGATTGGGTTTGTGTCTGTCACCATGAAGTTAGTGTTTTGTTTACCGCTGAAGAGGCTGCTCTTTAGCACTCGGCTCCAAACTGTCACCAGCAGCTTCTAAGCTTGAACCTGATGAGCTTCAGCGTGCCACAGAAGAAGCTGCTTTGTGTGTGCGTGTGCGTGTGTGTGTGTGTGTGAGAGAGAGAGAGAAATGTAATACAGGTAGTTTACAGAGGCGGCATTGTCATGAGCATGACTCAGTAACACCTGCAGTGTGTGGGGTGTGCCTGTGTGTTTTTCTGAGAGCAGCTTCCTGTGATGCTGAGAGAACTTTGCTGATGTTTAGTTCCAGGCGTATGGTCCTAAGTTAAGCCTAGGAGCATTTTAGCCTGTTGAAAACCCTGATTTTTTTTTTATTCATCCTGCAGGGCAAATCATATTTGTGCATACAGTGTAAAATCAAAACTTTTATTTGTAGCTACGACTATAGCTAAAACTTCTGAGAGGCTGAATAAAAATTCACATCATATGCTTTGTAAATAATTGTTATTTGATTTAATAAAATAAGCATTTGATTCTCTACCAACAATTGGTCTTAATAAACCAAGAAGATAATAATATCAACACGAGAAAAAGAGCTGCTAAGCACACTAGCGACAAAACTGTAAACCTGCACAAAGCTAAAATTGGCTACGAGACAATAAGCAAAAAGGAAAAAACTGTTGGCACAATTTTTTAATTCAAGATGACTCACAAACTTGCTTAAACGGGGCTCCTGGCAAGATCTTGACTCGAGGCGCATTAATCATCCTGAAAAAGGTACGACTGAACAGCTGAAGAGAGTTAACCATCTGAAGAGAGGTAACACATTGGCCAATGTTGTTTAAAATTCCCTCCCACCCAAGACTTGTCCAACTGTCTATAGAATGCCATCTCGATCTGGATGATCCAGAGCAGGTGAAGGTTATAGGCTAAGATGAAGCCAAAATAGAATGTTTTGTTTAAACTCCATGCACTATGCTTGGAGGATGAGGAAAGATGGGGTGGAATCCACTATGCTCTGGGGGTGCTTTTCTGCGAGAGGGACAGTACGATTAGTGGTTCCTTATGAAGCATTTCAAGCTCCTTGAGTTGATGCTTCTGGAGTTGGCACCTTAACCTAATTGAAAATCTATGGATGGTTCTGAAACCAGGTGTTTACTTTGAACCTGAAAATCTGGAGAAGCCATGTTTAGAAGATGTACCAAATGTTACAGATTAATGTTATTTTCATGAATTGGCAATTAATTCAATTGCATGCCGCATTTTTATCGTTAGCTTGATAATAAAATGAACATTATATTAAATTGATGAGATTGGGTTTTCTGTGGTCAACTGCAGAGAATTCAAATGCTTTCTGGCGCCGCGACAACTCCTTGCCTCACCTCACCCCACCCCCTCTACTCCAACCCTTATTCCTTTTCCTGTTCCTCTGAGGAATGCAAGATCATGTTCTCTCTCTCTCTTTCTTTCTTTCTCTTTTCTTTGCTCTGTTTAAACCTTTTAAAGTGTTCACTGGGGTTTGTTCTGAACTTTGAACCAGTTTGTCACCCGCCTTTACAGCACTCACTGCTAAATCTTTGGTTGGGGTGTATATGTTTAGTTAGATCAAGGGAATGTCTCTCCCTTTCTTTTTGCATTTGTCACGTGAGTAGGCGAGCATGCTCATGCACACCTATGCAATGAGCACTGTTAATCACAAGAAGGCCTGTGTGGAGGGCAGGTGGAGAATGTTTTCAGAGCTGTGAGGAGAGGACGTCCTGCCCTCACCACGTGCCGCCCGCTTGTTGTATCGACAGACTGAGTGTTTGAGCCGAGGTATTCTGTTACACCTTCACGGAAAGACGACAGGATTTCAACCCTGCATCTACTGAATGACCCTATTACATGACATAACAGTTACAGCAAAGGCGTGTTAATGTTTGGACTGGGTAAAGTTTTGTGGTACAAAAAACTTGTTTATGTTTGTTGTTATAAACCAATTTTTTTATCAGGTTTTATTGCTTAAAGTCTATTAAAGATTAAATATTAAATTAAAGTGCAAATATCTGTAGGGAAGGTAAATACAGTGGTACCCCGAGATACGAAATTAATGCGTTCCAGGGTGACGTTCGGATCTCGAACATTTCGTATGTCGAAGCAAGTTTTACATGTAAAACGCCTAATCCGTGCAACGGCTCTCTGAAACAACAGTATAAGGAGATGAAAAAAATGGAAAACCAGAAAAAATCAAGTAACATTTTTTTCAATCTACACATTTTTAATGTAATTAATGATAATAAAACCGAATAAAACACAAGCAAAAACGTAATATGTACACAAATGTGAAACCTTACCTTGAGTGAAGGGATGTACCACCTATGAAAGTTATTCCACGTATGGAAGAGATATTTCACGAATTTCGAGCACTAGCGCAGACAGATGGAGAGAGCGCTTCTGAGAACGCAGCATGGGGGTTTCTCTAACTTGTGCTACAGAACAGCACTTTCCACATTATAAACGTTATTTCTTTTACGACGCCTTGATTCTAACATTTGTTATAGTGCATTATTGGTAATCTATACATAATGCTGCAATGTGTTATGAAGTGTTTTGAAGCACATCAGACCCTTTTTGCACTGGGAGAACCCGGAAGCGCTACACGACGTCATACAAACAAGCAAGAAATACAGCAGAACCGCTTGTAATTGTTCGTATCTCTAATTTTTATTCGCATCTAGACGCAAAAAATTTCCCTCGAGCCCTTTCGTATCTCGAACATTGGTAGAACGATGATAGAAAATGATGACATTATTGACAGAAACCTTTTAGAGCTTAATGCTTTTCTGCCAAGCTACACATTTAACTTGTTCTGATCACAACTTAACATCTATCTATACTATCTATCAATTAGAATATACAGTATAGGTTAAAATATGTATTTAAGCTTCCAAGGGGTGGTAAAACGATGATTTACCGTACAGCATAAAAGTAACATCAATTGGTAAGAAATGAGCGCACTGGTCACACATGTCACACACACAATGGCTAGACTGGACTAATTTTGATTTAATCCAACTTTACAAAAGTTATTTTGTGTTAATTAAAAGTGAAACATTGTTTATGTAATCAATCGATGGTCGAAAAGCAAACATACCAAAACATTGATCCTAACCAGGTCCTAAGCAACTGATTAAAACATGTCTTTATTGGCTGCCAAGTAAAAAACAGGTACGGATTGAAATGTGTGCTGCTTAGCTGCTGTCGTGTAACGCATCAATGGTACAAAGCAACCATTTTAAACCCATAGACAGTACAAAGATAGCATGGATTAAAGCCTGCTTGTTGCCTATTGAAGGTACAAGAAACTCCTGATAATACGTTTATTGATTTGCTACTTCCATGCATTCATGATGGTATAAAGCAACAACTTATTTTTAATTTACCCATCATTAAATTGTGAAAAACCATTGATGGTTGTGCGAAGATACGACATAGCAGAATTTTTTGTTGTGTAACCCAATGGTACAAAGCAACCGTAGAAGAAAATTATCCCCCAACAAGTAGTTTACTGTATTTAAACACAACAAACATGTTCAGTTTTTGAGGTGGCATTCCACCTTCAACTTCCACTGTCACTTCTCCATTTAGAAGATGTGATATTGGTGCTTGGTGTGTATACTCAGTAAAAGTGTGTGTGCTAAGTTAGTTTTAAATTTCACGGTGAGGCTGGAATGAATACTTTGTGTGTGAGTTGGTGAGCCTGGAAACCTTTTAAACCATCGATTACTCCTCAATCCCTCCACTCCCCTTACACACACATAACCTCTCTGTCACTAATCCATGCTGGAATACCCTAGTGGCATCTCATCTTGCATCACTCTCTTTTTCTGTCTTTTCTCCACCCTACTTTAGTTTTTAGGATGGCTGCCAGTTCCACATGATTCCCCTGCCATGATTCTCCACGTGATATCGGGATCTGCAGACTCATCATGTACATTGTGGAACATTTCAAACTAGGAATTATTTAGTAACAAGTTAAACAGATTTTTAATAATAAACCTTTTGGGCAAATACTATTGAACCGAGTTAGTATTTTGGAAAACTATCTGTACTGTATTTTGTTTTAGTCACTCGCTTTGTTTATAGCTGATATATAATAATGTTTGCACTTAGAATGTCCAGGGATAGAAATAGCTCAGAATAAAATGGAAAACCTGTGTATTTCTAGTTCTAGTCTGGTTCTTATTTAATTTAACTGGTTCTGATTTCATCAACAATGCTAACTATTGAAAAAAATAAAGTACTCTCATTTGTACATATTTTAAATATAATGCTGAAAAAAAAACTATTTTGAATACTTCTTTTTTTCACTGTGAGTTTAATGTAGTTGGAGCTCACCCACATGATTAGTGTCTAGGAGAAGGGTCTTAAATACAAACCAAAGAAGTCTTGTTTGGAAAAGTTTCATGCACTTGTTTTAAACAGTGAAGCTTTTGGGGGATTTAAAATGTAAAAAGTATAGGGGCAAGAATTTAAAAGCAATTGGATTTTTGTCTCCATTACATCAGCATTAAAAGACATGACCTCTCTATGTTCTCAAGGAAACAAACCATTACAGCTCTCTATGGCCTTCTGCTCTCTTTCAAGGTATAAACATGGACATAACGTCTTGTGTTGCTGAATAATGCATGTTTGACTGCTCTGAGAGCCGCTGTCTTTAGGCGACTTTCAGCATCAAATGTTAATGACGTGTTGCTTATCACAAACACACGCAAAGAAGCCATTAGCTCTATTATTAGCCTGCTCATTCAAGGTGATGTGCTATCTGTTTTTAAATGTCCAGCATCTTGTTCACTCATTTCTGTGGCTTTAAAAGATGTTGATATTCTGGGCTGTAGATGACATCAGATTTAAGCCTCTAGTGCCAGTGTGTGATCTCCGGCCAAAGTGCTTGCCTCATAATTGTTTGAACTGTACCATATTTAGCTTCAGACATGCTTTGACTGATTATGCAATACTGACAGGCGCATGTGGGCCAGGTTTTAAGGGTCGTGCTGGGTTATTCTCTCTCTCTGTAGCAGCTCAAAGCTCTAGTCACCTCGTAACACTGCGTGATTGTTGGTTTTGGGGATTAGGCTTAAGAACTGATCGGTCTAAGAGTTAGAGGCCCTTGCACCACACTCACAGCCAAGCTTTTAGCCTGAACTTTTTAGCCTGGTCTCGCTTGCTTTTAGCATTTTCTAGATTAAAGCATTTTGCTTAAAGTGCTTCTTAGTCCGAAGTTGCATTTCTGCGATAATACTTTCCTCTTCCCAAGATTACAACACAGAATCACCACTGCTGATTAAGCAATGCAATATAATCTGTGACAGGAAATATGCATCTATTTAAAATGCTCTTTTAATAATGCATTTTCAACTCAGAACAGTCTCTTCTCTGAGCTGGTGATGGAGTTATGACTTCTTGGTCTTCCTTTCCTGGAGAGTTCCTTGTGTTAATTAATACAGTGTTGGTCTGAACTCTGGGACACATTCAGAGTCTAGTGCTAATCTTAAAGTAATGATGGCTCTTAATATATTTTATAGATTATCTTGAATACAGTTTACATAGGTTTGTTTGAATGAAAAGTGATATCATCACGAAACGTCCACCAATGCTCCCCTCTCGTTTCACGTATTGTCAAGTTGGCTCAGCCCTCTCCCCAAGGCATTTACAATAGAGCTACTCAACATGGCAGCAAGCAGGGATAAACTTGTTCACAAAAGGCACAGTTTCTTCAAGCTATGTTGCCTTTATATGAAATCATTATTAATCATTTACATATTTACTATATATACACTTTAAATCGTAAATCATATTACTAAGGCATATTGCCTGCAAGGTTGGGCTGAACGTTTTGGCCTAAAATCAAAATCTCAAAAATTTTTTTATTAAAATTATTATTTTTGATGTCATAGGTCATTGAGAAATTTTAGAATGAAGGGTACATTATGTGATCATTAAAATCATTGAAGGAAACACACACAATCTACAATCTATCTATACTATCTATTTATAGAACATCAATATATGAGAAATTATTTTTCTATTTATTATTGATTAATCGCTCTGCCCTACTGCAAGGTCAAATTGTGTGTCGACCTAACTTCTGCACAAATATATAACAATCCCAACCACATTAAAGACACTGTGCTGTGTTGCATTCAAATAAATGCAGCAAACCTGGACTAGAAACACAAGTTGATGCGTTGTGATGTTAGATCCCGGTTTGACAGAAAGTCAGTTGAGTTGGCGTGAACTTGTGAATAGAATGTCAAAAAAAAGGTGTGAAAGAATGCCAACAAAGAATGCTTTCAAAAACAGAAGTGTTTGAACCAAATGCATTGAATGAACAAAATAGAAATCAAAATCAAATCAATATTACTTGTGACCACACTGCATCTCTTCCACAAAGACTCTCTGGACAGTTGATGGATGTACCTGTGTTACATTGGTTTATTTCTTGTACATCTTCCTTTTTGAATGGTAACTATCTTTATGTGTGTCTCATCTGCTGAGAACCACTCCATCTTGAAAGCTTGAGCTTGAACAGCACATCTTAAAACTACAGTCTGCTTTGAAATTTTTGTCAGGGATTTACTTTGTTGATGCTGTATAATTACCTTGAGTCTTGTTGCTTGGTAGCAAGGGACATTTGTCTGTTTCAGCCTCCTGCATTTAATTTTCAACCTATGTGTGATATTGATAGAAATGGTTGATCATAAGACTTGCTGCTTGTCTGAAGGCAAACGGTAGCAACATCAAATATAATTTTATTTAGATTTTGTTCATTTTTCCAAATCTATTTATTAGATAGTTAACCAATTTATTGTAAGTAATGAAAAGGTATTGTACATCAAATTAATGTTCATTTTAGTACTGTAAATCTTTGTAATATGTAATAACTCAATTAAAACGTGTCAAAAACAGGCTAAAACTGCTATGTTTAACAAAGTCTACTACTGCCATCAGGTTTTGATTACTTGACACTTTGTGTAAAGTGGTCTAACAAATGTCTATAGTGCACAGATTGCATTGAGGAAAAAAGGAAACTGTGGTTTTGGACTTGCAAACGTAAATAAATCAATTACACACTCCACTTATCTTTAAACAAGACCTTTGGCATTTCAGATAAGACCTGATAAGTGCTTTATTGATTACTTGTAGGAAGTTGTGAAAGACGGAAATCTATGAATCTACACAGACATAAAAAACGATCTGAAATGTTACATGAGGCATTTTTTTCACAGATCCCCTGAAGCAGGGGTAGGATGAAGCAGGCTTTCTGTGCTGATGTGTGGTAGTGATGGTTATTAGGTTAACCCTGGCCTGCGCTCAGAGACTTTCTGTGCTATTTTGGTATTATCTCAGGGGCTCCGATTGCAGCCGTTTGTTTGTGCTTCTATGTGTGCGTGTCTATGTTTGTGACAGTTCTTAAAAGGATCATAAAGCCCTTGGTCATGCTTTGTTGAATGTGGCGTTTTGAATATAATATACAAACACAAGACTGGTGTATGTTTGCGTTTGAATGACTCAGCAAGGTGTGAGTTCTGAGAAACGTGCACTTCTATTGTCTCCGCTACTGCTAATGCAACTTGATTCCGGCTGCTTGTGTGTTTAGCTGTGCACATGAAGCACTATTGTGAGGCATGTTTTTAGATGGGTATCCCCCTGGGTGAAGTCTCCTGTGCTGCTATTTTCCTTTTCAGTAACTGCTTTTAAGTTATATTTTGTATTGTAAATGCTTTAGACACTATACATTGATTTGATTTGACATGCTGTTTGTTGATACGAATTTACCTGTTACATAACACTGTAGATGCTGGCACAAATCAAGCTAGAAAATTGTAGTGATAACCTGGTCAGTAGCATAGCATTGACGTTCAACATTGTTTTTATTACAGCCAAAGACCAGTGGGAATACAGTGTTACTGGTGAACTTTTGTGACCTTTTTACAACATTGGACTTTAGGCAAATCCTGACCGTTAGGAGTCAAACACTGGTTTACTGTAAAAACAAACACTGCTTGATGGGAGGGAGAGAGAGTCTTTAAGGCTGGGCAATATTTCCCAAAAATATCCCTGACTTTTTAAACAAAAGCCGATTCAGGATTTAAATCGCTTTTTTTCACCCCTATTTAAATTCACTAAAAGAAAATATTCAAAACAAACTATAACTTTGATGATGATAATAGTAATAATAATAATAATAATAATAGTAATATTAGCGTTGTAATAATATTTAATGATACATTTTAGTCTAATTGTTGTGTTTTAAATTAAATTAAACACTAAATACAATGTGTACAGTTATTTTTATAATAATAATTAATGGACGGGAGTCATTGATGCAACTGCAGACCCGTTGTGCGCATGTCCACACAAAAACTTTCTTTAAAACCTTACAGTTTAGGTAAACTCGTGTAGGTTTAGGGCTTGTATTAACATTTAAACATACAGGGAATGCATAAGTTTGATTAGGAGGTCAATAACAATAATTTATTTGTAATTTAATTGTTATTGTTACTAGGTGCAGGAAATAACGATGTCTGTTGTGATCCAATAGCTGACTGAGTCTTGTTGCTGTGGTTAGACTTATATGCAAGTGAGTGAATGAGTGAATGAATGAGAGAGAGAGAGAGAGAGAGATGTTGGTTACATCATCAGTGTCTTGCATAATGCAGCTGGCTGTACTTGCTCTAACTGTGGGGAGTAATCTGCCCCTGGAGGCAGAGAGGGAGAAAGAATTTGACTATTTATGAAAGATTTGTTTGGGTATTATTTATTTTTTGTAATATTTTACATTTATTGGATATTTTTGGTTATTTTGTTTAAATCAAGCAATGTTGATTTTTCGTTTATTGTCAAATATGATTTTGAATTTGTTTTACAAACATGTGATTACAAACGAGGAGTTTGACATGACAAAGGCTGCTTTGTAAACAGACACATGTCAACCCATAATCCCATGTGCAAGTGAGTATTCGTTCAAAAAGCATATTTTTCTGATTTCAGTTGTTTTTTTAGAGTTCAATAATGTTCTCACCAAAAACTAACCACTCTAGTATTCGTTTGGCTTTGTATAGAGACCACCTCCTTGAGCAGGTCTCGGAGTGCTTTTTTTAGTCCGATCTTGGTTCGATTTTTAGTTCTGTAGTTGTTTTCTCACCTGCCCAAATGAACCAAACAAAACAAAACAAAACAAAACTAACTCTAGTTTGATTGAAACAAACAAAACAATTCAGGTGTGAAAGCCCCCTTAGTCTTTCCTTTATTTGTTTTGAACCATAGCATTTGTACTTTGGGTATTCTACTTTTGATTACTGTATGTTTGTTTTTCTTTTGGATCACTTTTTGTGTGAATCCAGATGTAGAATTTGCTTGCTTGCTTTTTTAGGTTTGACTTTACCTTTACCTTTAATTTTTTATTTTTAGTTTTGTTCTTTGTCTCACTTTTGTTTTTATTTGGTTAGACCTAGAACAGTCCAAATAATTCAACCCTTCCAGTCATCACCGAGATCTCTTGCAGCATATTGCACATGCTCAGATTCGAGATAGAGCCCATCTGAAGGGACACTCTACTGATACAGTGCCTTCAGACATGGAAAGAGTGAAAGCGGAAGCGGGGCGGCTTTAATCTGGGTCTCCTGTGGTGTGAGTGAGGTGAGTGTTATGTAATGCAGAGCAGCAGGACTTTAATCAGCTTGAGCAGATCCATTTAAGCATCTCTCTGATATGGAGCACTAGCGCCCTGCTGCTCACTGCCATAGCACCAGCACATAGAATGTGTGATGGTGACAGGCGGCATCTCTACAGGCCTCCCTGCCCCTGGCCTGTGCATGTTTACCAGTGGACACACTCTCATGCACGCTGTTACCTGTCCTCTGTCACCTGTGTCCCGCAAACACATTCACACCCAGGGTCCAAGATTACCTCTCGGTAGTGCCAAAAGTGAGTACAATTTGGCATTAATGAGTAAATAAATATGCTTGCCAGTTATAAGGGGCTCATACACAACATGATTGTAAGTATTCACTCATCTGGATTTAAGTGATATCTCATTTTTGATCCATTGTTGGATCAAATATATATCCTCCAACCCTCCAACAGTTCAACTGTTCTGTGAAGGCTTTACCAAGGTTTAGGAGTGTGTTTTTGGAGATCATGAGGGAAAATGCTGGTGGAAATGCCCTGTTGTAGGGCTGGAGGTGGTAAAAGAGACATATAAACGCAAAATCCTTTTCATCTAACGCATTTTTGACAACAGCGCTCAAACATCTGTCATTTTGACATCTCAAGAGGAAGTGGGAGTTATGTCATTGTTGCTCTGTGCTCAACTTCACTGCTTTGTTTACAAAGACTAATTGTAATGGTGGATGAAATGAGGACTGTGTTGCTGTTTACTGTGTTATAGCTTATAGCGTGTGTAGGTTTACATGCATCTTACTTGGTTACTGAATAGAGGCTCCTGTATTTTTGCAAACGCAATGCTAAATACTCACTGTTATAATGGAGTATCTGACAATCTGTTGGTTGGTATTAGTCTAAATAGCATTTTATGGGGTTTTAGAAAACCAAACACATAGTAATAATACACAGTTGACAATCAAAGGCAAATAATTTAATATTGTTTGTGAAATCATGAGTCTGAGTCATGTGTTTTGTTAAGATTCAAAGTCTCTGTCATATATTGTTTTAGGATGTGTGCCGGGTTTTCCCCCTAGAGTCTAAAAATAGAGCAGTAGAAGAATAGCAGGAAGCTTTGGAGAGCTGGACTGATGGAGGTGAAGGAAGGACTGGTGAGGAATGAACTGATGGAGATAAAGAAGTGGGAGTATTTTTGGCTTCATGTAAGTCGCAGACATGATGAAGGCAAAAAAAGTTCTGTTTGGATGGCGGCACTGTTAACTTTCAGATTTTTGAAGTGAACATTACTTTAAAAAGGACAGTTTACTCCACTCAACACACACTGGACAAAATGTTAATGGAGGACAGCATTTGGAAATGGTTCATTAATCAATAAAGTTTGACATGGCATAGCATCTTGTAATGCTAATTTCATTACATGATCTACAATAATTTGCCAGAGGTGGGTTCATGCATTTAGGGGAGGTGCCCCCAATATAATTCTAGAGAAACTCTGGAAGAAATTGATTGGAAAAGGACCAAAAGAGCACTAATTTATGATTGTTGAAATAGTCAGACACTAACACAGACTGCTGTCTACTGAACCGTAACAAGAAAAGTTTTCTTTTCAATATCATTAAGCACCAGCTTATATTTGAATCACAATCATTAAAACCATGACAGACTGCGTGGTACAGTTATAATCACAATGTTCTAAAGGCTTTTCATGATTAAAATCTCACGTAAAACAGCTGTAGCTTAGTCATTTTCAGAGACTCTATGAGCAATAATGGCAGAAACCTTCTTAATGTAGGATCTATCTTTTCAAATGTAATCAAGGTAGAGCTTCGTGGTTTAGGCAAAATATAGATTACCTGTTAAAATATTTCACTTTACAGAAGTAAAAATTACTAGTTTTATCAATCTACACCAAAACTACAGAATTCCACAATTACATTTTTAGTTTGAACCATTACACACATCACACAAACTTTTAGGTTGGATGCTTTTACTAACTTTACAAAAGTGAATGAAATCAAGTGATCATTTTTTTCATATGGTTATTTTTTAACACATAACACAAAGTTACTCCATAATTCAATCTCTTTTAAAAAGCAGAAAACTGAAAATCGAGCCAAATCAGAGGCAGCCATATTAAAAGGAGAGAAGCCATAAGAGAAACTAGTGACTCCAGAAAATACTTGGAACCATTTAAACAGGTCCCAATGACAAGTTGTCATGCCTTTATCCCTGTATTTTAATCACATTCAGAACACACAAAAAATGTAATGAACTTCATTTCTCAACTGTAAATGAACAAATAATATTTCACATAATTCTCGTTTTAAAGGTCTATTTTCCTCAGAGCTTATTTGCCATGTCACTGTCTTTGTTGTGCTTCATTAGCCTAAGGCACATTCATTTATGTAGCTCTTTAGGGATGCAGTGTGTGTCAGCTGCTTTTAGTCTGAGATTTTAGTCAAAGTGTGAGATTTGTGTGAAACAAGTTCAGCCACCACAGAGCTTTGAAAGCTCTTCCAACCAATTGTCAAAATTCTAGCAAGTGGTTCAATGGTAGAGTTACCCCAATTATGCAGTCCAGTGATTAACATGGAATCGGTAGTTCCACCATCCAAATGACCCCAAACTTTTAAGAGCGACCCTAGTGCATGAATGAAGTGAAAACTGTAATTTTCCTGCTCATTGATAATGAAGAAGTCTTGTTCAACTTTTGATTTTTATTTTAATTTAACTGTTTTTCCCAATAGTCAAGGGGCCTATTCACACAGAGCCTGCTTATTCCCTTTCGAGGTCACATGGGTCTGCTGGTGTCTCCAGCTCATATTGGGTGAGAAGCGGGGGTACACCCTGGACAAGTGGCCAGTCCATCGCAGACAACACATTCACCCCTTAAGGAGGAATATAGATTATTCAATTAACTTCCAACTAGAAGGCCACAGTGCTACCTTAAGATGAGTTGATTTAAAGAACAGACAAGTCAGTTTTTTTCAACAGTTGTTGGCAATCAGTGCCACAGTGGCACTAGGTTTGTTCACATCTTAAGAGTGACTTTGCCCCACTCTGCTCGTCATTAAGGTTTGTAGGCTGATATGTGGAGTCTCCAACCTTCAGCTCCCTCCTCAGATTTTCTATAGGATTTAGGTCTGAATAGCACTTTCCAGGACTTTCATGTGCTATATGTAAACCAGTCATTTGTTGTCTGGTTTATGCTTGATTTTTGTTGTCTGGTCTGCAACACTTACACCCAGTCCTAATTTATCCACAAAACAAGTTGAGTGCAGTTTCTCTCTCCTCACTAGTGGGTCTCCTAGGCCATAGATGATTGGATGTTTGACAGCACAGTGAGTACAGTGGACTAAAATGTTCCATAAAAGCTGGCTCTACAATGCAAAATCCAGCAGGAGGACAGAGCAGCTGAAAAAATGGCAGGAATTGACAATCTCGGTAACAATAATTACATAGCTGACTGCAGCACTATTTATGTGCTATTCCCCTGGGACACAGACCTGCAATGAACCTTTCATTACCAAGAGCACTCGGTAATGATGTTGACCAGCCCCCAAACATAATGTTTCCAGCTCCATGTTTGACAGTGGGAATAGTATTGGGTTCATTGGTGACATTGAGTTGCTGCTAAACCGCTGGTGTTTGGTCTCATTCCTGCTCTGATTAACCTCTTAAGCCCGAGAGTCCCCGGTACCGGGGACTTGCCCCCTTGTGCGTTACATTTTCAATCATAGCTCACTAACCCTGAGAATAACCCACACATATTAAATACTGTTGTGTTCAGCGGAAACTCCTCTAAAAACGTATCTAATTCAATTTCATATCCGTTAATCACAGCTCGAACGCCATGCAAATAAACAACAACATGTCCGGAGTATAATTCATGACCACGTTTTTGTTTATGTGCGTTATGTATCCACAATATAAACGGAAACACCCAAACCTTGACATTAAATGAAAGCTAACAACCAGCTGAATCCAGCGATATGCAACTCATTTACATTGCATGAAGTATTTCAGAGCAGGGAGCGAAAGTTCCCCGGAAAAA
>SRMA01025354.1:284924-517461 GCA_007224835.1 Danionella cerebrum
TCTCAGAGAGATTGTGTCTGGTCACCGTTTAATTTATTGACATTGTTACTATGTACTTGAAATTTAGCCGGAAGCAGGAAGGTGTTAATTAGTCACTCATACAATATCTGACCAGCTTCAAATTTGCCATCTTTGTCACCAATTGATGTCTGTGCGCATCCACAGCACACACTCTCATTTATAGCGCCATCAAGTGGCCACTTGAAATACAACATTTGACTTTGAAAAGATCTTTCTTTTTAGAAATTTTGATATATGTGACAAGAATATTGGCCAATACAATAACTGAAAAATGCACAAACCTCATTCACAGCGCCACCTGGGGGTCATGGCACTTTACGATATGGTTTTCATCATTTAATTTGCCTGTATTTTTTTAATAATTTTGACAATTGTATCTTGACTACGTACCCTAAATTGATCATAGTGCATATTACAACAAACTGGCCACTGAGAGGATTTGGCGCCGGAGGTGCTCAAGCCCTTTTTTATTGCTGTTTGCAGCTTTAATTGTTGATGTATTTACTTAGGTAAAGTATTTGACACATAGTTAAATATTGTTTTGTTTTCAGACATTCAAACAGAGATCAAATGTATACATTTTTAACAAAGGACCTTGGAAGGGATCTGCAAATATTAGTTTGATTCAAATCTTTTCTGAGTTTCGTGACAAATACAAGAAATCTCTGACCTATGAGACACCAATATGGTTCATGCCATTATCTGTCTGTGTTTTGTTACTGGTATTTTTTCATCACATAAATTCATCTCTCACTTGACCATCCAGTTTATGAGCTGTATTGTGGAGTCAATTACTTCTTTCCCTGGTACCCTAATGAGAATGTTTTAAAATTCACATTTAACAATGCAGTGTATGAAGTTCAAGTTCAAGTTTGATTATGTATATAGCGCTTTTCACAACGGACAGTGTCTCAAAGCAGCTTTACAGTAAACCAACAAGTTTAAACTCGAAAAAGAGGAAAAAATTAATAAGTGGTGTATATGTCCCTAATAAGACGATGAGGTGGTCTGGAAATGTTTTGTTGAACCCCAAATGAATTTAGTAGGTCTATAAATGACAGTCCAAGGGCATCACCTGGTTCATCTACATGAATATTAAAATCTCCCACAAGCAGTAATTTATCAAAAGTGACCAAGAGATCAGAAAGAAATTGAACAAAAAACGTTACTCAAACTCAGTATTTATCAGTATGAAACGGTATGAAACTCAGCATCCCTTTTTGGTCTGAGAAAATCATCCCCAGAGCTGTCCATCACCTGAGATTATTGACCATATGTTTGCAGAAAATTCTTGTCCACCATATTGGAAAGTGTGCTGAGAATTGTGCTTTGCTTAGTGTAGTGAACAAAATAGTGTGAAAAGGTATTAAATCCACTTCTCCTAATCATCGAATCCCTTGAGTACAAACATCGCTGAACCAGCAGTTTAGCATGTAAGTGATAACTGCAATGAAACCGGGACTTTAACTGCAAATCTGCTCATGAATTTCCACTAGTGGAATGGGTTGGAGTTGAGCTCCATTAGCTCAGCTCAATTAGAAATTAAGCCTAAGTAGAGCCATTACTGGAGCGCACAGCATTTGCCTGCACTCACTTCAATGCTCTTCAATTTAGTCAGGGGCCTGCTGAACTCCTCCCTAAACAGCGGCATGATCATCATCATGATTAGTTCAGAAATGATAGACGCCGATGTTGACCCTGGATTGCTCTCCGCTGCACTGAATTCCCAAATAACTCTTCCTCAGATTTCTTCCTCAGCTCATTAATTTACAGCCGTTGTCCAGCAATTACCGCCCGACCTTCATGTAAATGGACAGGTTGCAGTTTTGGATGCACCAGGGTGCTTTTCTAGAATAAGAAGCTTTGAGGGACAGTTCAGTCAGATAATCCTGTTATCTATGAGCATGTGAATGATTTTCTGAGCCCGGCCGAAAGCAGTCTAAAGGTGGATACCCATCTAAAAGCTGAGAGTTGGCTGAAATAAGTTTCTAAATATATAGTGTATCTAAATATAATCTAATGTATAGTTTGGTCCTCGTCGAGACCAATTCCCAAACAGACAATTAATCTCATTTTAAACATTTTAGATGCTGTTAGTTTTACAAATAGTATATTTCAAGTTTTTGAAAGTACAAACAGAACTTAAGCTATGACTTTAATTTCATGCCATTTTTAAAAATGTATTCTTATTCATTTCTTGACACGCAGTACATCATACTGTCAAAAAGGTTCAGTTGGTTCCTATCAACAGTGAACGTTGGGAGAAAGTTAGGGTGGACCCAGGACTGGGACATGGTAAAATTCCCCATTTAAGAGAACTTCAAACTCCACCTAAGGAAGGACCAATTGCTGGCCTTAAAAGTGTTTGATGAGTCTGAGTTCAATGAAAATTTCGATTGAGCGCATTTAATCTTTTGTTTAGGATAGATTAAATGTTCAGAGTAAATCCGCTCTGTTTTCCCCAGGATAAGCTGGAGAAGGTGTTTGGGGAGAGAGGCATCTGGACATCCCTGACTGTTTAGACTCCTCCTTCCAAAACACAGCCCAGGATAACTGGAAGAAGAAGATAAACTGTGTAGGGAAAATAACTGCTAAAATAGAATAATATAAAATAAAATAAAATCCAAATGCTGCACATGCCAGAAATGCCACTCTATTTAATCACTAGATTGTGATGAAATACAAACAGCTCAACAGCTTTATTGTTGCGTTCTTATAAAAATTTTTTGGATTAATGTCCATTGATTGTCTATTTCGAACATCTGGACTTAGAACATGGTAGACGATGTGGTCCAGGAGACGAGGAGAATCAGGTAACATAGAAACAGGAGATGTGAAGACAGTGAAGCTCAGGATAATTCAAGGGTGAAAATAAGGTACAGGTAGACGGGTGCAATGGAATATTGACTGCAGGGATGGTCAAATCTTTGGTGGGAACCTCCATCCACAAAGCATGGAAGGGTACCTCAGGAAAACACAGGGCCCTTGAAATAAAACATTGCTCAAAAGAAACACTTTAAAGGCTCCAGATGACTTAATCTCATCGTAATACCAATCTTTTGGGAGAGATTTGAAGGTACTTCATTTATGCCAAGAAGAATGAAATCTAATTCTTCCTGACCTCTGTGGCTAACTACACGAAACAACTGACATCTCTGATCGCCAGAAAGGGTTTTTAGAAAATACACACTAATGTTTTGTGAAGGAGCCAATTACTTTTTACAGCCACAATTTTTGTCCAGTCACTCCAAGGGCATTTTTGTTATTATTCTCTCATTGTTGATTCAAAGCTACCATTACGTTTCAAAAACAATATTTTTCTTTCCTTTGTGCTTTACGACGATTTGCTCCCGAGTAAATCTGTGATCCTGCATATCCCTGACTGAGCTTTAAACCTGCTGACCTCCCAATCCAGCCATGATAAAAGACCACAGGGGTCTGGTTTAGAAGGACCTCAAGCTCTCAACCCCAATTCAACCACAGCTCTCTGACATCTACACTCTGGGACTCACTCAGTTTGAATGATAAAGGCATTTAGAAGATGCCGCATTTCTGTGCGCTCTTTCGCTCTGCGTCTGTCTCTTTGCTGAGGTAGCTGTACCTGCTGTGACTTTGACGAAGTGTTCCCCCTTGTGTGTTGCCCCTCTGCTTGTGTGAGAGGCTGCTATATCGGTACTGCAGCATGTATATGTGGTACTGGCCAAGCTGCAGTATGCATATTCATTAGAAAAAGAGACACATGAGCTGCTTACAGTGTGAAAATGATGTTTAGGTCCTCACGGGTCACTCTGACCCTTTGCCTTTGAGTGTTGCATGCGAGGTAAACGTGACAAATGAGGCAGCCATATGCGTATAGAGCTATTATGAAGCATCTTCGGCAGAGCCACAAATGCTAAATTACATTTGTGTGGGTTTCGAAACGGCTGCAGCCTCCTGTTGAAGCGTTTGACATTCCTTTCTGGTCCAGTCGGGTCTATTTCTTTCCCATTCCCTTTCACACTGTCTCTGTCTGCCAATGCCTCTCTCTCTCCCTCTCTTTCCTCATTTATTGTAGAGGCTGTGTGAGTGGAATACTGAGTAGCTAATCATTATTCCAGCAGTGAGGCACAGTGCACAGACCGAATGTCAATTCTCTCTCTCTCGCTTTCCTTTTCCCTTTTTCTTCTCCCATTCTCTCATCCCTTTTCCCATTCACTCCATTACTCTACCCTCTCTCTCTCTCTCTTCTCTGTCCTGTAGTCTTTGGTTTCTTCTTGTCTCTGTAAGACCGACCGGAGAATCGTATGGAAATGTATTCGAGGGTTTAGCAGTGGTTACAGGTGGAGAACAGGAAGCTTTGAGGTGCCGTCAGACAGGCGCAGGATCAGGGTCTCGGCTCTCATTGGTGAGTCTGCATCAAACGGGGCTTCTGCACTGATGAGGCTGCGGAGCAGAGCCAGGCTGGAGAGACAGCTGTTGAATGCATATTTACACTCAGGAGGGAGAGATGATTCTCCAGTGTGTACACAGATTGTGCTGCGGCGAGGGAGACTCCTGCTTAACAACAGGTGCACGCGGCGAGCCTTAAAGAGACATTGCAAGACAAAAGAATAAAAGGATGTTTCATGGGAATGCAGAGCAAATTCCTGTGTTTAAATCAACACTGCTAGTGTTATTTGTGTAGATATGTAAACAACCCCAGGTTCCCTGACATCTTGTTCAGTTTTAACACTGAGAACTAATTACACTAAAACAGAACTAATTGCACATTTAACACCGTGGCAGTGTTTAAACAGCTCCACACTGTTGACACCAGTGGTGTTGATTTGATGTGAATTTTGGTGTATAATTCTGGTCTTGTTATGGCACTTCTGGAACAATGAATCAGCTTTAGTTGCTTTAATCTTCAAGGAATGTTTAAAAATAACCAAAAGAATGAATAGTTCACACTATAAATATAGCAGTATATCCATCATATGTCATAAAAATATTAAATAATATATAAGATTAATCAATATGTAAATATACAACATTTAACAACTTAAATAAAGCACATCTTTGGTCATATTTTGTGGCACAGTGGCATTGTAGTCTGTGGTTAGTATGGATGTCATTCAACAGGAGGGTCCTTGCTTGAATCCCAACTAGTCGCTCTTGTAAATATTCTTCCTGTTGATGCCTGATTAATAGTTCTACTTGTAAATAGGAGAAAAGTGTAAGAACAAATGTAGACGTGAGGTTTTCTAGAGTGCTCCACTCTGCCTTAGACATTATTCTTATGTGGAGATCTAACTAATTACACTTTAACGATAATCTTTTTTTTGCCTGTATTAAAACAGTCAGTACAGTTAAGAGCGACAAGAGGAGAAACAGATATAGGCAGGAAATGACAACGGGTTCAGTATTTGAACCTGCATTGCCCTGCACAACCGCACAAACATGTCCGGCACACCGTTTACTATACCACGGGACTGGGCATAAGCTAAAATCATTTAGTAAGAAAAATTGTAATGACAATCTCTGGAAATACGTAACTGTGCAAAAGTTTTACGATGGTGTATAAAATGGAAGAATTATTTCAGAAATGTAATGTGATGAAAAAATGCAAAGTGGTCGAACAAAGGAAAATCATAATTTGGTATTTTCTACCATTTGCGTTCAAACCAGCATCAGTTCTCATAGATATACTTCCGGGATTGTGTTGGATTATAGTCAGGTGGATAATCCGATAACTATACCAAGCACTTTACAATGATCATCAATGTCACATGTAGGCAACAGCTGTGTAGGAGGCTCAATACTGGGTTGGGTACAGTCTGCCACTATGGTGAGGTTAAGAAAGACAGGGTCTTGTCATGTTAGCCAGTATCAACATTTCTCAAAGTAAGCCAAAGCAAAGAAACACAAAATCTGTATTATTTCAGAAATACCCAGGATTTCTTCCAAAAATGTCTTTTCATACTGAAACTAATAGTTCTTATGAATGAACATCTCAGCCTTGATTTAGTCCTAAACACCATCCACATTTATCTGCAATGATCTATATTCACTGCGATGGACTGGCGACCAGTCCAGTGTGTACCCCTGCCTCTCATCTAATGAGCTCTGGAGACCCCGTGAGGGAAAAATCGTGTTGGAAAATAAATGATCTATATTCAGGAACAAATATTTTACAACCAAAAGTGATCTTTTAAAACTCTCTTTAAACAAACCCTGAGTTTTGGAACCCTGAGTTTACAAGTGCATACCAAAAACACAAACATTGATATTTGTGCAACTGCAACCACTCCCACATTGTTTCGACAAGAGACAAAAAAGGGCTTTGAGAATCAAGTTTCATTGTTGGCAAAACTGTAGTTTTCACTTGTCCACCTGTCGTAAGCCATTTTGAGCACAAGACCCTGCTTGAGGTGGTGAGAACTTTTGTGTAATCTATAGAAGGTATGGTTTAAAAAAAAACCAACATGAATATGTGAATATGCTTTGAACTTGTGCAGTGAATGCGTACCACATCGAACGACGCAAATGCAATGTTTCATTGTCGTCACCACCCATTTAAAAACAAACCCCTTTCATGAACTCTCCTCCATCCCTTAATGACTGCCATTGATTCCAGTGGATTCCCATTGGCTGAGTAGATTAATACACAACCATTCATAACATTATATGATTGGAAATAATGACTCTGACGAAAATGCATCACAATGAAACATAATTGCATATAATTTATGGCTAAACCCTGAAATCTAAAAATCGACATGTGGAAAGGTCATTGTGTTGGATTTTTTGAAGGGTTCCTCGTCCTAAGATACAAATGCACTATTTTCAAGTGTCAAACCTTGGCCACAGCAATATTCATTCATCTTAAAATGTCTCTAGTGTAGGTGTAAAATGGAAAAAAATAACGTGATTTAAATGACATGTAGGATGTTGAGTAACCTGTTGGTTGTTTCTGTTTTAGTCATCCAGCCTTCTCTTCAGGTACGCAACAGTGAGCTCACTCCTGCCTCGTCCACGTCAACAGTTGATGCTTTTCTTCACTCATTTGAATACTCAGAAGATAGTGATCTCACAGGAGCTGCCTCATGTTTGTCTTTGAAAGAGGAGGAGGAGGAAAGGGCTGTTGGAAGGAGAAGCAAGAGATGGAATGAGAGCTGATTGGACTGGAGGTAGAGCAGAGGAGGTATGGGGGATACAATGAGCTGAGAGAGAGAGAGAGAGAGAGAAGAAGGGAGGGGGTTGGAGTCAGAGTGAATGCAGCTTGCTCTGCTGTGCTTCGGAATTACAGCTATGAACATTGTCAGGGGTTTGAAAAAGATCAGAAAGCAAAGGAGAAAAGGACAGAAGGAAGAAGAGAGGGATTCCAGAGCCTCTTGATGCTCAAGTGGTGAAGGAGTGGCGTGTGCGAGAGAATTGAAGAAAGAGGAGGTGCAGCAGAGGAGCTTGACTCGATCCTTCTGATGATCTTCAGTTCCTGAGCTGCTTGCTCTCGTCACGGAACTCATCAGAGGAGCGTGTGGATCTCTGTGAGTGTGTCTGTGGGTTTGGGTCAGAGCTTCTTAATTAAGATCATTTCATTCACTGCTTTCAAAAGAATATTAATGCTCTTGCCTTGATTTGAAACATTGAGGGAGTGTGTCATGTCGCTGCTTGCCTGACCGTCTGTGTGTGTTGCCGGCGTGTGATTGGTATTCTGCAGACAGTGTGCTCCGCTTAGAATGGCTCTACAGAGCAGGGATTGTGTCAGGAGCACTCTTGCACCGGCATGAGTTCTCCTCCAGCTTTTGCTTCTCCTCTTCATCTCTCCCAACTCGCTCTCTCTTCGCTTCATCGATGTCCTCTGGCAGCTCTCTTGATGAATTTCTCATTTGCCGTTTCGTTCAGACTCAGTGCACTCTTCATGTCTCCCCACTTCCTCTGTTTCCTGATCCCCCTGCTCTTTATTCTTGCTCCATCCTCTGGTCTGAGTCAGAGAAGCTTTTTCTACTTGCATGAATAGCTTGTTAATGTTGCCTGGGATTCCAGGGAAAGTGACAAACAAGCTATAAACTTATAGATTCGTCTAAGATCATTTAAATCATAGATTATATTGTTTCATTGATCAAATCTAATTTCAGAGACCATTTCTCTCATTTTATTTGCTTCCTTGAAATCTGTACACATTGAACAATTTTGTAGAATTATGTTTAACAAACTTCTGTTTTTGTTGAAATCTAATCGCCTCAGAGATATAAATACAATTTAGATTTAGAAAGTCTTTTCAGAGTTCTGTCAAACTATAAGAACCATCATCAACTCCATTCATATGGGTTAATTTGTGCCTACTCTACCTACTGGCAGCCCTGAGTAGGTACTGTAATGAAATTCAACTTTGGAGCTAAAGAGCTTATTTTCTCTCACATTATGCTGGTGTGGTAAATGAGCAGTAATGCATTTCGTTTAGTGCAATTTTATGTTGAAGAGGGGAAATGAACATTTGAATAGAGGCTTTCACATGGGACACAGGCCTTTTGGAGGCAGAGCACAAGCTTTACAGCAGATGCAGCTCGAGAAAGAAATATATCATTTTTGCACAGGGCAGCGGCTGCCATGCCTACTTCATCCAGTCACTGTATTTATAAGATAATATATAAGATATAAGACATACTCTGAATTCATTGCTAAATTTGCAGTTAATAATATGTACTTCCACTAGAGGCGCTGTTCTGCTCACTATGACTGAAGTGGTTCATTGGCAGCTGTTCATTTAAAGTCTTTTCGCAATTGTGGTAATGCTCTTCAAGTAACTATTATTGACCTTTGTTATCAGTTTTAAGTTCTTAAAAGTTAAATAATTGTAATATGCACAATAATTTACAAAAAACAGTAATGTGATTTGTAAATATTGAAAAAAGAAAAGTTATTGTACTTCTAGAAGTGCATTATCAAAAAACTTTTTTTGTCGCAGAATTTTATGATAAAAACTTACTGTCACAAAACATTTTATCATGCAATTCCCAGATAAAAAGTCAGAATTCTAAAAAATATGTTTACAATTCCTAGAAATAAAGACTTTTTATCTTAGATTTATGACTATTTCTCTGAGTTTCAATTTTGTATCTCAAAATACACATTTTATTTGTATTAAATTTGTATTAATTTGTATTATTTGTATAAAGTCTGCAGCAGTGTCTGGTATAACGTCTTTCTGGCTTCCCAGAATTGTGACTTTTTATCTCTGAATTCTGACTTTGGTTATCGCAATTGTTACCTAATATCTCAGAATTGCAGAAGTCAGAATAGTGAGTTTTCATCATGGAATGCTGTTTTTAAAAAGTCACAAATGATTTTGTTTTATTTTATCTTCAGTTTTCCGATTAGTTTACTGATTAGTAAACCTCAACCAACCGTACAAAGAGAAAACGTTTGAAAATGAATCGACTTTAAAGGATTTACCCAATGTCAGAGAATAGGAAGCAGATTTTATTAAACACTTTCAAAGCACAGAAAGAAATATTCTTTGCCGGTTGAAGACGTTGAGACAGCTGTTATTTGGACATGGTTTCTTTCTACTGAATCTGTGAGGTGGACACTGCTGCTCACTGATCACACAACCCCCCTTTTACTCACATCAAGTCTAGCTTTTTTCCTCACATGCTTTGTGGAGCCCCGAACATGCATTTCCCACTTTTATCTCCACGTCTTTTCACCTGACAAGCATACAAACACACAGACACAGATCTCACCTGCTCAAATATGTGACAGTGTGCTAACATGCTAAATGCCCCCATGAGATGTGTGTGTGCGTGTGTGTGTGTGTGTGTGTGTGGTGTATTGATCGGTAGCATTTCCAGGCCTTTAAAAGGTCACCATTTAGCTCTTTTATATTTCAGTGTCCATCTTCTGATGCGTCGCACTTGCTTCTGGCCTTATTAACCATTTCATAGGTTGTGAGTCGGCAGATGTGCTTGTGCAGATGTGCTTGTACATGGACAAATAGAGGAAGGGGCAAAAACGGCTAGAAGACAGACATGAGTATGTCACTTTAAGGGTAACACTCTCTCAGTTATCGTCTCTCATTTCATTAACTATTTATTCCTTAAGGAAGTTTGTGTTTCACTGTCAAATTAAAAGCACTATCTGATTAATTTGCTCAAATTAGAAATGAGTGGAAGGAAATACACTACCACTTAATTGTCTTGGCAAAAACCTGTGGTAGCTTTCGATTCAAATAGTTTGCTGCCTTCACAGTTCTAGCGAGAGGTTGGTTAGAGTGTTAAACATACTTGCTTACTCGAGCTGAAGGATACATGTGAGTAGCATCTTGGATCAATTGCTCCATCATATGGCCAATTTGATGTTTTTGTAAGGCAGAGATGGCCTGATATCTACAATTATACAAAAGAAACCCGCTTCCACCAATCTGACCAATCACACGTTTGGCAGCCCGAGACAATGCTGCGCATAGCTAAAATTTTCAGGAGGTGCTCATCAGCCTATGGCATATACATGGGGACTACACCTCTGTGTATTTTAAAGGGCTCTGACATTGTTTCATATATTCCTCCTTGCACAAGGGAACATTACTGTAGACTCCCTCCATGTCCTTTGGCGTGCAGACCTGTCTACTGGTTTGCTCTTTATACTGTAGAATGGGAGAAACAGCAAACCATCGCCCCTGTGTGCATTCATGTGCTAAACTGCTTCATGCTACCTCTAGTAATGAGGGCAAAATGCAAAACTTAGAAAACAAGTGATGCCTTGCTTATTACCGCTACATTCCACCTGCAATACTATGTCAAAATAATTCACAATAACTGGTTCTTAATTGGATTGGTTGAGGTCCCAAAACGAAGACATTCGTACCTTGGAATTAGTCCAAGTCCAAAGTGCATTGGCTAACTCAGAAACTGATGAAGATGGGCATGGAGCTTGCTTTGAGGATTGGCATGCATTTTAGTGACAGTTGACTGTAGAATTTTTGGTAGTGAGAACATTTCTCAAATGGACTTGTTGCAGGGGTGGCATCCTGTCACAGCACCATGCTGGAGTTCACATATAGACTGTAGCCTAGCTCTTAGATTTCAGACACCCGTGGCCATGGGAGGGATTAGAACATCTGAAATAGTTTTTTGGCATGCAGTTATACCATTTATGTGCCATTCTGGTGTTTTTCCAGATGCCAATTAAAGGATTACGCAGATAAAATAGGAAATGTTTCCTCAGAAAAAATGCAAACACTGTAATGACAAAGGTTTTTAATCTTAAAAACAGATCACTTTAGCAAAAACAAAGCCTCTGGTTTGTACCTTGGTACTAAAACCTCCTTCCAGAAGGAAAAGGCTGTAACTCAACACTAAAAACAATTCATATGAAATAAAACCAAAGGCTCTACTCACTCTAGCTGTCAGCGAAACATTGGAACCATGACTAGCCATTTATTGCAGAATTTATTCATATGTACGAGGGGATTCACAGAACATTCTCCACCTGATGATTTACAAGGCAGTCTACCGTTTAAAGACCTGACTGTGAGAAGAAGTAGTTCCTTGTTCCTTACAACACTTAAATCCCAGATCCTGCTGCTCAAAGAGGAAGATCTAATTTCAATCTTGCTTTAGTTTAAGGGTTATAGCTCTAATTGGTCTCTGAGGGTGCTCAAAAAACTAGTCCCTGCAGTTAGTCACTCTCTTATTCCGTCTTTACAATCCTGTTAGTTTCCCACTTCATTCTCTTTCTCTCCTTTTCATTTTCGTCTCTTACCTGACCTCTCTTGGCCTCTTACCGAACATATATTTTTAATGCAGTCCTTTTTAAAGTCCATTTTAATGTTTTAATGTACTATAGTTCAGGTACCTGTTTCGCACCTCTCCCCCTACAGATCAGTCCAGCTGATGAAAGAGGCCTCTGCTAATCAAACCATGACATGAAGAATTTTATAGAAAGGACAGTGGTGCTCCATGACTGGGGTTCACCTTTAATTCCCTTTAGCTTTAAATGAACAATGTAGTTCTTCTAACCAGAGTCTGATGATTAGTCTGCAAGGACGTGACTAGATTAATCAAACTAGAAAATTTTCCATGTTCCTGTTGTGCTTTGCAAAACCCATTTATATGTCTGTAATGTTGGGTTATCACCTCCCTTATTAAAGTTTTCAAGATAAGCCCTTTCAGGATAGCTACCCCAAAAATCATCAAAATATTGCATTTAATTGCTCTGTCATAGGCCACAGTTCCTAACAACCTCATCCCGATTGGTGAACTCTATCAAAACATTGCCAATCAGACATTCAACTTACAACCATTTGAGAAAAGCTTATGCATTGTTTTCCAAATCTAAAATCACATTCAAAGCATACCCAACCATATGAATTTTTGCCATTATTTTAAAATAATCTTATATTAATATTACCCCCCTTTTTATTTTTGTTAGTACACTTGAATTCTTTGTCAATTGAATAAAAAATGTTTTTAGTTTTTAAATAACTGACTTCTTTCTAGAATTAATTAATTGTTTAAAACACAAGCTGCTCTTCCTTTTTTTTTTTAATTTAGACGTTTCATTCCACAAGGTCGACCCTTCTGTATCTTCGTACTCTTACCTCCTCAGTCTCTGAATGTGGAAAGAGTAATCTTGCTGTCAAATGTCTGTCACAAAGAATTAAACAAAGATCTATTGTCTCCAACAATAGAATGGCATCTTGCTATTTTATAAAAATCTCTCTCAATCTCCTTCAAAAATTGGATTTATCACAGACACTGTGAACTTTTGGCTTTCTACCAAAGAAATTGGTTCACTTCTCCACGACGGCCACCTTAAATGACCTCCTAGCCTGACTTAAGAATGTTTTTGTGCACTGCTTCAACAAAGGCAGCTCAAGCCTCTTTCATTATAAGATTAACATGAATTTCAGTTTGTGAGCAATTTGTTGATACAGCCAACATACATCAAATCTAATCAGAATTCAATTTAATTGGGTTCTCCAGGGTCTAGGACTCTTTCTGGGTCTAGTGCCATTCATTCGACAGCTTGCCCAGTTGAGCACTAACATCAAAAACACAAATCGTTGTTTTCTTTTTAGTTTTCTACACAAAAGATGGGAAATGTGAGCACACTAGGGGGCTCATTCCCAATGACTACAGTAATGGGGCAATCAGAGTTTGTTTTTGTGAGGCCAAAGCAATGAGTCGTGAACACAGAATGAGTCAGAAACGACCCTGAATGCTAGTTTGCTATAGTAATGTTCAACTGCTTGTTTTGTTCTACATAATAATTCACAACACAAATAAATAATGCTCCCTAATTGTCAATTGATAATGGGCGCTTTAAGTAAATACCACAGAGCTACAACTGTAACTCACAAAAGCTTGATGGAAAGTGAAAATCGTCATTTATTTGCATCAGTAATAAAGATTGCGTGTACCACAGAATCATTGCTAATGCATGTTTCTCTTTTTTTCCCCACAGGTCGTGAACAAAGCAAGAAGACAAGACTCTGATGAGGAATTCTCAGCATCATCTGTGGTTCTGTTTGCTCGCACGGCGCCTGGATCTGCCACAACTCAACCCACCCCCAACCCGGAGGTGCCATTCTGAAGAGAGAGAGAGCGCGTCTGGTGTACCATAGCTCATTCCTGAACTCCTGAAGCTCTGGGAATAGCTGTTGCTGGATTGATGAGGGAGCCAGAGAACAGAGCCTGAGCCTCTCTTCACATTTCCACCCAAGGACTGAGCCCCTTCATCAATTAGACTTCTCAGACACTTCAGCTCTACTTATTCCGGAAGATTCTTACTCCTAGACTTCACACCTTTCTCTGTATGTGCTTAATCTATTTTACTTTCTCTGCTCAGTGCTCTCTTCATCAATTTTGGCAGCTGGGCCCAAACAATGTTCCCCTGCGAAACTGAAAGCAATAACGTCTAAGGAAAAGCAAGGAAGCAGAGGAAAGCAAAGAAAAAGTGCTGACTAGTCTTGGAGCATTTAAGTTGGAGTGTTTATGCGTGTGTTTGGGAAACTCAGCAATGGATGAGGGTTTGTGCCGAAGGCTGACAGGAAGAGGAAGCTAGAAGATTGCAGGTGGATAAACTGCATCGTAGAGTGTGTTTACAGGCAAAAGAGTGTTCAAGAGCATGTGATTGTCTCTTCGAGTGCTGAATTTGGAGAATTGGCCACTACTGCTGTTCCCAACCATTTTGTTTTGGAGACGAAAATTAGGAAGGACGGATTTAGCAAATGTAATAGTGACTTTTCAGCACTTTAGTCACTATATCCTATCCGTGTTGCCCATCTTGCTCTTATCTTTGAAAGTGACTCCTCTTATTATAGCCATCACTGCTCGTGAGAGGCTCTCAGATGGATTGTTTTTAGCTGGAATACCTTCCCAGTGAATAACTACACCACTCTATTTACTCAACCCTCAACCTGTCATCGGAGAGAAAAGACGAATTCCCAAGACGAGCATGTTTACCTGTTAGCACGGCAATCCATGGCACCCTGCTCCTGACAAGGTCCGCTTCATTCGGTGAGTTGTTTTGCTTGTTATGTGAGTATTCGTATTGAATCAACAAAGGGAGAAACAGTTGCATTTATAACCAGCTTTGCTTAAAATGCCTCCAACTGTTCCATATGTTTATTTTGTACCCTTCTTAGTATGGGTTAATCTGGCTCCCTGAATAGGCATGTGCCCTCAAAAAGCCCAATGAACTATGAATAACATCAGCACACACTCCCACCGTACACACCTCCCACAGTGCTCTGCGGCTGTTAATGTTCTCTCCTGAGTAAATGGAGTGCACTTATTTGTAAGCAGCCATGTAATTGGGCAATTTAAGCTCCTCTTCTCGTTGGAGGTCCAGGTTGGATTCTGAGGAAGCAAAATCTGAATATGCTCCAAAACAAACAGTAATTTGGTTTGAATTGTTTTTTTCCTTTAAATGTAACACACCACTTTGAGATTGTGGTGCATTTATTGACAGCAGGTGAAGAGTACAGGCCTTGCTGAGATAGTTACTGATTTTAGCATGTTCTAATCTATGAAATGGTTTAAAGCCATTGTGGATATCTATGCTGCTCTTCCACCAACCTGTTTGCAGTGGCACGGCTTGACTTGGATTTGGGGCCTTTTCAGTCTTGTTCTGTACCCTTAAGCAATACTTTTTGGTACTAATTTGCTTCAAAATGCAGATAAGGTGATACCGTCCTCTGACTAGAAAGAAAAGTGCAGCACAACATGCTGTAGATCACTGACTGGTCAGCTGTTGAGCTCAGTGATTGGCTAATATGAATAATCACTACAGGTGTCATTATTTCATAGTTACCAGCAAATAACGCCACCGTTAGTTTGTGCTGATTTTAGTTTATAATTCCGTTCTCTGAACACAGAACACAGCATCCAGCGAGTGCTTGACATTGCGACAAGAAATAAAAAGGGTTTCCAAGAGATTGGAAACAGACATTGTATTCGTCTATAATGTCACCAAGCAGATCGGGAATGTCATAGCACAGTGACGGGTCTTGATTGACATGTCTAAAACAAGTCCTCTCAGAGGTATACTAGAAGTCAGTGGAAACATAAATGTGAACTGTGGTGTTTAGAGCTAAGCCATACCACGCCAAGTCATGTTGTTAGTAAAATCTGGTGACAAAGAGGTATTACATTGAAATGTGTATTTAATTCACGTTATTTGAGCCCTTCACAAAACATGGGTGATCGGGATCATCTACTGAAGGAATTTAGTTTATACAATGCTTAGAGCAGGTCATATGATGTGTTTGGAGCAGGTAGGATACATGCTATTTCAGATGAATAGTGATAATCGAATTTAAATAGAATTATGGAAATTTTTCTGATGACTTCTACTCTCTAAAGGAAGTGATTAAGAACTGGCATCCCGAACTTTAAGGTTTTGAGACTGGCTAGATCTCCCCAGGACCTAAATGCGCTTCTTTTTGAGTAACCACTTTGTTGCCTTGACTTTGTGTTCTGGGTCATTTTTATCCTGAGAAACTCATTTGGCTTATTTTCAACGTCCTGGCTGATGTTCTTACTTATGATTGGGTGGAAAATGGCCTTGTCCATCATCCTTTTGAAAAAGTGTAATTGTCCTGTTCTTTTGCCAGAAACAGTGGGTGTTTTTGGGTTCAGAGGCAGCCTTTAGTTTCATCTGACCATAACCCTTTTATTCAGATGTTCACTGGAAAACATGAGATGGTCCAGTGTATGTGCTTTTACTAAAGCTAAGGGACTTTGCAGGCATGACAACCCGTGGCATCTCACCCTGCCCTGCTCCATAACTCTTGGTTTGATTGACACAAGAACTCAGTGAATAACCAGAGCTGGATATTCCGTTGTTGCCTTTTCCCTTCTGTTGAGTTTCTTGAGTTTTTCTTTTTTTATATATTTGTCTTTTCCCTCTCTGTTTGAATTATTCTAAAGTTATAAGCTGATAATTTCTTCTTTTCTTCCTGGCCTCAATCACATGAAATTTTTGGTAGATCATTTTTAGAATTCTCTTAGCAAAAATTAGTTTTAGTAGGTGTTTTAATTTTTTAGTTAATGAAAATTGAAAATAGATTTCAGATACTGAATTAAATTTTTTTTACATATTGTACCTTATTGTCTTTACTAAGTACGGGGAGGGTTGTGGACAATTTTTAGTACAACGATCCCTTTACCATTATTTAAAACACAAATCTAGAGGTGTTATGTAATCCCCTCAGAGTGTGACTGCTCTCCACAGGTTTAGTAAATCCTTTTTGACATAATGGATGTGTCTCTCCTCTAATAGAATCACACGTCCTTTTGTCCTGCTGTCTGTTTCCTTCTTATTAAGAGGAAAACAGCTTTGGGCTAAACTCTTCACAACTTGAAGGTTGAACCTTAACTCTGGCTGTTGGCTCAAATATGTGGTTGCTTCTTTTGCTTTTTGTACTGCTTGACGATTGTCGTTGCACAAGGCATCGGCTGCTTTGACATCTGCCTGTGCTGTTGCCATGGCAGTAAACTACTTTTATATCTGTCAGGGTTACAAAAGCAAAAAGGTGCTGGTGTCCAAAGCAAGAGAGTTTAGACAACAATATTATTTAACCTCTAGAAGTCTGGATCCCTTTTGAGCATTTTTTGCTATTGTACAATTTGCTCTAATAAATGATGTTTAAAATTTGATATCAAATTGACATTTTAGGAATCAAAATATCTTGTAATGTTTGTCAATTAAATTACACAATATTTTCACAACAAACCTGACATTGTACAAAAAATAAAATTCTGAGTATTCCATTTGTAATTTTCACTGCAAAAATAAAAATTGACCGGTTTTTTGTTTTATAACAAAACTCAAAAGCATTGAGACAAAATAACAATTCATAAATCCACAAAAATGCAAAGACAAGGTCAATACAATTTTTGTTCCACTGATTTGACACTGATTTGTGGTCTGTAAAATTATTAATTACTGATTGCACATTTTCTCTCGTTTTAATTTGAATAACCTTGCAAATTAAGCATCATAACTCTTAAATGTTTATTTATATCCACAAATATCAAAACAAATTGTCTTTTTGGAACCTGCATATTATATGTGATATCAAATTTAACAATAGCTGGGTCGTGTCATACCTACTTATCTCAAAACAGCCGTTGTGATTGGCAAAGCAACAGTGTGTGTAGAGAATTCTAAGGGTTAAGTTATAAACTATTTTTTTAGTAAGAATGTGGTGATGAATGACATTACTCTTTTTTTGTGAAAATCATGATCTGTATTGAATAAATAATCTCATTTCACTTTATTAACAATTTACAACATAGTTGACTAATGTGCTGCGCAGAAGCAAAGTTGAAAATAATATTTAATGATAGTAGAACAATAGCTAACTCTATTGAACTTTTAGTCCTACTATAAGGTCAGCGTTATAGAAAATATCCCTGAAACACAATAAAGAGAGTAAAATCTACACAACATGACTGACCCCTTCAGATCAACATGTGTAATAAAATGATGAAAACGTATAATATGTAAATAAAATACATCAGACTCATCAAAGGTTTTATTATTCATGCAGGATGACTTCAGGAACTGCTATATGTTCTTTTCATACAGTACCTGACAAACGTGCAATTTCTTTGACTACAGTATTTTAAATAATGCTTATTATAATATTGCTTTACCAGGGGTTTATCACTGAAATGAACATAGAGTGAGTTGCATTTTACACTCCTGGGCAATATTGTGCTTCACAGAAACACTGGTGTTTTGTTCCTGATTTGACATTTTTAAAATCAATAAGAGTGAGCAGTGATCCATGCATAAAAACAGTACTTAATTCTGAAAATGCAGACTTCGATAAAGTGCAATAGACGAAAATAGAACAGGGACACAGTACTGTCAATGCAGCTATGTCCTTCAGATGAGGTGCTGAGGTCCTGGCCTTTTGTGGTCTTTAAAATTGGCTGAAAAACAGGGGGTGTGACCCTGTTTCTTTGCCAGATCTACTGTAGCCTCTGTCCACCACCATCTCTGCATTGGTAAACTGGAATGAAGAGCTCTGGAGATTTGCAAGTTGCATAAATATGAAAATGTAATCTGGCTGTTAACTAATATTGACTGACATTTTGATCTGCTTTTACTAGCCTTTTTTCAATTCTTTTTTTCACTCAGCAATGTAGATCTGTTCTGAACGCAGTTCAGTGTCAATACAGGAAAACAGCAGCAGATTCCAGGGGATACTAATGAGAGAGCTGACAAACATCCTTGAAAAAAACAAAGAGGAGATAGGAGAGGTTTGTTGTGTGCAGAGGAAATTTAATGAAGCAGCATTAACGTATTATTAGAGATCAGCCAATTCCAAATCTGATCAGCTGACAGGGGCTTGGTTCAGCCACCATTTCATAATCTTTATCAATACAATGGTTCAGTAGTCTAATCTAAAGTAGATACTAACATGTACATCCACTAGAGGCGCTACTCTATTCTCTGGACTGAAGGAGTGATTTCTTGTTCAAGGAAACAAGCATTTCATGAGTTCACCACCAGGGGCTACCTTGTGGTTTAAGCATATAGTGGCGATGCAGATAAAATCCAAAGTTATAACCCTCAGTGAGGAGATGTGTAGGGAAGGGAGGTGAAGCTCTCATAAAGTAAACAATGATTTGGAGCTAAATGATTTGATTGGGAACACTGATGGTATGCCCTGATGATTCCTCCTGAAACACTTTCTAAAAACATACTTTTTTCATTAATTATTCAATATAAATATAATTATTCAATATAATGGGTGCCTTTAGATGGTAAAATGAGCCATAGATGCGTATTTAATTCCATAGATTATTTGTAAAAAAAAAAAAACAACAACAAAAAAACTTTTGTAATTTCAAATTTCACCACACAAGCTCTGCTTTTCCATTTATAGCTCTAGCTTTATATAATTCTTGGATGAACTATACATTCTCTCAATCCCTCTTTAGATCAGGGGGCAAGCTCTCATTAGCAGGAATGCATTTTGAGTAAAGTAGGCACAAAAGAAACCAAATCAACATTGTGCAAAAACACTTAGCTTAGAGTACGCCAGGAAGGAACAGGGAATATGCAAACTACTAGCTACTGGGTGACAGAATCTGCTCATGTTAAGTCTCCTCTCTTTTAAATTTACCCAGTAAGGCATTTGGCTCTCTACCCCCAGCGTACCAATAAAACGGTAAAGCAGTGTAAAGCTAGTCGAGTGTGAAATGTCTCTGGTGTTTCAACAGAGGTTACACAAGAGTCGGCAACTAAACCTACCTTGAGGATATATTTATAACGAAACTGCTCTTAATGTTTATTGCAATCAGAGAACAAGTTTTTTTTCTTTTTTTTACAATTATTAAGCCTTTTATGTCCAATTGAAAACGTTAAAAGATGGTGAAAATATGCGTTTTAACTCTTTCATGCATCTGGATCTACCCAGTACTGTTCCTCAGACTCATATACTATTTCCCATGTCCTTGGTAATGTGGGCTTTCTCCAGAGGTGCCCTGACATTCTGGACTCCCTTTCGGCAACATAACAGAATAGTCCTCACCTTTGCACTTTCAGATCAAACCTGAAAAGATTTCTGTTTCGAAGGCCTTCTCCTGCTAAGGCTATTTTGTGTGTGTCTGGAGGTTGTTACAATTACTGATTTAAAATCTTCCTGCCTGTTTTATTTTACTTCATGCTGCATTTTTTTTAGTGTTAGTTGATGCTTGTAGCCAAGTGGGAAAGGTTGTGTTTAATATTTATCCCATTTCCCTGTAAGTTAAAATAAAGTACATTAATATTTGTACTTTTATGTTTTATTAATTATATACCACAATAATACTATTATTGTATTATAGGCTAAAAGGTGTCAACCACATGAAAATATGTCTACATCATGTACGTCCATATGTTACTTGTTTGTAGCCAATTTGACGGTATCGCTTGTATTGACAACTTTGTAAATAATGTTGCAGTTTTACATTCACTACTATTTATCCCTGAGATGTCTTAACCAGCCAGTGTCCAAGTGCAAACATGCTGCTTAAAATAAAATTCAATTGTAGGATTACTGATATTTGAGTCAGTAAACTGGTTGAGTGATACCACTCACCACTATAGATCACACGCTTAAGATATTTTTAAATAAATTGTAGCTGTTCAAACAAAACTGGAAACTAGATTCGTACACAAGCTTTGATTTTAGAATGTAAAAGTGAAGTTTTTAAAAATGTCATTAACATAATAAAAAACAACCCCTATGTCTCTATCACTTCCTAAGCTGAGATAGAGATGTGGCAAATTGGCTGTTAAGGTAAATAGTCTGGATTCTATAAGGGTGTCAATGACATCTTATAATGTCCCCAATCTCACTTTGGGTGATATATTCAACCCCAATGTCAATATGGTTTTCCTCAGGTGAGATATGTATAATTGGTTGCTAGGGTAAACAGTTTGGTTGCTAGGGAGTTGTTATGACTATGATTAACGTTATGACTCTGTGATGTTTCATCTTGAAGATGTTTCTGTCATTCATAAGTCAATAGTAAATATTTAACCACTTCTAGAGCTTGGGTTTCAAATACTTTCTCAAAGTGGTTGGTATGTCACAAAGACACCCTCCACAAGTGTGGTCAGTTTGAAATTTCTATGAGGTTCTCAGCTACAGTTTCACACAAGTTTGACCCCATGTTAAGTCAATGGAAATGTTACTGGTATTCTCAGTGATTGCTCAGAATTAATTAGAAGAAGGATATAACAACCTCAGTCAGACCAGTATGGATTTCTTGCCAATGTTTGCTGTCTTGGAAGAGATACCTTTGGAATTTTTTAGTTTGAAGCCGAAGATGAATAACAATATGTTGGCATTTACAAGCCAGCATAACAAAGCCAATCCTAGACAATAGTATTTAGAGAACCACATAGAAGGACTAAAGAGTGAAACTGAAAGCTCAGTTGAGGAAATAAAGCCATGTTTGACAGGGGTCCAGATGGGGGAACTATAAAACATTCAATTAGGTGTCAGCTGTTTTGGTAGCACTCTAGTGGAAATGACTGGATGGAGGCTGGTGTAGCTTCTGATGGTTATTTTGTCAAGTGTGCATTTCAATATCAAGCAGAGTTCACAAACGCCACCATATCAAAAACTGCTGGCTGATTTATTGTGCAGTGAGCAGCAAGAATGAAATGAGGCCACCCAAAAGTTGACATTGCAAATATGACATCAGTTCCAATTCATTGGTGCAGTGGCAGCAGGATCAATTATATTGATCCAAAATACGAGCTTGTCAGGTGTATTTGTGCCGGCGTGTTTGGGTCCATGTGTGAACGAGATTAAAAAAAACTCCTGGCTCAGTGGTTTTTAAGGACACGGGGGGAATGCATTTTAATGTCCTTCTTATCTACCAGTGTTTGTGAGTTGATAATCGGCTGTTCTGCACGTGGTTTTGCAAAATGTGATGAATGGTGTGGCCTACGAAAGGCATATTTACTAGTTCCCATAGTGCATTGTTGGGCATTTCGAGATGCACTGTGCTGAGCAAAGCATAATACATTACTAGTTTGATTGATGAGAGCAGTGAGGATAACATCTGAAATATATAAAGGGGAGAAAGCAAACGTGATTTTTATAAACAAAAAGTTAAAATACCATGAAAGCTAAGTGACATGGCTTCAAAACTGAAATGAAATATGATTCTGGTAATATATTACAGATCTGTTTGATGGGAGTGTAAATATATGTTGTATATTGCACACACATATATATATATATGGCTGACATTTTGTAGTTTCAAAAATTTTTTTTTAAATCAACCATGATGATCTACCTCTAAAGTTAGCCTTTTTCTAAAAGATGCACCCCTAGTCATTGGCTGCTTCCCGACATATACTGCACTTCAAGTAGAAATTCTTTTGAGAGTCCACCATAAAATTTCCAAGATACACCACTTCTTCCCCAAATGTCATTCAATTTCCTAGCTACTAGTTTGTCAATCATCTGGTCATCTGGAAATTACTGTTGCCTTTCTATTAATATTTGTTTGAAAATTATTTTCAGGTTATTTTAACTGAAAAAAAAATCTCTCCTAATTATATTTTGTGTACAAATATCTACGAATGTAAATAAACATACTCGTGTTGATTTTCATATTGTTGCTGAACAATGAAGTGCTTTAAATTGAAATGTTTTAAATGACATTTTTCTTAAAATTTGAATTCACGTTAATCTTGTTGAGGATTGTGGGTAATATTAGCAGTTTGGGGGTCCATCGAACTGCTCTTTAGAATCTCACCAGAAACAACCAGGGATAATTAGGTTACTTTTTTATGCTACGGTTTGGGACAGACTGAGGCTAATTTCACATACTTTATATTTGGGACAGAGTGTGGATTGGGATGCACAGATTCTCTTCTGTGGCTAAGTTCACTATTTTCATGTGTGTTTTAACAATTATCATCGACAACATGGAAGGAGGTGATAGGTTCAGCAGTATCTCAGGATCCTTTACTGGGCCATACTCCAAATTGAGTCATTTTGACCATTGCTGTATTTGACTGGGTGAAAACTGTGATGCTGTAATGTGAAAACAATTTTAACTTTACTTTGTAATAGACATTTTATAAATAACCAAAACAATCAGAAACGAGACATGGGTTTCTGTTGTCCCTGTCCAAACAAGAGCAGGTCCATACTGGTTCTAGTAAGATCAACACTGTACTCACTTTGGCTGATGTGGGTGCCATTTGTCTCTAAAGGTCCACAAAAGGTAAATGTGAAATCAGTTGTGCATGTTCAGATTTTAATAACATTGTACCTAATGTTCATTTTGCCACAGACAAAACTTCATCTTCATCTTCTTTCAATCAGTAATTATTGTAACAAAGTAATTTTTCCCTTTTCACTGAATTTAACTACAAATATATTCTATTGTAATCGTTTACCCTGGTTTAACCTTCCTCAAAAAAAAAATGTTTGAGAGCAAAATCTAGAGGTACATTTTCTTGAAGGCACTTTAGGAAGGGAAAAGAAGCTGATTGCAGTTTTTTCAGACCTTTTTGAAGCTTGCTTCGTTACATTAACAGCATCTCTTCACCCCCTCTAGAGAAACATAATGTAGAACAGACAAAAAGAGAAACTGCAAATAATGTCCAAGCTTTTGAAGTGCTTTTGCTTCAGAGGAAATACATTGGTCACCCTCTGCTTTTCATTTTATCCCTTTTTCCCCATTTCATTAGTATAGAACTGGTGGAATCGGGTGGTGTCGCAATTAAAATCAATCTTCCATTAAGGACAAGTGGCTGTCGCTGTCTGCATGCAGCTCTTACCTGTAGGCCTTAATTTCGGTCCTGTTCTGAAAAAGATCCATCTTTATTAGTCCTTCACACCACAAAATCAATGTCAGCGCTCTTTCTGAAGAGAACAGAGCGTGGGTGAACTCGGGTTCTCACATCCCTGCAGTTTTAGGCCTCACCCCTCTCAACCAGCAGCAAAAACAACCACTCAGAGGAGGCCACAGTGTAGAAGATGCTGGAAGAGGCTTGTAAAACAGGCAAATATATTCTTAGTGGAAAGATTCAAGGGTTTACGACGTATTTATTTTTGTTCCATGTGGATCTATCTATTTCAGAACATTTCCATTTCGTTACTAAAACCTGCTCCTTTCTATTGGCATAAGGTACTTTACACAGTAAACCCAAAATGTTTATAAAAAGAATAATACTTTGAAATTTTGTAAAAAAAAAAAACGTTTTGAGTACTGTAAACGGTGAACTATGTGTGAAGCCAAATCGTGTGTCTTTGCTTGAAAATTTGGTATGCACAGACCCTGGAGATGTTTTTAGCCCTTCAGACATTTTTTCCTCGTAATAACACCAGAACGCTTTAGTATGAACAGTGCCATGCTCTACGGCAGAGGCTCTCAACCGGTTTTTCCAGCGGGTTGCACTGTGCTCCAAGCAATTATATATTTCAATGTTTGACGAGAGAAAAAGTTGAACTTTGGTAAATGTGGCAGAGATATACACCAATCAAATGCTTGCACCAGTAGTGACAGGGCGCAGTGCAGAGGTAGAAATCAGAACCAACAATGGAAGGGCAAATCATTGTAACTGTTTATGGAATACATTTTTCAGACCTCCACCTATCAGAAGACACTCTCACGCATTCGTGTCTGATGTGAAGGGAATTTCATGTGTGAATGCAAGCAAGTAAATGAAAAACATTCAAGAGCCCAACTGCAATCGAATTATTTGATTGATCTGCATCTTGAACCCACCGTGGAGAAGAAGGCTGCAGATCTCAAAAGTGCTCTATAGACCAGGACCCAGGCCCATCAAGATCTTCATCTACAATCTTTAATGACTTAGAATTAAAGGGTCATCTCTAAACTGTTACCAAATACTTTGGAATTTTCCAGGATATATTGCTAAGGTAAGCATTAAGAGTCCCTTTTGCTAGAATTAGGTTGGCTAACTATGAGCGGTAAACATCTCAGCACCCAAGGCCACATTTGTCGTTATATGTTGCCAGGAAGTGATAATTTACAGTTGGTATAATTTCAAAATAGGCTTCATTATGTAGATGTTTATTGACAATACACCCCAAAATATTTAGCAGTGAGGAAATGTCAACACAGGTGGCATCCTATCACAGTACTGTGTTTTTTATGAGGCGTAATATCAATAAACGAGTCTATTGTCAAATATAAGGCACACCAGACACCAGACTCTCTCAACATTGTTCAAGAGGTGGGCAAGTGGCGTATTGGTAGTGTCCATTATGTCGTTGTGGTCGAGGGCAAGCCTCTTCATCCACATTGCCCTGTTTGGATATATGTGACTGATGGGGTGTGTTTGGTGGTGGGCAGGTGACGGTTCTGTCACCGCAAGTGTGTGAATGTAGAGCTAATGAATAATGCTCTAAAAATTGTAAAGCGTCTGGAAAAGCGCAATATTTATTGAAGGCATTATTATCATTAAGCTGTAACACATAAAACCCAAAACAATACCCTCACTTTTTCAGTTCATTCCTGTTGACATCAAATTCTTCATCTTCAGCATCTGAGTTTAACAGTTGGGTGATTTCCACATCAATCATGCCAGGATCCATCTTCTGATTCTCAGAGTCAGTCCTGTTGCTGTTACTAGTGATGATTCTGGCTTTTGTAGAAGTTCTGGTAGCCTTGAGTTTGAAAACCGCTTCGTCATAATGTCTCTGAACAGGAGCTATTTTGGTGTCTTTATAACACATTATAATATTATGTTCAATAAAGTGTGAATTACTCTGCTTCTGCGGATTACAGATGATTTACCAGATTTTTGATGGTAGTAAACTTGCCTACATCATCATTTTCAAAAAAAATGACTTAGCTCTAAGGGAGGAACATGGGTTTTGAGTTTTAAATGGGAAAGTGCTGTGTGTATCGAGTCGAATTTGAGTCGAAACAAGTTCTTTTTCCAACCAAATCTTTAGCTCCAAACTGTGGCGTCACAATATATTATTACCCCCCCCCCCACCCCTACAATCCACAATTCTTGTAAAATGTATCACGCTTACACAAATTGTCAAAGTGGCAAAACATTAATGTAACTGAATATTTACCACTGAGAAGAATCCTGTTCCAATCACGTATGAGCCCCGAGCCCTCCCTCTTCCTCCTCAGACACAGGTTCTGTTGCACTTGCTGGACTTCTTCCTGAGCTTTTGTTTATGTATCAGGGCACGTGGGCCACAGGCAGTATCCAACGAGAGCAGATGGTACCAATCTGGTAAAAATATATGTGAATTAAAGGATGCTTGACGTGTTTTGTAGACTTCAAAAACAAAATGATTACATTTTATACGTGCACTTTATGGCACACTGTGTTATAAGATTTGTGATAAAATTTGGGAAGTTTAAAAATACAGTACCATTATTTAATTCACTGAGCCCATGTGAGTGGGCTTAGTGAAGTGGGCTCTTACATTTTTTTTTCCTTTGGAAAAGGACATGACAGACAGATCTGAATATGATTATTTAAAAGGTCAACCATAACATTAGCAATAAGTATATTCAAGTTTAATTACTACATTTTGAAAGCAAACACTTATTTGATGTTTAAAATATTTTAAACATCCAACTATAGCTTGGGATAAAGAGGCATTAGATATTGAAGTTAAAGATACAATTACCGGTAAATATTTCTGTAAGATTGTGTTAGTGTTAGGGTTTGGTTTGAGTTATAATCAAAATCCTTGGATGTTTAAACTGAGAACCATTCTTCCCAGATTTTCCCGTACCAATCTCAAAGTTTCGCATTTTTTGCATCGGTCAGCCCATCAACCATCTGTCCTGAAAAGGGTGACCTAACCCTACCTCGAATCATCTCCTCTGATCATTGTTTTAGTACAGTTTTTAACTTATCACATATTCTGCTAAGCTATGTTTTGGTTCTTGTCCCAGATAGCTTCTTTTGGCAGGTGCCTATACTTGAATTCTGCCTGGGTCGTGTTTTGTGATTATGGATAATACTTGACAAATGTCTGTCTTGTCAACTTTAATCTTTAAATAAAGCTCCATTTAGAACCTTTGTTATCTCATTTTCAGGATACACGTCTCGTACATCCTTTGCATCCTTTGTTGAGAAAGCAGTTGTTCAGGAAAGATGTCGATGGAGTCAGTGGAAATAAAGCAGCAGGTTTTAGATCAGAGCTACAAGTTTAACTGTGGATTCTGAGAGCTAAATTACTCAAACCGAATTTCTAAGTTCGACCGAGTGTCCGATGGGTGCTCAGCTAGCGCCCACTTTTGACCTAAAACAATCTGTCTCATTGATTAAACATCAAGAGTAAAACCTGTGGGACTCTACTGAAGGAGCATACGCAACATCCCAGCACAACCTTCAGAGTAATTCGAGGACATTGTCACCATTTGCGTCGTCAATTATCTTATCTACCCTCTCGAGAGGATACCAAACCTGGTAGGTGAGCGTGTGCAACTGTTGTTATTACATTTGTGTGCTTTGAGGCTCTGTTTCAAACAGTCGAAAGTAATGCAACCATCTTGAAAGGTGTTTTTGGTCTTGTAGATGAAGGATTCATTTACAGTCTCTGGGAGCTGGACAGACCTTTGAAGTGCTTTCCACTTTCACCTAATAAATAAACATGAATTGCAATTTGCTTTCAAGAAAAGCAGCAGGAGAAACACTCAGATGTTGTCCCCGTGCAGGTTTTCTGAAACATGTTACATTTAATGTAATTTCCACAACTGTCAGATTTGCTAAATGAAGAGTATACTGGATAAATGACAAAAATGAACTCACTTGTATGGTTCTTTGTTCCTCTCTCATCAAATATCAGTAATTTGCATTTGTTTGTGTGAAAAAATGTCAGAACGTAACATTTTAGTCATACAAAAGTCTGCCAATACTGTACATTTTATTTGGTTCCATTGCCTACAACACATACAACATTGAGACTGGAAGAATCCTAATTAGGTTCACAATTTCAGTCTCGCAAGGGGAATTTTAATAAGCAGAAATGGTGGAGAGTTAATGGGGACCTTAAATCAAAACATACTTTTCAAGGTTTTTGAAAGGAAAGAGGCTCATTAGAATGCACATGTTAATTTTGTTAAACATTAAAGGGCTGTAATGCCTTCAAGAACTGGTCAAAACTGAAAATCTCTGCAGTGTGACATCAGAAGTCACTTGAACTTATGTTTTGTCCCACCCCCTGTTTATCATTGGTTGCCAGTCTCTTCCAGTAAACAGCTGTTCACTATCCTCTAGCATGTGAGTACTCATGGCTTCCGAAGTAAAATAACAACTGTTACATTATCTACATGTAATATTATTGATTTAATTTTATAATCCTCTGAATTACAAGAAGTATTTTAGTCTAGAGGCCAAGCCTTCCTGGGTAATATTTTAGTCTTCAAGTGTGATTGTTGTTTTATGTGTTGTACACTGAGTTTCAGGAATACCTTATTACTATTAGCCAATGTCACCATTCCAGCAACTTCCATATGTAAACCCAACGGGGGAATCCCTACCAGTTCCCGGACCCCTTACTTGGCTAGCAAGTTCTTTGTTTACTTATACAAATTCTAATTAGTAAATTATATTCCTTTTAAACTATTGTTACGCTATGTAATGTTACAAAAGTAGCATTGTTAACTCTAACCCTATTATGAAACCTCCACATTATATTTTAAATCCAAATTAAACAATAGATGAGTCGTGTCATTTTTACTTAATTCAAAACAGCAGCTGTGATTGGAAAGCACCAGTGCGTGTAGATATTTCTAAGGGTTAAAACTAATGCTAACATTACAGTAGAGATCAGCAGAGTATATCTCTTTTTAAAGAATATAAATTTGGACCTCTTGATGTCAGACATTTGTCATAAATTGGAGAAAAATTTGAAAAATGATGGCATATTAGCAATTTGTGCAAATTTGTCGGAGTAATACATATAAGAACCATGGTTGAAACCTTTTTAAAATTATCTATTGCTGTCAAAATACATTTATAAGTATGGTTTCTGGATGACGTAGCCTTGCCCCTAAGCCCCATCCCTCAATTTAGAAGAGAATCAGGATTTCCTCATACCTCTCATGCATGAGTAAAGCTAAGGCAAAGAGAAAAAATTGTGATTTAAACTCGAAGAAAGATGCACACGTCTTTATTATTGTTATTGGCTTGCAAACTGGCTTTAGAATTATATGCCTGCATTTGTTTGGGAGTTGTGCCATGTGATAATTGGAATAGTAGCTTTTAAAGGGCAGTGCACAATATATCTGATGCAATGTGATTTCTATTGAATGCATTCCCAGAACATTTCAGTGACCTGCTAACAAAGGCCTGTTTTTGGCCAGCATTACATGTAATTGCTGAATGTAAGGAAAATCCAATAGTATTTTAATAAACCGTAGCTTTCGAGCACCTGTCATGAAGCTTAAAAGGTTTTTAACATTCTCGCTGGAGTTTTTTCATGAATTCAAGGCTATAATTTCACACAAAACTCATACAGCAGATTGTGAAAATCTTTATTAATCTTGCAACATATTTTGTAATATTTATAAGTGATGACAGAAACTAATAGTGCCTTTATAATATATATATATATTTCTTTACTATTGATTAAACCATAATACCTCTTACCTCTGAAGAGTAAGCATTCCTGGCATTTTTATTTGATTGAAATGTAGTGAAAGGCCTTTAAAGTACAAATAACTTATTAAACACTTACTAGGATCTACTTTTGTACAATAAATGTGATTATTCCAGCTTTGTTTGGTTAAATATTACACTGCTAGCAAAGAAAGGGTGAAAAACAACATGTGGGTAGTCCAAAATTCTCAACTGAGATCAGCGAATCACACATGAGCATGTGGCCATGTTAGAGTATGTTTTAGCACCCAAAGTTACGAGAATTTATTCCTTAAATTTGTATTTTTACTTCCTGAGAGATTCACTGGACACTCCGTGAATTGAACTAAAAGCTCTATAGTCTGAAATCTGAAACAAATCGACAGCAGCATTTTCCTCCAAAAGCAAAAATAAACTACATTTTTATTTGTTAAATTCACAATAATCTATTTATATATTATAAATATATCTATTTATATATAGATTGTACATTACTAAGCTTTGATTTTATTTTTAATTTCATTCTTTATATTGTTTTATAAGTTTGTCAGTGTGACATGATATCTGCTTAATGTCATTGCAGACGTATCAACTTATTAAATTAATGCAAAACTTAAGGACAAGAAATCTTCCCCGGCTTCCATCTACAAGTTGTTCTGATCATTAGAAAGTGAAGAACAAACACTGCAAAAGTAAATTATACGCCACTGTTGATCCTGGGGAGATCAACTTTTGGCATTGTTTTTATTGTAATTTTGTAATGTTTTTATTACATTGTCTTCTTTCATTTTATTTAAGTGTTGAGCAAATATGAAATAAGTTCTTTTTGTGCACAAACGTTTTCAAAAATATCTTGGTGCAAGTTTGTCATGCATTGATGTGAACTGAGCCGCTCTTAAATCTGAGCCACAAGGTGAGCGGCTTAGCAAAGGAGCCCAAAGAAATGCCAAAACCTGCTGCTTTATGGCAGACATCATTTTAACTTGATACCACAATTTGGCAGGAGTATGAAAACTCTACATGAACCATCAAATCATACCATCTTTTTCATCAAATCCTCCAATGTTTTGGTGAGCCCGTTTGCACTCGAAGAGTTTGGTTCCAAAATGCTAGAAATGTTAAATATAAAAAAAGGTGTCTCTTCCCAGAAAGAGTTTGCATGAAAAATATTTTTTTTGCTCTTTTTTTTGGTTGTATCATTAGAGTCTCTAATAATATATATATATGTATAATATATAACATATATATTTCATATATGTTAATGAAAATGAATTTAATTAATGTCACTCAAAAAAAAGCAAACTGGAAAAAAATGAGGATGTGTTTGCTGACCAAATTAGAAGAAGTGGAAAAAAAGCTGATGGACATATGTACCGACCAGGAACTGACTCACCAACCTACCAAACTTTATACAGCACTTCATGTTTAACCTTATGTTTAACATTTAAGTGTTTTTCAGGGAAAACAAAAACAGATGATAACACATTAAAAACAGAACATTATTTCCAGAAATAGCTAAAAGAACCACAAATATTTCCCACACCCAAAACAATGGGTGTCTGCTTGTAATTCGGAACTGACTTTCAATTGGTTGATCAAGTTTTACAAGTTAACAAAGACAGATTGGAGCAAGTCCATTGATGGCTTTTAAAATAAAAAATAAAGTTACCTGGAGTGATGTTATTACAGAGCCAGGTAAGCAAGCAGCTGCCTTTTAGACCAGCTGCACACCAAATACCTTGGTTCACTGCTAAATTAGGAGCATTACCATTGTCCAGCCTAGAAGTGATAAAAGCACATATTGCATTTTCCAAATCCCTTTAGCCAGCAGACTAAGTTGAGAAAAGCTTGCATCTGCTGATCCGTTTTCAAGCATGACTCAAATCCTTAATCAAACAGCTCACTGTGTTCTTCTTTAGCTTCCAACTCCCTCTGCAAAAACCTATGGGTGACTTCACGGACACAACATCCACATATTTATAAGGCATTTTATTATATAAGGCAGTCTGCCCGTTCTCCTTTACAATTACAAGACAAGTCCATAAAAAGTATCATTTTATACCCAATTTGTTGTCACGTTGATGGGCTCTCTCTTGCTTTGCTGTTTATTGTTTGGTTACAAGCTGTTAAACACTGACAATAAATGTAAGTCCAAGGCATCCTGGGGAGGATCTTTCAAAATCACCCGATTTAAGCTGCACAATGTTTATAGTTAAAGGTGAAAAGGGTCAGTCAGCAATCACTAAACGGAAAAGTGAATTTGAGGGTGCGAGTTTATCATGAGAGTGTGATTATTTGGTTGGTTCACAAGTGAGTTTTCCTCTTAATCTCTGACTCTGTCTGATTTTGTGGATAGATATTATTCGTTGCACTAAAATGTCTCTAAATGTAAAACAATTTAAGATTTTTCTGTTTGTGGGCACACTGTTTCATCAATCTCTTGCTTTTTATTAATCTCACTTTGAAATAAAAAAGAAAAGCAGTTAAACCGTCTGGGCATCCGTCAAAAGGCTCTAGTCAATTCCTTCTCAACACCATGTTCTGATGGTTTCCCCCCGGGTTAATAAGCAGGTTTTGGCGGTCATGGAGTGCTCTCGTTGTATTGCAAGCAGCTGTACATGTCGCATTCACACAGAGACCGCCATCATCGATTGGCATTTGCCACGTGTAAAAACCCAGACAGCTGTCATGTTATGGACACAACCACAGGCTTCAAAATCCCAGTTAAGTGTTGCAAATATGAAAGGTGGCGATGTCTCACAGCTGATCTGTTCTGTAATTAGCCTGCGCCGTCAACGTGTGCCCGCTCAGAATTATTGAGCCTTGTGTGGCATAAGTACATAAAGTGGATTCATTATAAGCATACAGAGAGGTTTGTTCCCTCATTCGGAAATGTAGCAAAGCTCTACAAATGTTTTTCCATCTCTTATTCGTACTCTTGAAACATCAAAGTTTTAGTAGATGTATGTACAATAAATCCATGTATGGGCTTTAACTGGGCTTAATGGCACAACGAGATTGTGGGGTTTGAGACGTTTATGTTAAAGTCACATGTTGATAGTAAAGACTTACGTCTTTTTTGAGAGATGGGAGACTTATGAAACTGGTACTGTATTTAAATCGAAGAACCTCCGCAGATCACTTTAATTAAGTATTTTTCTGAAGCCGTTTGAGACTTCACACTACGAGCTTGTTTCCAAAACGCTATAAATCCATAAATATTAAATTGAGAAAAAAGGTTTCATTTCCAAGAAATGGTTTGCGTGAGGTTTGTTTTCTTTCAAAAAGAATAGATCATAATGAGTCTCTAATAACATAACAAAAAGTGTGAGAAACCATTTTTTATTCACAGATTTAGAAAAAAAAAATAAACAAATAAACTACTGGTAATTAAAAAGATGAATGAAAAACTCTTATTGGAGTCAGTTTAACTCCCTATAGAGAGGGACCAAATGTTCTATGAATAGAGTTTATTTTACTCTAAGGATTTTACTGTGCAGACTTTAAAATATAAGGAGCACTTTTATAGAGGTTGAGCAATACCAGATGACCACTTTCTGACAGATATTTTCCAGTCGTATGAGGGTGGGGTGATCAGGTGATTGTGTGATTGTACCATTCCAAATATGAGGTAAGTAATAAAAAAAAACATGAATGGAGTTGGAATCGAGAATTTGAGAGTCTTTATGAAGATAGTAGCAGAAATGTCATATATTTGGCACATGTTAATACTATCAAGTTTAAAGTGCTTGAGTTATAAAGTTTTCCAGCTGGTTGGGAAGCATAAAAATGATGGACCCTTCAATAAAAACAATGCTGTATTTTGAAATTGTACAAGTAACTTCACTAGACTTGATTCCTTCCAGGGTTTTCAGAGTCTTTATAAAGATGCCGTTCTGCATTAATACACCAGATCTATCTGTAATATAAGCACTGATTAGAAAGTCTGCCCTCAGAACTGCTCCATGCTCTCATTTAAATCTCCAGCTCTACTGTTTCTCCCCCTCCGGCACTCTCTCCCCTCTCACGCTCATCTTCTCTCATCTCATGCCTCTGCTACCATTGTTATCTTTATCTGTCTTCCTTTCCTTCACCTTCCAAACATCCCTGCACACACTCAAACATTGAATCGGTTTTATTCTGCTGAGAGGCTGATTTTGCACTTCAGTAAATTCTGGAGGGAAAACTTTGGACTTTCTAAAGTAAATAATTCAGCTCACACATGAACTCGAACGGTTTAAGGCAAATCTGAAGGTTTTGTTGTGTTCTAGAACCATTTGATTTGTATTCACACATTTTGGTGTCAGATTTAATGACCTCTTGCATTTTTGAGAAGTGTATTCCTAAATATTAGACAGCATTTGGTCTCAGTCCCGAACAGATTTCAGTCATAAAATCAAAACTCATTTTCAATATTCAATATCGTGGTTATTTAAAAAAAAAAAAAAAATCAGTTCTCTCTTAATTTTTTTGTTATGTACATTCAAAATACTAACAGTTGGGAAATATTACATATACTAGTCACAGGGCATCGTCTCATATGTCATTTGCATATGTTATACCATGTATTTTGCATACTCATTTAAACAAAAGAGAATCTGGCCTCTTCGCTTTTGGCTACTGCATTAAATCAGCATTCATCATATTTTCCCTGAAAACACCACAAACTCCATGAAATACTCCACAGAAGAAAGGACTTTGTTTCAGAAGAGGGTGCTGTTCTGTTGGACACAAAAGCTAGCACTGTAGTCACAGCACTATATAGATTTATTCTGATATCCCCATAATATTTAATGTGAATTTTTCAAGCGCTCACCCATTTTTTAGATTGACACAGTCTGACAACTACTAAACACAATTAGTGAAATTGTTACTTTTCTTCTCAAAAACACATTTTGTTAAATAAATACAAACTTTCCATTTCCCTGCACACACTGACCATCAAAACACTGAAAATCTGACTCAAAATGAAATAAATCTTTAAGAATAACATTTTTTTTCACTTCACAAGGGACATGCAGCCATTCAAAGTGCACCATTTCTTGGTTGAGAACAGTATGTCCACATGTAGAGTATTTTCACATTCAAAAGCATTTCAGTAAAAAGTGAACATATTTTTCCTTTACTGTTTACTACAGGAAGTACACTAGAAAACTCGGTAAGAGAGAGTACTCCCTAGAGAGAGAAGAACCTCCCAGAAGAACAGTCATTTCTTCATCACTCCACTAATTAGACCTGTAGGGTAGAGTGCGCCAGACTTTTTGATGTGATGGCAAAAAGCATGGTGGTGGCAGCATCATGCTGGGGAGGGCTTCAGAGGCACGAACTGGATTGAGTTGATGATGTGTGCAGCAATGTACCAAATTGTCCTGGATGAAAACCTGATTCAGAAGACTTTGACCTCAAAGGTTCATAATTCAGCAAGGCAAGTACACTAAGCACAGCCATGACATCAAAAGAGTGGCTTCAAGACACCTTTCTGCATGTCTTTGAGTGGTCGAGCCAGATTGCCCTCAGGAGAGATGAGAAATGACAGCAATGATGCCCATCCAAACTGCAAAAAGCAATGCAATGGAACCCAAAGTTGCGTAAAACTTGTGGGACTTTACAAAGGTTTCAAATGTAAATCAACAAAATAATAAGCAGCTATGGCTTCTTTCCTTCAAGTGCTTTCCAATTTTCAATAGTCCCATGTTTTCATTGAACATTCATATCTATTATTAGCAAAATTATGTTCAATTTCCAAAAATAAAAAACTGCAGTTCCATCAATATTTTCCAAATATTCTATACATACAAGGTTGAGTATTTTGACCGACCTGTGAAAGCTGTTTGAATCTGATCATCAAAATGAAACTTACATTATTATTGACTTGAAATGACCTCTAGCAGTGAGAAATAACACACTGCCTTTAAATCTGTAATGAAAAGAACAAACGCCCTATAATTTTAATTTGCTCCCCTTAACAAAACTCGGAATTAAATCAGATTTTTCCTTGTGCTTTTGTAAGGGAAAGCCAAATGGTCTGAATATGAGTTTTATTTGAATGTGCTTCCCACCTGCCACCCTCTCAGCATCCCATTTGCATCTTTTGTGAGCTGGTTTATTGAAGTGAATTCTCGTAAATGAGCTTGTGGGGCTAGCTAGCGCACCTTTAACAGGAAGCGCACTGTACCCTTCCTTCACTCATCAAGACTTCACTCCTGCGATCACTGCTCATTTTCTTTTTAAATCATACTCTGTGTCCTCTGAGGGTTCCCCAGGGTTAATAAATATATATATTTTCAGCACAAGATTTTTGGGCTGCACCTGTCTTTTACTTGTGGCTGACCCTTTTCTTTCTAGATTGAGGAGCCTGCTGTTGCCCCATGGCTCCGAATGGTGGTTTATCAGAAAGCGAGAGAGGCAGTAAATCAAGATGAAGGGAAAAGAGTGTGTCTGGCCTATACTCTCCGGATCTGATCTGTCTGTCCTTCACCTCTGTTCTGCAGGAGGACAGCAGGAGGCGATAGGCTGAAAAAGCGGTTGTGTGAAATATTTAACAAAAGGAACTGTGATAAAAGACAGCGGAGGGAACCGTGTGATGAAAATTGGATGGGAATGAGTTGGGGAAAGAGAAGCAAAGGCAAAAGGTTGATGAATGATAACAAACTATTAATTTGTGGACTGTTAGACCGTTTACTCTCATACTTTGTCTCTTAAAATATTAATAAAGAGGCAAGATGAAGCATTTTATAAGCTCAATAAATCATAAATCAGTTTATTCATTTCTGTGTGATGACTGGATTTGGGTTGGCTGGAATAAACACATAGGAAGTTCCAGGTCACTTTCATTATTAAATTGGGGTGTAAAAATATAAAATATAGCGTGGCATATTAGATTTTTATTCCCTCTTCATCCCGTGCTCTTCGTTCCTCATCAACAATATCCCTTGTCCACCCACATCCTTCAAAAACTGTCAATGGGAAGTGCTCCTTTTCATGGGCGTCTCACACTCTCAGCAACAAACTGCCCACTGAACTGAGGAACTGTACGGAACTGGGGGCATTCTTTTTAGACAGGCTTTTTCCTGCTGAGGTGCCATAGAAAGATTTAAGTGCCACTTGGGTAAAACACTGTTTTATGATTGTATGGATTTTGTAAATCTTGTTGTGAGGTGTCTCAGAAATAAAATGTATTATTATTAAATGCCTATTCAGGAGATAAAATTACAAAGTTGCAGCATTTTTTCAGACAAAACCCCCATTTCACTCATCCTCTCATTGATATATAGCAGCCTTCACCCTTCGAAGTCCCCTTTTTGAGCATTTTTACTACTTCACAATTTGCTCTAATAAATTATCTTTAAAACAGTTTTTGTGTCAATGCTTGATTTCATTTTTTTGTACAACCCCAGCTTCTTCAATAATTCCACAAAACAATGTTTTGTATTACTGTATTACCGAGTATTACTGTAATTTTTCACTGCAAACCTGTCAAAAATTGAGAATGAACAGTTTTTCTTTTATAACAAAAACCAAAAGTGTAGGTGCAAAATAACATTTCATAAATCCCCCAAAAGCAAAGACAAGGTCAAAACAATGTGAAATTGAACCTCTGCACAAGCTTACACACTGTTCCAAGCGCATTTTATTTCATTGTGCGTCTTTCTTGCAGAACTTTAAAGAACACAAGCCATATCACTGGTCTTGTACTTTTAAGGTTTATCCCTTGTTTTCACCACTAGATGGCACTGATTTGGGGTCTGTAAAATGAAACTGAAAAAAAATCACCATTTTCTCACATTTTAGTTTGAATTTACTTGCAAATTATGTTTCATATCTCTTGTAATGTTTGTTTGAATCCAAAAATATAAATAATAACTTGTTTGAAACCTACATATTGTATTTGAAATTAAAATTAAAAATAGCGGAGTCATACCATCCTTACTTAATCCGAAACAGCTGCTGTGATTGGCAAAAGCAACAGTGCATGCAGAGACTTCTGAGGGTTAAGATTTTAGTACCTTATGTGAATGTTGGCATGAAAAATATATCAGTTTATAAACTCTGATTTGAAGTCCTTATCTATTGTGACTCAGGCTCATTAATGTTAACTTTTACCATTGCTAGGCAACAAGGTCAGCTCAGTGAAGGCCAGAATGTAACACATTCGAAGTACACATCTTTCTGCTGTCTGCACTATTTGTTGCCTTGAATTTGGGACATAGCTAAGGTTCTGGGTCCTCAAAAAAGGGAATATGTTGTAATGTGTGTTATGTCATGTCATATGTTACATTGTATAATGTAATGTTACATTATGTCAGGTCACATTACATTATGTTATGAATTCATATTTTTTGTGGTGATCTTTTATATCTGTCCTGGGAACACATGTAGGGCAGGACCTGTTTAAAACTGGTTGCAGAAACCCATCATTCCTTGTCGTGAGAACAAATGCGAGAATATTTTAAAAACTATATTGGCCTTCTGCAGCGGTTTTGTTCTTTGTGTCCTTTTCTGGTGATTGTGACAGAAAGCCATGTCTGTTGGGGGAATTTCTCTTTCTCTCTTTCTTTCTCTGTCTGTCTCTGTGCGAGAGAGAAATATTGTGCGAGCCTTTTTCTCTCCTCATTTAACGGTGAGCTGTACCGAAGGCCTGCAGCAGCAGTGACATGGTAATTTACATATGTTAACAATGAGGAAAAATGATTAAATTCACAACGGCCCACAAAAAGAACATCTTTACATCCAGTTTAAAGACAAATGCTCCCTCTCTCTCTCCTGCTGCGGCATCACTGATTTCTTCTTTTTAATGAGCTTCTACTATGCCCTTACATGAACAAATCTCTCTGTCTCCTATAGTGGGTTAGCATTTCCCAGTATTCAGATACTTCATAGAGATGGAAATTATCTGTACATCTATTGGGTTATTGTACACAAGATAAAAGGTTGTTGCAATAGAAAGCTACATAGGGGGAAGAAAATGTACCCCATGCTTTCTATGTAAAGCAAAAATGCTTAAAAATGTAAGTAAAAGAAAGAGGGTTGAGAAATAGACTTGAGCTTTAACTCGAGTGTATTTGATGTATTCCCTATTAGATTAGCGGCTCAGAAAGGACCGTCATAGAGATGCAGCACAGAGGTACTGCCCAAGGACTCATCTTTTGTTACAAAGATTTCATCAGCAGTCACTGAAGCTGTGGACTGACATTATGTAGATCATTACAGACCCACACGCCTTGTACAGGAAGTAAAACTGACATTACTGATGAGTCATTTCAGGCAGATCAGATGGGCTTCTCTCTTTTGTGAGCTTTTTACAAGCTTGCAGAGATGGGAAGTAACAAGTACAAATGCTTCAATGAATGCTGTACTAGATTTTTGATAATCAATACTTTAATTCAATGCTTCATTTTCTACTAACTTTTTACTTTTAATCCCTATTATTTTGCTTAAGTAAAGTTTAGGAGTATGTACTTTCTTACTTTTACTCACCGCTTTGAAGTCCTGGGCCTTTTTTAAGCATTTTTTATACATTTTCTTAAAAACTTTTTTTTTTTTTTTTTTTTTTTTTTTTTGTGGCAATGCTTAATAAGTTTTGAGACAAAATAAAAAAGTCATATATCCGCCAAAAAAGCAAATACAAGGGGAAAACAATGTGAAAATTGTATAAAGGCAAGCCTCTCCTAAACCTTATAAAAAGTTCCAAGCACTTTTAGTAAAGTTTTTTTTTTGTGCCAGAACATAACAGAAAAGCACAAGCCATATCACAAGTCTTGTACTTTTTCAAGGATTATCTCCTACTAGATGCATAGATTTGGTCTTCAAAATAAAAACTGAAAGACTAATGGACAATTTCTCACATTTTATTTGAATTATCTTGCAAATTATGTGGCATAACTCTTTAATGTTTGTTTTAATATAAAAAATCAATACTAATAACCTTATAAACCTTATACACATCATATATGAAATCAAAATGAAACAATTGTACGGTTGTGTCATTCCTACTTAATTCAAAATAGCCGCTGTGATGGTGCATGCAGAGGGTTAAGTCAAAAAGTGAATACTTTTGTCCAGGTTCATAGTATATTTGATGGTCAAGCTAGGCATGTAGGAAATGTAGCGCAGGGCAACCTAGGTCCTGATCACATGGTCTTTCCCATCCTTTCCCTCTCTCACTTTCTCTCTCTACACTTTCCTATAAAAATAAAAAATAACAATAATACTTAAGGCTATGGCTAAAAAAAATAATCAGAAACTTTGAAACTTTTACTAAAGGCGAGGGATTGAAGTTGTCAGCATGGTTATGAGCAAGAATGTATTCGGAACATTAAAAAATCAAGTATAAATGTCTCTAAAGTGAGTGAATGGTTGAAAAAGTGAATGGTTCTTTCTGTCCCCACAATATACAGAAAATAAGGGTGTGCATCTCTGTTTTTCTCTCAGCTAATGCACAATTTTTAAAGCCCTACTCAAACCCCCAGCATCTTTTTTAATGTGCCGCTTGCCTCTGATCTCGGGATCTCTGGCGGCCATTTCCTGGAGGTGTTGTTTTATTGCTAGTGGTTAAATCCATGTCTAGAAAAATCTTCAGACATTGAGCATTTTAAGAACTCAAATCTTTGGGAGTAAATGTGTTCATATTTCCTGTTTTATGCATCTTATTATAAATGACTGATTCAGATAAGAGGAGCGGGTATTTTAGAATTCAATAAACACTTACCAGGAGATGGATCAGTATGTTTAATTCATTTTTTGGATTTATCCCGGTTTGTCTTAATATACATTTTTGAAATCTGTCTGTCGTTTTGCTCTTCAATCCTATTGGTTGTTCGAATTCGCACAAATTGTCTGTCATTGTACTGTCTGTCTGTCACTGATCAAGAGCAGCATCAGTCTTTGTTTGAGAATCTGTCCGTTTCCCTGAACAGTCTCTCTGTCTTTACCCTTTGATGGAAAACTTGTCTCATTCTCTACAATCTCCGTCTTTTCACTATCTGTAATAGTCTGTCTCTCTTTCTGTCTTTGCACCATGACTGTGGTCCTGTCTTTCCATCTGTACAGTGTATTTGTAGAGTTGGGTCTGAAGAGTGTCTGATAGATGTCTCTCTATACATCACTCTAAACCTAAGGACTGCATTTCCTTTGTCCATTGTTTCATTTCCTTTACATTATGACCTTATAAGGCTTCATAAAACTGGATAATCTCAGTCCAGTTCACTATTTGTGCCTGTTTGCCTTTCGGAAGTGTCTCCAACAAATCCTTGAACAATATTTCTAAATGTGTCTGTCTCTCTATGATCTCTCAGAGTCTGGGTCTGCCTCTTCCATTTCTTGCATGGTTGCCGAAATCCTGTTTGTCTCTCTGTACATTGTGTCTTTGGGTGCATCGCATTAGGCATGGTCACCTTAAACTGAGGCCAAGTTGGATTGTCCTGGTACACAGCACACACACTAGTCAAACAAACTGAGCTTAGACAACTGCACACAGACATGGCCTCTACTCACCGATCCGAATTGAGATTTCTACAAATCTTCGGATTGCTCCTCAGCAGGGTGCTCTTCGTCTGGGTCAAGGAAAGTTTGACAGGGAAACAGGAAAGAAGAAGACAGGCGATACCGAAGACATTAAAGAGCGCATAGAAAATAATCACAGATCTAGAGTGTTTTATATTGTTGGTGGCTGATCACAGGGAACTGTGACAAAAATGTGGAGAGGATTTGTGGTGCGCTATGTCTTTCCTGTTTCACTTACCCCTACCCCAACCTGAACCTCCTTGATATGGGGGCAAGGAGGGAGGGCTGAAAATATCAAAATGCTAATGTTTGTGGGCTGATAATTGTGCACCAATTGAGCACAGATTTTTGTGATCTAAATTCATTTAACTGATCTATTATCTTTTTTGTCATTTTAAAACTTTTATAAATGTAAACTTGTGGGTCTATTTGGTCGCATTGGTGGCCATACTAGCATTTAGTTTTGAAGTGTTGATCCTTAGCCCTTACCCTTCATTCAGAAAACAACATGGAGAGCCTCTAATCTAGTAATTATGCCTAATGAAGGTGAACGAACAGAGCCTTAATCTCAGAGATTTAATCTCTGAACAAATGTCTCTCGATACAATATGAGTGTTAGCGTCTTTCTGGCCCTCTGAAAAGTGTTTCTCGGTCTGTTTTTCTGTAGTTTCTCTTGTTTTGTAACTGGGATCCTGTCTTTTTCTGAAAAATGTGTCAGATTTTGCCTTTTCGAGCTTTTTGTTTGTCTCTCTGTTTAAATGTCAGTCTTAACTCTATGTCCTAAAATTTCTTTAAGCAGTCTCATGTTTTTGCACTTTATTGAGAATCTCTCTCTGTAAAACATTTTATTTTCACACTATCTGACTGTTTCTTTGTATAGAATTTCTCAGCATTTCCACAATGGCAGAGAATCTGTTTGTCTCTCTTTACAGTTTCTCTCAAGCTTTGCTCCAAGTTTTTAAACAATGGACCAAGTTCCTTCCTGTCTCTGCAAGATACCTGTTTGCTTTCCCAATATGTTCATGGACCTCTTTCTTTCTCTCTGCGCAGTGGCTCCCACTCCTTGTCTTTTGACCGAGCCTCTGTCTGTTTCTGTTCCCTGGGTGGTAGATTGCATGGCAGGTGCCAGACTGAATCTCATTCATCGTTCTTTTATTACTCTGATTTCTCATGTTATTGTAACTAATTAAAGACTGATAGGCATTAAATATTTATGTTGCTGTATAATTAGCTCACTGAATAGTCATCCCAGAGGCAATGCCTGCTCATACATTCACAGATAGATCTACATATCACTATACCACACAGCGTGTCATGAGTTTTTATATTCACTTGCATTCCAACTCATAGATTATTTACTCATAAATTACTGAATTCCATCTGCACCTGTGTGAAAAGATTTAGATTAACTGGAAATTGTCAAGTACTCCATATAATGTTTGTGGTTGAAATCCCAAATGGTTAACATTGATTGGAAATTGCTGGAAGATCTCGTTACATGGATTTGGAATTAAAATGTAATAAGCTTTTAAGTCAACCTGCTGCAAAAAAAAGGTGTACCAACTGGCTTTCTTATATGCAGCTTGGAATTCTAACATTGGGATGCAAAGCTTAAAAACTAAGTTAATAAACTCTAGGCCCTCTTTTTTAAAAATATAATGCGTGTTGGTTCTTAAAACTCAAAAAGTCATTGCTGTGTTTTTTTAGTTATAAAAGTTTCAAAAAAGTCTGGCAAAATAATTACAATGTTAACTCGATCTTGTAGAATCTGCTTCCTACCAATGATAGCCAGAAAATTACCTTGATATCCTGCCAACCATTGAATCCTGATTTAAAGAACGAGTGGATAACGTTTTTTGTAAATTATGTCTCAATTTGTGACGTGCTGGGCAAAGAATTTACAATAACAACAGAACAAACTCCACACAAAGGGGAACTCGAGCACAAAAGGATATAGCAATGAGGAATATTTAATATAGACTGGAATATTTAGATTATAAAATAATTTTTGCATTTAACAGACATTTGAATGAAGAACACATTTTCTTTTTGTCAGTTATTGCTTTCCCTGGGATTTTAACACAACCTTTAAGTTCTTAGCAAAATTCTCTATGAACGGAGCCGCAGAAAAGCCATATACTATAATAAAGCAGTGTGAGCTAGCAAATAAAGTAATGCAGTGAGCCAGAAGATGAAGGAGAAGTCAATGGAGATGCCCAGGGAAATGTTGGAGAATTCAGATGGTAGCAAATGGTTTGACGGGCTAGTGAAGAATTGTGGAGTGATGTTCATATACATAAAGGCTAACAAGGAAGCTAGCAGGGCACAGAATTAGGGCAATGGGAATCAGGTGCAAACATTCGGGAGATGATAAGTCAAACCAGGTCTAATATATATTTAAATATAAGCTTTTTTATACAGATGCTTCACAGAAAGAGGAGCCTATTGTATTGTTTAGTTCCAGTGTGAGTGTGTTGTGTGTGGCTTAAGTAGAGTTAAAGACCAGTTAGAAATAATTCATTTGAGTCTGATTGTTCTTATATTGTTTTATGTGTCTAATTTAAATGGGTATTTACAATACTCAATTAACCTAGGCATGTGCTTTAGACAATGGGTTTAATAAGCAAGGGGAGCTGAGACAAAAGGAAGCACAGGGAACACCTGATAAAATTACAGTGCACACTGCAGTTGATTGTTAACTTCCTTTTAGAACCTATTACTTTACAAATTTGATGCTGGATTTCGTCAGAGGGTGATACTGAAAGAGGATTATCTGCTTGAGATTGAACATGGCTGAAACAATGCAACTAAATTGTGTAAATAAGATATTTTGTTTCTAATGTGTTATTGACGAAATTGATGAGATTCAATAAGATTGATGATATGCCAAACAGAGCCACAGGTCCCTGTTGCAGAGAGGTAAAACATCTGTCCTTTTGAACTTTGTCGTTCAGAAACAATTCTTTGAGTCATGTGCCACCATATTTCACCAATTCCGTCATCTTGGACGCTTCATTTGAAAGCATCTCTTCACACATTCTAGTAGGGGCTATGTAGATATTTGAAATACATGTATATGATAAATGTAAACCACCTCACATCTGAATACTGTTGTTCTAAGCGAGAATCAACATTTGCAATAAAATGCAAGTATCCTTAAACAAAAAAAACATCTACAAAGTAAAACAAAATCAGTTGAGGAAAAAAAATATGTGGTTCCATACATATGTTTCCTTTTTGGCGTGATTCAAAAAGTATTATTGAGAAAATGGCTTCTACCAAAGTTGAGGCAAGTTCAGAAAAGCTATGCCCTTCCGGAATAAACCATTGCATTATTGTTGACACCTTGACATTGATGGGTCCAGACTGAATATATTTTTCCCCTGCAGACTTCCCCCAGGCACTCATCTGCCTCTTTTTAACTAAATGAGTTTAAAAAGATAAATTGCAGACACAAAGTTTGGGGAAAACAACAACGTGTTTGTCACAAAGTTCAATGCATTATCAGAACAAAGAAATGGTAAGTGGAAAGATTTGTTTTTTAAGTTGTTACTTTTTAAAAAGGAGCATTACACATCAGGGAAGCCTCTCTGGCTGTTCCTTTGCTGTATGTTAACTTCTAGTAATGGATGTGGGATGGTAAAAGCTTGGGAAGGAAGGATGGTTCTGATACTGTTACTGTTTAGAACTTAACCAAAGCTGCGACAAAGAACCAATGGAGTCAGATCATTTCTCCTGGAGTTCATGAAAACCAGTTGAGCTGTTTAGTTCTGTATTATTTAGAAAAGTCTGCATAAGAAGAGCATTGAAGTAATCCAGTCTGTATATGATTGCCTGAACTAGAAGCTGAGCTGAATGCTCTTTTAGGAAGGGGGTGATTATTGAGGACTACAGCTGAATGGTAAATTTGGCTTGACAGTGAGAAACAACCAGTCTTTGCTCTGTTGAGCTGTAGATGGTGTTTCTTCATCCATAGTTCCATATCGTTCAGACAATCTGTTAATCAAGTACTCACCGGTTTAGTCATCAGGGTCAAATGACAGAAAGAGTTGAGAGACTTCAGCATAACAGTGTTAAAAGCCATGTCTGTGGATGATGAGACTCAAGGCAGTGGCATAGGTCGTGAAGATGGCCCTAATGAGTAGCTGCTTAGACCTGGAAACCTCATCCTTCAAGCCAACAAGTCAGTGAGGTCAAACTTAAACCAGTTGAGTGCCGTCTGATGCCCTATGCTGTAAGAGTGGACAGAAAGATTTGATGGTTGACCATGTCAAAGGCAGCAGAGTGGTCTAAAAGGATTTTAATGGCTCCACGGCCGTCTCAGTTGAATGTCTACTCTTAAATCCTGATTATCACGGTTTTAATCACTTCTGCCACAAAAAGCAAGACTAACAAAAAAACTGAACAGAATCAGGGCTGTCTGTTGAGTCATTGACCATCGAAAACAAACCATTTTTATAAGTGATGGAATTTAGACACATTTTGCAACAAAAAATAAATATAGTTGAAAGGCCAGTTTAACCTGTGTTAATGAGATATTAGTAACTGCAATTATTTTGTCTTAGTCTGTTTAATTGGTATAATCCAACTAATGGCCTGTAGGTAAAATAATTCTTGAAATGTGTCGACAATAATGATGTGTTTTGTGTACGTTTACAAGCTTTCTCAAGCAAATCTGTTACAAGGTAAAAACATGACATACAACAGATATCTTGAAACAAGCACAAAACACCATTTTAAAAATGTACAAAACTTCAAGACTCTACACACTTATTCGAATTTCTGTGCGACTACATATCTCGATCAAAACCTATTGACGCCAACGGAACATCACACATCTGACACATGAGTGGTGCCAACGATAAAGTTTATCACTTCCATATCAGATCTGTTTTTCGCAAGAAGAACAACCAATGAAAGCTGGCTCTTTTGATAATCCGAATAAGATATATAGGGCCTCTCAATGGCTCTCATCCCACATTTTCACAGCGACTTTGAAAATAGAGTGCCACAAATCCTCTCTTTTCTCCACATTTGTGACAGGTCAAACAGGATTTATTCTCTGTCGTCGTCATCTTCTTTCTTTCCAGTTTCCCTGCTCGGGTGCATAAGTTGTAGCGCAATTGCCATCTTCAGGCAGGAAGCGTCATTGCATCAATATGTACTCGACCCAGAGGAAGAGCTCTTTGCTGAGAAGCTATCAAAAGATTTGTGTGAATCTCCATTCGGAGCGGTGTGTAGAGGCCTTTAGTGTTCTTTTGAACAATGTACAATGCTTACTGCCACAAAATATTATTAGGAAAAGAACAAAAACATGGGACTGTCACAGTTGTGAAGAATGAGGAAAGCAGAGTAAGCACAAACTCAGGTTTATTCTTATGATTAACTGGAAACATAACAATAAGGTTCTTGCATTTTACTGTTAACCCATAGCGTTTCACCCCTAGATGACCAGCATAGATGCTAGCATAGACCCTGATCATGCTATTATTACTAAGTTAATAATGGTATACATATTCTGTGACACAATTATTTTTATCTCATGGTATTAAAATGTAACATTGCTCAATGCGCAGAGCGTTCTTCCCTACATCAAATAGTGGAGCACACAATACCCCAGACAGGTTAATGCTAATTGTTAACGGTAACCGCTAGAGTCATCTACACAAACATATGCTCTCTCGTGGTCCCTGATGTCTCTCGCCCACCCATATCTTGGTGAGTTCATTTAATCTTGTATTTAGAAACATGACCCACGTTGCTACAATTCACAGAGCATCTGTACTCTCTGCCGATCCCATGGCCCTTTTCAAAGTCAAGAATTTCACACATTAACACCATATGCCTGTTTCAAAGCAGCCACGGAGAGATTCTTCTGTAGGAGGGTCGTAAACGTAATGCAATAACCTCTTTTCTAGCTCGAGAACATCACACTGGGATGACTTAGATCCTTGCAGGGTTATTTCACGCTTCTTTTTCCAGCTTGAGCCAAAGTAGAGAATCACAATGTAAATATTGTAGAAGTTTATGAATGAGCCGTTTAAAACCCCCAACTAGCTATCTCTGAGGACCTGCAGATTATACATATTCAAAAACCTAGACTTCTGGAACATTTAGTTACACAGTACTTAAGCAAATCCTGTGGTGCGAGCGTACGTGCCTTCACATGGAGAGAGTGTTAAATTGGTAGCTGTCAGATACCTGCTTGATTTTTCATTGAGCCTTCTACCCTGTGAGACGTAACCAAGGCTGCTGTTGGAGAGTTTTATTCTTGTTAAGAAATTGGAAGTGGTTGTGTAATCACAGCGGGGTATAAATAGATCCAAATTACTTTGTTACAAATTATAATCAGCTAATTTCAAACAAATGTAAAGCTGTGCATTTAAATAGAATGCTTTTGTGATTTGGAAAGGTTTTCTTGACCGTTGCATAATGTTTTTTTTTTTTCAAATGCAGTACATTTTATGTTGGCATAAGATTTATTGACTGCGATGACCAGTCCAGGGTGTACCCTCAACTCTTGACCGAAGTGAGCTGGAGATAGGCACCAGCAGACCATCTGTGACCCCGGTAGGAATTAAGCAAGAAGATGAATGAATGAAAGTATAATTTATTAATCCCATTTCCACACTGTTTTCTAAAATAATCAGATTTGAAAAGTATTTGCAGTGTTATAATACAATGGGAACAAGTCAAAACACAGAATTTGATGGGCACAGAAATTACCTCTACACAAAGTAAAATATTTAAACAGCGCATTATATAGAATGTACAAATCAAAACATGTAAACATAGATTTTTGTCAAGTACAATTTCTTACTTATTTTCTTATTCTATTGTAGACTTTTCTTGTATTGTATTATAGTTTTTTTTTAATTCAGCTGTGTCTTTTTTTTGCTGTTAACATTTTGTTCCATGGTGTAATAAAAATATATTTTTGCTTTTTACCTTTTGTTCATGTAAATTTGTGCGTATTAGCTTTTCAGAGCATTCTATTGTAATACAATTCTCTTTGTGAATTAGTTGCTTAGACTGGGGTCTCATTTAAAAAAAAGTGCATAGAATCCTGACTAAAACTAAACGTTCATCAGAAAAGTCAAAATAAGACAAAATCAGATTTATAAAACCGTTCGTACGCACACTTGCAAGCAATGTTCCTTTTATAAATCACAGATGGGACGCAAGAGTGCGCAGTTCAGTGCGTATGGGTTTCCGCCCCAAACACGCCTCGTCCACTCCATATATAGTCAATTTAAAGCAGCTTATGAAAATTCATGTATATTTACACGAGCATTCCTTAGTCGTATTTGGAAGTAATGAATTGGGGTGGAGGAGGTTCAAAAAGGTGTGAAAGAAAGAAAATCTTTTTTTGATTTTCTCTTTTCCCCTAAAACATAGATCAAATTTCTAGTGGGGGAGGTGGAGACCCACATAACAATTGCCTCTGAAGTGCTGGACCCAATTCAGCACATAAATCCACTGCTCTCGGGAATCTAAATCAGCTTTTTAGCCACACATCATCATTGGCCAAGAAATCATCATGGTCACGAAACAAACATTCTCTCCGTATTTGTCCATTTGTCATCAAGTAACACCACCAGTCTACTTTAAGAAGGAACTTTTATATTTCTTTGATGCTGTGAAATGTATGAAAAAAAGACAGCTAGCCTAGTTCCCTTAACTCACCATTTACAAAATATTCTGGTGATACTTGGCTGGTTTCTTTAAATGAACTAAAAAAACCTGGTTCTTGTGGTTAAAAGAGCAATGACATTTAAGGATTAGAATACAGCCTTCCATCCATCCATCCATCCATCCATTCATCCATACATCTGATCAGACCCAACCAACGACCGAACGACAACCCACATTTTTTTAAACTCTTTTAACCTCTTGGTTAGGGTCACTGGATTCTCTTGTAATACACAAGGCAATTTGACAGAAACTTAACTGTGAGTTTCTGCTGTTCTCAGTTGTGCTTCTCTTCAATGGTCTGTCACTCTTGTCGCAGGGTTTGATGGAGTGTCAGCACAGCTCATTCAAACAGAGAGGTGACCCCAGCCTTTCATCTGACTCCTCTGTCAGCATGCATTTCTCAAACAGCGAACCGTATCTGTGCTTTCGTGTTCCTCTATCATTTCAAAATGCACCTCGGTTTGCATTGGCAGCCACTAGAGTTGTTTTCTGATATTATTGACGCTCACTCTGCATACGCTTGTGGTCCACTTGAAGAGCAATTTGTTTCATGTGATCAATATCATTGGATTCTTATACTCCATCATATTTACCTTGTTTAACTACAGAAATTCCTTATCCCCTGATAAAAATTGATTGCACATTGTGGCTTTCTGCAATGTCTGAGGGCAAAGTGGTAATAAAGATTTGTTTTTTCTGCCTCATGATTAATGAAGTGTTATAGATGCAAGTGAAACTCAGGCTTGGAGGCGGTAATGTTGTTGTGGCCGAGTGCATCAATGAATCATATGGATGTCCCTAGATATGTGTTTCTTCCAAGAAATGAACCATTTGGTTTGGTATCTGATACATAAACATCCATCATTATATTTCAAACTGCTCGTACTTTTGTCTGTGCTCAATTTATTTTTGTGAAAATCTACTCTCTTAATGTTTTATATTCATGAAAATTACTTATTTATTACTTTTAAACCATTTAAGGTCCATAAACATCGAAGTAACACAAGTAACAGTCCCAGTGAAGTTTAACTACTAGGTCTGTGAGAATCTACACCTGCAATGCTCCAAAGTTTTAGTGAAGAGCCGACCAACATTCTTTGTAAAAAGCCACCTAAAAACTTTCTATTCTGAAAAGACAAAAATTGAAATCTTTGCCATGGATTCTGGTATCATGATTTTAATTATAACATTTTGTAGATTATAATGATTTATAATGAAACCTCTTTTGAAGAAGATCAATGAAACAGCAACATTGAGGAGCGTAGATGCAGCAGTCAGTAAAGAAAACGCTACAAATGTAAGACACATCTAATTACCCTTTGAAATCTGAAGATATCCAGCAACTACTCATCAGTTCAGGATTAGAAACCATAAGGTACACCCATCAAGTGTCTGGAGAAACCGGGCAAGACGTTGTCTTTATGAAAGTTTCAGCCAAAAAGACATACCTCTGAGGTGAGAACAAGGCCAAGAATGAACAAAAACATAGGAACTGGGGTATAGAAAAATAATAGCAGGTGCTATGGACTGATGTGTCAAAATGTTACATATTTTTAGCAGAAAGCAGTTTGTTCATCAATTACAAGAGCGGTACAATAAAGAGTGTCTGCAGCCAATGCAAAGCATGGTGGAGGCTCTTTAAAAGTTTGGAGCTGCATTAATGCAAATGGAGTTTGGGCAGCATTAATAGTGATCTCCATGTTGAGAAAAACAGATCCAAACCATTAGGGTGGTGTATGAATGGTCCAAAATCCATTCTGCAGTAGTACAACACCACCAAAATAGAGACAAAAATATCTTAAGTGTAAAGTTATGGCACTGCCCCTGCAGAGCCCTGATCATTGAGCGTGTTTGTGATTACGTGAAGAGATAAAAGGATGTGAGAAAGCTACATCCACAGTTTTGATTGGATTTCTCTTTTGCTCCTTCACTGAATTTTGTTCATTGTTGAAAACCAATGAGTAACACTTCCATTTTTGAAAACTTTCTTTGTTTACAAAATTTTCCACACCTGCCTAAAACTTTAGCTCAGTACTACTGTATATGTGTGCATGTGTAAACATCTAGAACATCAGTTATTCTCTTGAGCAAGAGGAAGTAAGACTTTTTGACCACTGAGTCATGAAGTAAAAAGGACAGAGGGGTTAGAACATGTTGGTTTAGTCACATTTAGTCCTTATTTTGCTCAGTCTCTTAAAAAAAAGTGAGATGTTTTCTGTTGTGCTGTCACTTTAAGAGCTAGAGTTGAAAATAAACGTCCATTTTGTGCTTTACGGTAAAAGGAATCAGGCGCATTCTGTGAATGGACTCAGAAGTGGAACACTTTAGGTTCAGTGTTCGTATGACTATTCTGACTGGTTCTAAATTGAAGACCAATTCAATTCTCATTCATCTGGCTAATTGTGGTACCCGGACATTGAATCTGAACCTTCTTTCCTTCCTTTTAAGTTTATGTTACATGAATTCAGTTATATCCATTCTCTCTCTGCATCACACAAAAGAGAAGATGAAGTTTGGAATTCTTTATTTGTTTTTTTTTGTGAATTTCAGCCCACCTCCTGACGACTCTTTTTTTTTCTTTTTTTTTTGAGGAAAACCTCAAACCTGCATGAAAGGAGTTAACATCTACATTCTTCATAATACTCTAAAGTATGGGCTGAGACACAGATCATTTCTCTGATCCTAAATGTCACAAAAAGGCTTTACTAATTTCTATATTTCCGAGCTTGAGAGTTTATTTCGGATTTTCAGAACAGAGAAAACCAGGCCAATACCATGTTCCAGTCTGGAATCTTTGACACTGAAACTTTTATCCACTCTTTCCTCAAATCAGGATTGGATTGTAGGCAGTGCAGTGACTGAGTGAACCCATGGCCTCTGCTGAATATCTCCTGATTGTCATCAGGTACATATTTGAAGTATACTCTGACTTGGCTGCATCTGGTTTGTGTGAGTCTGATGGCACTGTCACAGAGGGACAGGAGTTTCAAACACATTTTACATCACCACCAGCAGACTCCTGTAAAATAAGTCTTTTTTTAAGAAATGTTATTTTCATTTCTTTTTTTTATTGTTACATGTGCTTTTATTTGTCAAATATCATTTTACTTTTCAGATCATAACCCCTTTAAAGATTTGTTCACAATGGCACACTATTGGCTCAGCATGATTCACAGCACTGAGTCTGTTTCATGTTCATACACATAACAAGCTAATAACTTAATTTAATGTGAAGGTACACACTCACCAGATTCATTGACTTACACAAACAAAAAAAATCTGTATTACAACATAACTAACATTGATCAATTTCACTGATGCATGATTGAAGCATGAAAGCTAATCTGTTCCACAGAAAATTGTATTCCAAACGAATCAATGTCATAAATAACTGTACTTTTATTTCATATTAAAAAGCAGACAAAGAACTGTAATTATTTCCCCCTTTCATGTACCTCCAACTAAAAGCAGTTAGAGTGTCTCCATCAAAAATGATTTTTCCACATTGTGTGTGGTGTTAATGACTCTTTCATGACTTGAATTTTTGATTTTGTATTGAACTCTGGCTGTAAACACTTCTAGTGAAGGTTACAAAAGTTTATGGATCTATAAAAAGAGTTAAGACTCACTGAACCTTGAAGTCTAATAAATACGACAAGATGGACCAGACGTGCTCTATTGAAAAACTCACCACTCCAGCATAAAATGTTATCAATAAACAAAGGAAGTTCAATATTGTTTTCACCCTCTGTGAGAGCGGGCAGCTAGTGAAAAGTGTCCAGAGCATTTAGAAATTGAAATTTTTACTCCAACAATGAAGTCATAGCAAGGTTAAATGTGCAGTATTTAAATGAATACACCATAGAGCACCAGAGTTAAACTCTACAGCAGTCTTCAAAATCAATTCTCTTCTGTAGCTGACCCATCAGAAACCTGATCTCAACTGAGATTCTTTGACCCCTGCAATGCTCTACAGCCATTTAAAACATGAAAAATAAATGTAGTGGTCACTCTTCAAAGGTTCCTTCCAAAGTTTAAAAAAGGGCTCACACTGTGAATATTCAAAGAAAAACCAAAGGTGTTATGCTAGAGTTGAACCTTGTGAACCTAGTGCCATGTTCATGAATTCAATTTCAGGTTTGTGTCCAGACCAGAGGCAAGCAGTTGGAAACAAAATCGACCCATGCTCAAAATTACATCAAAATAAAGGTTCAAATCATATGAAGTTAGATGGTCATGTCTAATACTGTGGAACAAATTTAAAGAACAAAAAGTGTTGGATATAATATTTTGAACAGAAATGGTACCATCACCAAACCATACATTTACCATTAAACAGCCAATAATGCTATTTTATGGCTTTCTGAATTATAAAGGGGCCATTAACTGATTTGATGTGTTCTCCATTTCCTTTGTTACAGTCCACCAGTGATTTAATAATAATAATAAAAATGTTTATCTATTTCCTCACAGTTTCTTTGGTTATATAGAAGACATACTGGAGCAGAGATAGGTATAGAATCCAACACTCAAGAGTTCAAATTAGAGCAGAAGTAACAATCACTTGGTTTTCTTGAGCAACAGTAAAAGTATCCAGAATTTAAACAGTTTTTACTCAGGTAGCCAGTTACTTGCTTTTTTTCTTATTGGAAAGCTATGATACAAACTACGCATTCTATGTGGAAAGTACATTAAAACATTACATAGCAACCAGATTGTTTACCATAGCAACCAATTTGGCATATCTCTATCTCAGCTTAGGAAAATCATAGAGGCGGGGTTTACCCATATTGACATGGGGGAAAGCCTCTGAATCTTAGGTTTCGTACAATAAAAAAACTCATGTTATGCTTGTATAACAAGTTTTGCATGGAGTGAAAAGGCATGGCACCTGTTTCCAATCAAACCATTAAATTCATACCATTAGTTAAGCCAGTTCTACCTCGTCCCATTTGATTTTGTCCAAGCCTCACCCCACTTTCCTCCCCCTTGTGCGTTCATACCAGCCCCTCTATGCTCATCCTACAAGGCCTGCTGTGCAGGTGAACTCAAATAAAACACTTTACCTCTTTATTGTCATATTTACAACACAAACATGTGCATTTCTTTTATTCGTGTCGCTCATTCGAAACCATCGAATTCAGATAGTGTTTTTCATAGTGTTTCTACGCCCTGTTTTAGTTTTATCACGCCCTGTACCATAAGATGATCAAAGATCAAATCTGACACTTTGCAACTGGAAAACTGTTGGCAACTGTCATTGCTTTCATGAAGTAAGTGATAACATCTGTATCACAGTGATTTAATTACACCATTAATGTGCTCATAGTAACCAAATGAAATGAAATAATGATTAATTAGCCTGGTTTTGTCTCCCAGAGCTTTTTGAACTCTTGAATGCTTAGAGTTTTTCAGGTTTGCACTTGGTCTTGAACTTTATTGGTTATTCACATATTAATTTAGAGACAGAATGCATCAAACTATGAAATTGGTCTTTTACAATGATTCAAATTGTGTCTCCTTTAACTCACAAATGCCTTCCAATAGCTGCTTAAGCCGTTCCTTTTTAATTAAATGAGACAAAAAAATCCACACGAGAAAAACTACTCATTTTATAATTTACTCAAAAGGTACTTGTTACCACAGATATTTACTTAAGTAAATGAAAAAAAGATCAGAAGGAATTAGTGAATGTCTTTCAAGTTTTGCTTTACATTGTTGCACCAAGATTAAGCTGCATTTCATCCTTTGATGATTAACAAGCAGTGGTGGAGCTGCCAGTTATTGTCACTAGAGAACATATTATCAACTTTAATATCACTTTGTAACTTGTGTATTGTTGCTTAATCATTCAAAGACTTAATTACAAGAATTAAACGAATAGAACATACAAAGACAACAATGTAGTTCATAAACCATTTTAAATCTTGAGCTGAACAGTACAAATATAAAACTTTAAAATGTATTAAAACAAACGTTTCCACAAAACCCCAACAAAAGCAGGTGTTAAAATGTTATTTTTCTTTATGCAATTCCCATACTTCAATGGTTTTGGATCTGTACGATACATCAGCGGACTGTATCAGGCAGTCCTAACAACACACAGTTAACCAATAATGCTACAAATATAATTGCTAAAAGTACATTTTATAACCACATTTGTGATAAACACGCTGAAATGCAAACAAGTGCCAGTTCTAACAACTCAGTGCATCTATAGGTGCTCCAAAGCTTATTTAAAGAGCCTCTTGCCTCTGTGTCTCTTTGACAGAAGCATTATTGCAAGCAGAATGTTCATCAGGACGTTGACTCTGTGGTTTTTTCAATGTAAGGCACATCATCTCTTCTTTCTCCATCGTTCATTAGTGGAGACTAGGACCTATTTCTGTCATTCTGGTATTTGATCAACCATAGTGTCCCTGCAGACGTTTGCCTGAAAGACAAAGAAATGTCTGCTTTAAACGTCTTTGTTGCTCATTAGATCAATTTACTCATGGCTGCCTCTATCCATCACTATTATGACTAAGTCTGCTCCAGCTCTCTGCCATAGATAACTGACTACACTAGAATGGATGGCAGAGCATTATTGTTGACACTACATCAGTGAGGAAAACAACTGATCCGTACCCAGTCACTGGATGTTTATGCCCATTGAACACCCACCAGCACTGAAACAGCTTCAGCTTATGAACAAGAGCTCGGAATGAAAGCTCGAAAGCACATTTGTTTAGAATGTTATAAGAAACTTTGGCTTTTTTACAAATGTATTTGTTAATTGAAAAAATTCTTCATATTTTTAACTACCAAAAACCAGAATTAATTCAAATTACTTTTTTTTTTTTGGAGAAAAGGCTATTCCATCCCCATCCCCTGAATGTCCATTTCTGAGGCCCATGAGCACATTTCCTCTCGTAATGAGTGTAATCTGGACCATCATTGCATCCCCTCTCTTTCTTTCCCAGAGATTAAAATGGCCGTTTCACCGGCAGGCTTCATTACTCTTGGTCTTGTGGTGCTGGAGCACCATGAGGGAACTGGTTTGGTCAGAGATTAATGGCGTGATTTTGAGGTGTGGTTTTCTTTAAATGAAAGTGATGTAGATCTGGAATAGGAAACCGATGAACAGTTAATCATTCCCTGCTACAGACTTATTAAGAACTCCATTACCATTATCAGATTAGGACTTTGGTCATCCTAGGCATTGTATTAGGATAAAAGTGATTCATGCAAATCTCAAGAAACATATTTATGCATTCCACTCACGTTTACATTTATGCTTATAGAAGAATTTACAACTTACAGACCAAGTCATAAGAAGTAGAGGTTTAAAGGTATTAATTCCACTTGAAGACCCTCTATCGATGTAACCAAAGAACAAACACATCTCTTTTGATAGCTTAGATTAAAGCCATTCACACTGTGAATTGGGTGATTTTGGCATCCTTCACATGGGATCACAATAAAAGAGATTTTCCCGATCCTTCCCAGCATCTGTTGGTAAGCTGCCATTGGCAGTAATGTAATGTAAGAGAAATAGGCTCAAACGCCCTGCATTGGACTGATACACATTGGACCTGTGCAAGTTGTTCCCTATTTTTCTACTAAAGTACACTAGAGATGAGTACCAATAGAACCATTAGAACCCCCAAAAAGGAAGAAGCAAGAACAGACAGACTGACCGATCCCAACCGACTCTATCAAATACTGCTTGCAAAAATTAATAATTCACCATAAAAAGAAAAAGTGGGCTAGACTTTTCCATAAAAGAATTTGGGTTAAAATTGAAAATGTTCTTCATAACATCTCCTGTAGCTTGTAACAAAAGCTGATGTCCAAACTGTGGTGCTTTTTAGAGAAATTACGATGCTGAAGTAACTTTAAACCATTTTTCTCAGCTTTATTGTTGGCATAAATGCTACACTTAGATGGATGTACCTGGATCCCACTGGTTTCTTTCATTTCTGAGCTGATGGCACTGCTGGACATCTTTCGGGTTTTAAAGGGGAATTAGCTTGATGTGTCTTTCATATGGTGCAACTTCTTGGTAAACCACTGTGTCTAAGCTCTTTATACTGTTTTGTGATCTTCTTTAAAAGGGCTTCAACAGAAAATCTTGAAACCCCAGTCTGCTTTGTAATCTTGATGCAGTTGTTGATGCAGTTTAACTACCCTGTGTCTTGTTATTCTGCTCAATCTTGACAACCTTCTCAAACTAGTTTGGCTGTTTCTCACCCAGCCTCCTACGTAGCTGTTTCTGTCTCAGCTCATTATTGCAAGTGTGACTTTATGAATGAAAGATTGTGAAAGTTTATAAGCTTTTCTGAAGCACTTCTGCAAAAATCTTGTGAGATTGTGTGTTTTGCATTTAAAAAATGGGCCTGACATTGCAAGTTCAGTGTGAAATTACAACACTGTCCTCAACTCTGAAAGCACACAAGCTTATTCTTATTGAAGATGTGACCAATTCTATTTGAAAGATTTTTTTACTTTTACAGATGAGTGCAAGAAACCATTTTACCTTGATTTCATTGGATCCTGGAGACAGTTTTCATATTATTTAATGGACCTCACACTGTTCTAAATAATATGCAAATATTTTGTATTTGTAAATAAAATAAAAGTATATAAGTAACATGAGAAATGCAAAATGTATTCCTAACCCTAAAAAAGATGACTTGATATTTTTATTAAGTGTGAAGTTAACAAGTCAATCTTTTTTAACTGATTTAGGGTGTGAGTATAGAATTGTCTTATACTGATCCCCATCAGCATCTGATCACTGGTTATCTGTCCTGTAATTATCCAAACTGGTGAAAGCAGCTGTCTATGGCACGTGTTAGTGACCCGGTTCAGTGATGGGAAAACTGTGCATAAATTCCCAGAATTTCATTTCACCTTGGTTATGAAAAAAAAAACCCAGAAGAAATTCCATAGAGTGCCACATTTCCTCGATGCAGAGTTATCAGCTACAAACAAGAAACATTTAACCACATTCTCAAAAACCCTTTTTAAAAAATTATACATATGTACATTTTTATAATAATTTCTCAGTAAGAACGTTTGATGTTAATGTCAAATGTTTGATGTGGAAGCCCACTGCAGCCTTGAAAGCATCTTCTGATAACGTCTCACTGAGGAGGTCTGCAGTGATTGGTGCTGGTGGGATGCACCAAGCAAGTGATTGGTTCTTAATATGTATGTTTGCTGCCTTCAAAATATCCGTAGGCACTTTGTAGTGTATGTAAAGCACTTGGGTTAAAGAGGCTCTTTCTGTTGGGGGGCTCCTGGATAGACTGCTGAGTTCCCCCGAGGAAACAAAGGTTCTCCATGTTCTTCCATGTGATCTTTCAAACCAAAATAAGGAACAAATACTTCATTTAAAGAAAAAGATTTTTACATTCATCAAGCGTTTCCATGACACAGAAGCATGTGGATGAGTGCTGTCGCCCAGGGCATAACAGTAGTCTTATCGTTCTATGTCACGTTATCATTCATGGCATGTTTTACACATTACAGATACTTGTTAGAAGAAAACTAACAATTTTAGAGCCCTTTGAGCAGCTAAAAGTGATGAGGAGATAAACTTAATCTGTAAGGGTTACAGGGATCTGCCGGTGCACATTGGCCAAAATGCAAATATTTTGTATAAATACACAAATAATGCACTTTCTCCAAGAAAAAAAGGTTCAATCTGCTGATTTGCCTGTTCAGTTTGTGTTCTCACAGTGCATGATTTACAGCTGACTCAAAAATGAAATGCTTTGATTATTTTCTCAGCCTCATGCTGTTCTGATGCTGACTGATTTTCGCTCCTTGTTTGAATAAGAAAGAACATAAGCAAAACAGATGTACGGTGGTTGAGATTGGCCAAACTCGCTGCAATCCAATGCAAAACATTTTCATTATTCTGAAATAAATAAATATATATAAGTACACACTGCAAATAGAGAAGAGTACTGCAAATAGCACAGACCACGATGAAAGGCTTTGAAGGTGCCATTCATTTTTCCCATCCAGGATCTGGGTGCGGATTTCTTTTGTATGTCAGTGGTGGTGGCCGTCAAAACATAATGACACAAATTTGTTCAAAAGACAAATAAATGATATGAAATAATAAACCTGCACTGAGCTTATACCACAGAAGCAATGAGTTAACCAATCCTGGACTGGTTCATCATGTATAATTTCCCCTTGAAACACTTCAGTTGTGGTGTCTGATTAATTGTTTGGAACACATGTATAGTCAAAATGATGAAAGTGTTTTCTTTATTTTTAGGTGTTTTTTTCCTCATCGCATGTGTTTTAGTTGCAGTGCATTTGGCCTCCTTCAGATGAAAAGTAACAACATTTTTTTTTACAGAATCTCCAAATTTGACTAACTTCTAAAGAGTCACTGGCAGCGGAATCAACAGAGTAGTCTGATTCAAGAGCACAGAACATGTAATGGTATTAATATTGCATGTTCCTTCACACTGAGAAACACTCTGACAGCTTGAGGTGACAGTATGGGTTTCTGGAGATGCAGACGAACATTCGCTTTCTGTCAACAGACTTTGGTCTGAACAGATAATTAACTAAAACACCACCATCTGTACAAATGGTAACATGTAACATAATATTACAAAGATCTCTCTGTCAGAATATAACTCTCACATTACATTAACAGTGTGTCATGGGTGCAGTGAGGAAGGATAAGGAAACACAGTGAGAGGAAAGATCAACCAACAGAGGTTTTATTTACAATATTTACATGCACAGGTTCAAAATATATCTTTCCTTAATGGGATCTGTACTCAGCGTTGTTATTGAGGGGAAGGAGCCAGGATTCCCAGAACCCACAAAGAACAAGAAGAACTGACACCAGGAACTAAGAAGGCTTAGTGCATTCATGGGGGTCAGGGCATGTGAACTGTAGATCTTTCAGCTGGGGAGATGCATTTGAAGAGCAGGAGAGGGGGCATTATATGTGAGGAGTGCTGATTGGATCATGGGTTCATTGGGTTTATTGTCTGACTCTGCCGGTGTGTCTTGTGAAGTGTTCATGATTGTTTGCTGTGTCTCTTCTGGAGACACTGGTTCCCTGATAAGGTGTATTGGATAAAAAGAACCAATAAATTTGTCAACAATATTTTCTCATTGTCTCAGAAAATGTTGATATAAAATATAAGATATAAGATTACTAATAGCTTTGTGAAATGTCTGTTATCCAAAAGAGATGCAATTTGTTCATTTAAATGAGAAAATTGATATTTGGTAAACATACTTCCTTATAAACAATTGAAGAGATATAAAAACTCCAAGCTGTAAATCACATTTTGTTAGGCCTTAATGTAGATGTGTGTGATGTACTATAGATTTCAATTTAAGATTTTGCTGTTGTTTGCTAAATAACTGAGCTCTGTCATACCTTAAAGATCTCCTAGTCCCTTTGTGAGCCAATAGATCTTTAAAATCTGCGGACAAGGCTCTTCTATTCATCCCATGGTCCTGATTGAAAACTAAAGGTGACAGAGCTTTGTCACCATTACAGGAACCAGTTGCCTTTAGACTGCCGCCTTGCACCTTCCATTACTGTTTATAAATTGAGGTTGAAAAAACATCTTTTGTTTTCTCTGTAATGTTTTTTAAAGTTTATTTTTCATGCTTTTACTATTTTTCTCGTACTATTTTGTATTGTTAAGGACTTTGGATGGCTTTGCTGTGCTTAAATGTGCTATATAAATAAATTTTTCTTACCTACTTATGTTTTTGTGCAATTTTTTTACATATGTCATTTCATTAATACAATCTCAAAAATGATAATGAGCCTTAACTTACTTTAACTTCATCAAATGTTTGAGCCTTTCCAAATCAGGTCTATTCCGATAAATTTACCATATGCGGCTCCAATCTGAAGTAAAAAGTCTGTTCCGAAGAAACAGGTTGCACCTGAGATCAATTTTCAGCTTAATGGCAAATGTTGTGGATACTTTTGTAAAAATGTATTCTTAGTTTTTTTTTTTTTTTTTAGATTTATTTTTGTGGTAATTGCCTTGGTAATTGGAGAAAGACAAAAAGCAATGCAGGAGAGAGATTGGGGAGGGTTGGGAAAGACAGCAGGCTCAGGATTCGAACCTGCGTCACCCTGCAAAACTGCACATATGTTTCAGACGCACTATCCAGTATACCAAGGGTTGGGCTTTTTTTTTAGTTCTTTATTAATGTCATTATGGGGTGTTGTGTGTAGATATTTGTGAAATAATTGTTTTAAAGATTGTAACAAATAGTTACAGTATTTTGTTCTCAATAGTTTATGTCATAAGCTATTACATTTTGTTCAGAATTATACAAAAAAATTGGAGCGATCAGGAACTGACAAAAAATGTGTTCATTCATTCAAAATGTAAGTCATTTTGGGTTTTAGCAAGTGGGTTTTTAAGTTATTTAGCTTTTCCCTCAGGTCTAGGATTTTTGTTCACGCAACTGGTCTTCTTTTCATACCATTCTCTGTAAAGTCTGCATGAAAATCCCAGTATTGGAATATACTCACTATTACTGACTGTAAGTACCAAATATGAAGACACAAAACTGTGTTCTGTTCAGTTGTTTATGAAGTCATCAGTGCCACATATACAGTACTCCTAGAACCAAAGACGTAAAGTAAACCAGTAATGCAGACATGTTTAAAATAAGTCGTAATAACCTATTTCGGAAATTACCTTCCCGAATGGCATGATAACAACTTGATTCATCTGAGCCAGGAGGTACCTGCTTCACCTACTATCAGCCTGATTTTCAATTTATATGTGATTTATTATGTGTTTTGAAGAAACGGATTCTTAAAAGGATGCAAATGCCATTATCTGTGTTAGAATTGGCTGAATGGACCTACTGCACCTGCTGATCAATATATATGTGCTTAATAATGACTGATAATGATATGAAGTGGCTGGTCAATATTGGGTAACGCTTCTTTGCAGTTCTGACTCCTCCTCTGCGCCACAGCACCAGCAATGTTACAGTGACACCAAGTCTATATTAGCATTCTAAAATTCCAGAAGATTCTAGATATTACACCAAACCTTACGATTTTCTGTGGTCAACCTCACAGCACTTCCAGGAAGCATTCACTGTCCATATTTGAACGTGCTTTATTCTCCTCTTTCTTCTCGGTATTGGCTACCTGTCTCTGTGGGTGGCTGAGGGTAGCACTCCTCGGTTAGACCCTGAAGCACGGAGTCCGCTCACACACTGCCGCGTTATTGTTTATCGTCTCCCACCTGAGACTAAGAAACAAAGAAGCAACAGATTTCCCTTTCTATGACCCTTCCCTGCTGTTCCCACAGAGCCTCACTGCATGTCTTTTATTCGCTTCCAGCTGATTTACAGAGGATGAGTAAACACACACAGGCTCACGGTGTGTTGAATCGACAGCATTTACTCCTATAAATATTCCCTGGTGAAGAAGAGCGTGAGTTGAATCCGTCTACTGGGGAAAGGAGTGTAGATCTTAGCTTTTGGAGATGGTTTAAAGCTTGTATATATTTCTGCGCAGTGTTATTTTGGACACGTGGCAAACAAAGAGAAGCTGTTTTTACTCCCTTTATAGAGTAATGCTGGCACAGGCTTCCAAAGAGGCCTCTTGTGTGTTTCCAGAGTGAGCATTGAAAGTGCAGCTGAGTTGGTTACCATGGCTGTCCGAGTTAAGTAATCAAACACAACAGTATGATCTCTCACTTTTATTCCATAACCCTAGATATATATAGACTCCTCTATGTCCACCCACTCATCCACCCTCCTGCTCTCCATCACTCTACACCAACTCTCTCATCACATGTTCATCTCACTCTGCTTTCATTTGCATTCGCTCTCTTGGATGTGATTTACACTCGTATTCTCGCCTGTCACTTAATTACTCGGTTAACCGGTGGCATAGCAGGCATTTTGTCCTCCTGCAACTCATTTCTGTCTCTGCTGAGGCTTTGCTAGCTCTCATTTTCCTCCCGTCGTACTTAATCCCCTGCATTGTGTGTGCATGCACTGTCGGGTGATGAGTATTGATTGTATACTTGGCTGTAAGGTCATGTGATTAACTGCAATGAATGGGTGGAGAGGGGCCACCGTAAATCACCTCTATGCCACCATGTGGGTTTGATTAAAAGGGTCCTGGAGCTCATCCTGTCATCAGAGCTTTGTAAACAGGGGTCTTTTCAAGGGTCATCACATTTTCTTGGCGTTTTGAGATTAGAGAGATAGAATGGAAATGTACTAAACTGATGTAAAGATTGTTTGTTCTCTTGATCAATTCATGTTTCTTTTCCACACTATTTAATTGAACTTTCATTCGATTCAAAATAAAAGGAACCTGGTCTTCACATGAGGATGCATAACTGCCACTATGATGAATTCTGTCATAGTTAACTTAAGCTTATTGGAAGGATGAGGAAACCCTCAATAGGATCACTCATTTTGGCTATTATCACACCACTCTGAACGGCAACTTGGTGCAACCATTCATTGGAACCAGCAGGTACTTGCTCCACTGGTGGACCATGCAGCTACTGAACAGCATGAGCTTGTTGATAATGGTCAATGACATGATAATATACAAAGTGTCTCCAAGGACACCCAAATCAATGAAGGAGGTGCTACTTGTTCTGCACAGGAACTATGAACCCAAATTGGAGATACCTCGGTAGCTGGATATCTGAAGACTGATTGCCAATGGACTGGAGATACAAAGAGGTATAGGTATTGACTTGAGCGTTTGAGGGGCTATTGACATGGAGCTGGATAAGACGCCATCTAAACTGAATACTCCATGTTAACTATGCTGAAGGCTGAAGGACTGAAGTGTTTATGCAGGTCAAAGGTCCCATATGCAGACAGCTCAGAAATGATGGTGGCCATTTTCTTTTCCATAGTGCATTATTCCAAAACCCAGTTAAGGAATTCATGTATCTAATATAACCCACACATACCTTAAACCAAAACTTTTAAAGGAGGGGTGTTCTAGATCAGCGGTTGAAACTCGCTGTATCAAGGAAGTCCATGGTGTATTAGAGTCTTGTATCCATGCCCCAGTGTTCTTTGGACAGACTAATTATGCTACGGGATTCTTTTAATCTGATTTAAGTCTGTCTTTCTGTCATATCAGGCTAGATGGAAAGGATGGGACAGATAGACGGATGAGGAGAGGCTGGAAATTGAACTGGGTGATTGAAATACACTACATTGCAAACAATAATCCACACAGGAGAATCCACAGATAGGAACTGGTTCAATACTCTACACTGGGGAAAATGAAGGTGATAGTGAGCCGGAAGATGAATAAGATATGTGTGAGCCAGACATTGGAGATCCAAAAGAGATGGGGATCAGGTACTGGGATTTGAAGTTTGTATTAATGGTACAAAAGACATTGGTGCTGTAGTGAAGCTTAAAAACACAGAGTCTAATTCGAAAACTATGGATCATCTAAAAGGTCGGGATGGTAAGAAAAAAATATTAGGATGGGAGAAAAAAAATAGTCAGAGCTTACGTTCCCTACCAAAGTTTTGCGTTCCGCGGCAAAGATACTTCCATTCTATAGCACATTTTACAGGGAACGCAAAAGATTTAAAAAATATATTTTCTTCCATCCTAATTTAAATTCTCCTACCCTAATATTTGCCCTTTCATTACAGCCCTAGGGACTCTGTAGAAAACAGGCAAACAAAATTATAACAATGAGAGACAGAAACTGTCAATTAGAAGGTTAACAAGGAGCAATAAAAGGACTGTGAGCACATGAGGAATCACAGGGGAGACATGGCAAAGCTTGTTTTTTCACACAAGAAGCGTATTTTAATTCATTTTATTTAGCACAATTACATTAAACGACTGCTGAGATTAGCATAATATCAGGCTACTGTGTTTATTTCCTGCATAAAATGCACAGAGCTGAAACGGGGGTATTATAATGTAATAAGCAGATGAAAGCTGAAATACATTTACATAAAATAGAAGCCAAATAACACTCTTTTATGCAGTGAATATTTATGCTGTCCTGAGTCAAACATAAGGATGGTAATAAACTGAAGATTTAAATGATGCAGCTGGAAGGATCTACAACTAGATGGATTTGCTCAGCTCTCAAAGAGATTGCAGCCTGGTTACTGCAAAGCTTTCAATTGGCAAGAGAAGCATTATTTAATAATGGGTGAATTTCAGTCAATGTTTTTTGTAAATTCTTTCAAGATGAAACATCGAGTTTCGTATGGTTCCAGCCATGGTCTAATTCTGACTCACACCACTCATGTGGTCAACTCTCTGTGTAAGATCTGTCCTTACATTGCATTTCCTGTCTGGGTTTGTGGCGTGCACTTGAACAGACCTGAATAGGAGAAATCCTGTGACTGACAGATCTGTCTGGAACCTGCTAATTGCAAAGTTAAAGGAGAACTTTCTCTCTTTAGTCACACTTTTTCAGGTGTTTGAACAGAAATGAGGCCTATTAGTGCCAACAACTGCCTTTGATAGAAAGCCATCCAGTGCTTGTATTTTATTAAACCCTCTCATTGAAGCTGGTTTCACCTGTGGAAAGCATAGCAACTGAAAGCAAAATTCACTGTTTTTGAGCATTAAGTTATGTTTGGTTGGAGTATAGTAACATATGTGGTATATATTTTGGAGAAAGAGAATGTTCCGATTAGCAATATCCTGTTTTTAGGCCAAAAGCACAGAAGGTGCGTTGAACCCTATTGTAATTGCTCAGAGTATTATTTTTTTTTAGCAGATTTTAGTGCATATTTGTGGGTCTAAATATACTCAAAAAGTCACAGAATTTCACAAATAAGTCTGAAATTTTACATCTGGAGTTTGAAAAGAGAGTGTTGAAAAATGCCCCTATAGCCTCTGATGCATTTCAGCTTAACGTAGACTGATTACATTTGGCACACATGTTAAGGGTACCAATATTTAAATATAAGTAATTTGGCTTCCAATTCCAGAATTGACAGGAAGTTGGTTATTTTGCATAAACTTCTAAAGACGACCACATTGCCTGTGTCGTACTTTATTAAACTCCTTCTACAGATTTTATCTGTTCACCTCTAAACTGCACCAACCTTTTCTTAACCTCTTAAGCCCTGAGGCCTATTTTCCGAAAATCCTATACTTTTACTTTTTAAGGCATTTCTCAGCTTTTACAAGGCCTAAACTGCAAATCTTGGTATCAAAATGAAGATAGGTTCTTGTGGAGTGGTGTGGATGAGTTAATTTGACAGTCAAGAACACTGGGTAAGAGTAATTGATGTTGGAATGGCCAAAAAATGAACTCCGCCTAAAAAAAAAACACATGTTTCCTCCAATATCTCCTTATTTTACTTATAACGAAGCAAATAAACACAATCAATTGTAACCACTACATGTCAAGGACATCCGTAGCAAGTTTGGTGTCCATACTACAAGAAACTAATATTCTGTACAGGTTTTGATTGAACAAAGTTCAGGCGTAATCCATATTGGCACAGTTTGGCACAATTTGGCACAATAATTGAAATATGGAAAAAATCTTGTCCAAAGCTTCAGCTACGTTCATAGTCTTCTTTTCTTGTTTACGGGACATGATTTCAGCAAAAAAAACTCCTAAAGAAACGCTGTAAAAGGGAGGTGGAAGCTCATTTACCCCATCTTGCTGCGCTTTTGGGAACCTTTCACTCACAAACGCTTTGACGTCGAGCTTCTGCGTGTCCCTACCCCCCGACCATCTGTCCAATCCGGGAGCTCTATATATCGCTGGAAAGCTCTGATTCTATGCAAGCCAATGAGATCAACCATTTTGAGACTGTTGGGATCGCCAATGAATCACACGACGCGCAGCGTGGAGAGACCACCTCTTACTCATGGGGAGTCATTCCATATTTGGTGACGTCATGAGGCCACATAGCAACAGAAAAAATCTAAAATGGAGTTTCCGCGAAGCTATTGACCGGACATAACAACAAACGGACTTTTATCGCTATGGAAATAACTTTTTGTTGAAAAAACGGCAAAGGTAAGACAAGATTTACATGCTTGCTTGGTTTTCGCTGGCGTTTTTTCGTGGAACTTTCGCTCCCTGCTCTGAAATACTTCATGCAATGTAAATGAGTTGCATATCGCTGGATTCAGCTGGTTGTTAGCTTGCATTTGATGCCATGGTTTTGGTGTTTATATTGTGGATACATATTGCACATAAACAAAAACGTGGTCATGAATTATACTCCGGATATGTTGTTGTTTATTTGCATGGCGTTCGAGCTGTGGTTCACGAATATGAAATTGAATTAGATACGTTTGTAGAGGAGTTTCCTCTGAGCGCAACAGTATTTAATATGTGTGGGTTATTCTCAGGGTTAGTGAGCTATGAGTGAAAATGTAACGCACAAGGGGGCAAGTCCCTGGTACAGGGGACTCTCGGGCTTAAGAGGTTAAGGCATACAGGATGTTAAAATCTGAAGCATTTTTGACTTTGTTAAACTATGTATAAACTGCAGCCGTCGAAATTGCAATTTCCCTATAAACAGGAACTAAGCCACTCAATGTCTGATCGGTCCTGAATTTACCAGCTATGTTATTAGTCCATGCCTGTCCTTCTTCTTCTTTTCCTTTCGGCTGGTCCCAGTTTAGGGGTCGCCACAGCGAATCATCTGTTTCCACCTAACTCTGTCCTCAGTATCCTCTGCTCTTGCACCAACTAACTTCATGTCCTCTTTCAACACATCCATATATCTTGTCTACATCTACAAATTATAATCCCTGTTATAACGCCACCAGGTGGCCGCAAGGTGCTTCTTTGATTGTGACAAATTGTGACAAAAGTATTGTCCAAAAAAACATTATTCATATTATTCAAACTGGACCCCTGAAGGTCATGACACTTTATGTTGTGGGTGTCACTTATCAAATTCCTAACTTAGGATTGGTCATAGATCCTAGTGGAACAAACTGGCAACTGAAGGGCCATAGCGCCAGAGGTGTGATGGTCCTTTGATTGCTGCTTGCAGCTGTAATTTCTTTTTGAGATTATTAGAAGTTTTTTTTTAGATTCATAGACACTCTTAGTTTATTTGTTTAATCACGAGTAATAACCTGGGGATAACCGACCAGGTAACAGGGGAATACATATTTAAAAAGTAGATAATCTGATGAGATTACTGACTAGCTCATAGGAACCAAACAGAGGGATTAAAGTGTCGACAAGCTTCTGCCTCATTACAACAACAAAAAGGTTTTTATGAGATTTTTCAATGCTTTTAACTGTCCTAGGAACTGACCCAGATGCTTCTCCATCTCTCTTTTCATAAAAATTGTGACAATTTATAATATTTTCCTTCTTACAATTCCGAATTCTCCTCCTGAAACATTGAACATTGCCCATCAGAACATTACCCTGCTTGTCACTTTCTCCATCCTATCCCATTAATGTTGTTTAAGTAAAATGTGAGAAAGAATAGAAAAAAAAACACGTAATACCCCAACAGTATAATTACATTGCAGTCTGATCCTGTGAATGGTGGTGGAGAACACACGCACAAATACATGCATTATGCATGTGTGCAAACCCTTAGTCCCGACTCACTGAGCTATGAAACGAGGCCATGCTAATCTCGCATTAAATGTTTGTGCTTCCATAAATACAGTCTTTTCGCTTATTTGCTTTTTCCTCTTAGCATATGGCTCATTACCATAATGACACATCACTGGTGGCCTGAAAAACAATTTAACTATAAAAATCTCCAGAGCTCAATTTAAGAAGTAATCTCAAATTCTTACCAGGATTCTGCTTGTTTAGTTACGTTTAATAAGAGCTCAATTACCGGATTCTACAAAGCACTGGCTTTTTAATGCTATTCTGTTTTGGTTGCTAACAGGTGGTCCACACATTTCCCCTGAACCTCCAGGGCTACTCAGTGTGCTCTCTGAAACGAGCCCCGCAGTCCCCGCAGCTGACTCAAGCAGCTGTTCCAGTGGTGAAGTCACTCCAAAGGTGATGAGCTTGGTGCAGACTAAATCTGACGAGACCCCCGGTGATGTTAGAGCATCTCTGTCTGAACAGCAGAAACAGACTCCTGTCCTCAGAGGTCAGAACTGTATTAGTGCAATGCCGAAGTAGCTAAATTGTCCCTTATCAGAGAGTAGGTGATAAGAACAGAGTATCTTAAACACGCTCATTCACCCTCACAGGAACTTTTAAACACCTCCATCGTTTGAACCTGAAAAGCAAAGGATGGCTCATTAAGAATTGGCACTTTATACGGAGAGAGAGAAATTCACGATTAGCAAGCTTCCACCATCTGTAGTTTTTCAGTCCTGCTCACTTTAAGATTTATGAACCACATAATGTGTTAAAATACTCCCATTTATCACCTTGGATGTGATAAGATTGGATTTGATGAATAAACACTTTAGTTCCTCTAAAACTTGCATGATATCAATCACAACAATCTGTGAGGTTTGAGTGTTTACAAATGATTTAGCATCATTTTAGTGTTTGTGCGATTTAATCAGCTCAGATTTGTAGAGAAGTAAATGGAGTGAGTAATCTGAGTAAAGGATTAAGGGTGATGTGTTTCCCAAGCAGTTCCCGAATTCTGGAACGATCTGGATTTACACGTCTCATCTACATTCAAATCTCATCTTTAGACATTTTCTGAAAAGATGCCGTTCATCTCACTGTTTCGGGGAGCTTTTATTATCTAATACCTACAGGTTTGTCTCAAATAGTTTGAAGATCATGAAAAAGTTTTATTTGTCCCTCATGTAAGAAAGGGAAACCCATTTATTATAAACATTTGTTCCATAATCATCTGTCTTCATAGAGTCTCTCATCTTCCTCTTGACAATACCCCAGATATTTTGGGGTATTTAGGGTTTCAGGGGAGCATATTGGCCAGTAAGGCCCAGAAACAATTAATAATCCATGGTGCAGGGGAGTCTTTGGCAGTATTCGCCGATGTTAGTGATAGTGACTTCATTTGCGAGGAATTTCAAAATGGTTCATTTTCAAAGGATATAAAATGTTTGTTGTGATGAATAGAAAGCTCTTTAAGGATTGTGTTAATATCTATTTAAACACATGAGAAGTTTAATTTTCATTTGAAATCCCCTTTGATAATAGAACAAATAATTCGATCATTGCTTGACAGTTTTGAATCCTTATTCTGGCAGGAAGACATGACATTTGATTGGATTCTGCCAAGTGAGGAAGCAGTAACCCCCTAACTCCCCTCTTGGTGTCTAAAAGGAAGTTACAGATACTGGAGTTCACCAACTGACCACTTGAGGCTGTCATATACATATTAATTGAACCTTCATGAAAACGTTTTTTTTTTTTTGTACTCACTTGTTATAGTCTCACCACCACTTTATTAGGTACACCTTGCTAGTACCAGGATGGAGCCCCTTTTGCCTTTGTGGCATAGGTTTAACAAGGTACTGGAAACATTCCTCTGAGAGTTTGGTCTCTATTGACATGATCACGCAGTTGATCATGTTGCTGATTTGTCGACTGCTCATCCATTATGCAAATCTCCAATTCCACCACATCCCAAAAGTGTTCTGTTGGATTGCAATCTGGTGACTGTGGAGGCTGTTTGAGTAGCGTAAACTCATTGTCATGTTCAAGAAACCAGTCTGAGATATTTCACACTTTATGACATGATGTGTTATTCTCCTCAGAAGATGAGTATAGAGGGATGGATATACTCAGGCACTCAGGTGGTGTTGACACAACGATGACTTGGGCTCAAAGTTTGCCAAGATAATATTCCCTACACCATTAACAACCACCGTTGATCAAAAGCAGGATGGATCCACCCTTTCATGTTGCTGACACCAAATTCTGCTGCTGTAGCCTATCTGCAGGTTCGATGTGTTGAGCGGTTATTTGAATTTTTGTTGCCTTCTATTAGCTTCGAACCAGTCTGGCCATTCTCCTCAGACCAACAAGGAAACTTGTCTGGTATCATGCCATGTTCAAAGTCACTTAAAAGACCTTTTTTCTCAGATCTAATGGTCAGTTTGAACTGGAACAGACTGGCCATATTTACACGCCTAAATGCATTGAAATGCTGCCATGTGATTGGCGGATTTTTGCTGCATGAAGGCATTGTTTCTTGAGTGACATCCATTGACCAAGAGTTTAATTATCTCTACTCAGAGTGTATTTGGTCCTACTCCATATAGAGTTAAACCAACTCTGAAGAAGTTATTTAAATGAGTTTATTTCGTACAGTTTTTCCAAATCTGTGAATGAAAATTCCATCTTTTAATAGTGTACCTTTGATTTTTGTATTATGTTTCTATTCCCTTGCTAATCATAAATGCTGTTCATCACCAATATTCAAAAATATCTAAACTATCTATTTTAATAAGTTTCGGGAGCGTACACGAAAAGATAATTAGGCAAGGTGATTCCCATAATTTCTTAATGATCCGTTCTATAAAAGCCCCAGGATCTATGCATCCCCCAGGCTCTCTTTTGACATCCCTCCTCCACCCCTTCGCCCCTCTACATTCAAGGGGGGGTCTCTGGGCTCCTACCGCACCCCTGCACTCGGACCCCTTCCTTGGACAGCTCGCCTGGTACGCTTATCTCCACCAAGTCTGCTTGCGTTACCATGGCCAATTTCTTTGAATGTACTCTCGTGAACTATGTTCGTCCTCTCTCTGAATAGTTAATTTTTATTTTGCATTTTCCTTGAAAAAAAAGAAGAAAATAGATAGTTAAATAACGTTTTCTGCAGAGTCGGTTTACCTCTATGTAGCGTGGGACCAAATACACTCTAGTAGAGTTCATTTAACTTTCACAACCCGCCTCTGTGCTCCCTTTCACTCAGTTTCTATTATTCGGAAATGACCCAATTCCAAGATATTGATGGCTTGCAGTGTCCAGGGGGAGATGCAAACACCCTATATAAGAGAAAAAAAATGTATATATACGTCCCATGTTATAAAATGTCTATTTCTAGACATAAGGCCCCAACTTGTGCCACTCCAATGATTGAACAGATTGAATAATACAGCCATTTTTCCTCACAATATACTCTCAAGGCTGTGATTCTCCTTTTCAATTCAACTTTCTTTGAAATTTCCTGGAATGGTTCACTCTGAGAAACACCGGCTACTTTAGCAATGACCTTTATGACACCTGGACACCTGTCAAGTCAGCAGACTTGATTTTGTAGTCTACAGATAAAGGATCCTCTCAAGACTCGGGATTCCTACACGGAGACACTGAACTTTGGTTTTCATTATCAGTAAACTAATATAACATCAAATTAATTTCTGGGTTCCACAAAACATTGAACTTCTTAGTGATGACCAAATCCTTTGAGACGCACCTGATTAAATATGTAATATTTCATTTTTATTGATTTTTTTATTCAGTAGGAATAATCCAACCCACCTATTGTTTCATTTTGATTACATAAATAATGTGTTGGTTTCAAAAAGGTTACTATTTCTGATATTTTTGGATTCAAACAAATATTACAAGAGTCATAACACATAATTTGCACATGATTGAAATGTGGAAAAATGCTTGATCATTTTTCAGTTTCATTTTACAGGCCCCAAATCTGTGCCATCTAGTGGTGAAAAGAAGGGATAACCCTGGAAGTATAAGACCTGTGACTTGTGTTCATAGTTCTGGCACAAAAAAGTGTACAAGGTTTAGGAAAGGTTTGCCTGGTTTTGATATTGTCATGACTTTTTGAGGGGAATTATCTTTTGATTTTTGTTATAAAACATAATATTGTAATATTATAATATAAAAATGGTTCGCTCTCAATTTTTTTTCTTTTTCTGCTTTGTACTTAAATAAATCATATAGAGCATTGCCACAAAAACAGTATAAAAGGTTACATAAAGCAAACTGTAAAGTAGCAAAAAAATGGACTTGTAAGGGTTAACACTCCTTTCATTGTTTATTTCACATGTTTAGTCAGAGCTAAAAGAACAACGTGTGTAAACACACAAACAAATCGATTCACCATTATGCTACCACAATATTCCCTAAAAGCTAATTGGCCATCTGCACTCTTTGAGTTCACAGTTTACTTATAAACTTACACATAAATGTGCCAAGCTCACAAACACAAGAGCAGATTAGTGCTATAAACAAAGCGTGAGCTGGAAAATGATCAGGCTGTGTTTGGATCTCTGCCAAGTTTACTGGTCCTCTCCAACGCTTGATCACTGTTTCATGCCGATGTGATCAATGGAAAGAGTGCTTGAATGTCGCTCAGGCGCCAAAAGTGTGACGTTAATTGCAGCCGGCATTTTTGTGAGCACATTCTTTAATGAATCTAATTCACTCCGAAAGAAGCCATGTTTGGGCTGAACAAAATGACTTAATTAAAACAGACAAGCTGCAGCGCTGTTCCATCAAATTTTGAGGTTGATTAATTGGATTACTCATAATTTTTGAATAATAGTTTAATACAATTGCATTTCACTAAAGTGGTGCAGGTGATAGTGAAAGACTGTGTAAAATATTCATTTACACTCAGCATTTGAAGTTTTCAGCAGCTTTATAAGTGCTTAAGGAGAAAAAAACTGAGCGGGACGTGGAATCAGTTCCAACATCATAATTCAATGTGAGTCATGCACACAAATAATAATCATCATATTCAAGAACCCTGTAATCATATTCAGTTTTATGCCAAGTGCAAAGATCAGAATTCACTGAGGTCCATTTTCATGCCGATGATCTTCAAAGGTAAGAGACAAGGGGAAGATGAAAAACCAACATTAACTTCCTGAAATACTGTATCAGATCCATTTTCAGCCTCTATCTCCCCTCCCATTTCTCTATGTTGCCACGGCAGCGTAATCTGGCTTTGAGAGAAAGGGACGGATAGAGCAAATGTCATCTGACTCATTTAATGTTGGTGTCAATATCCGTGTGATTGGATGGAAGAGACAGAATGAATATTCGGCTCTCAATGCATGACGTACCTCAGTGTAATACCTCACGTTATGATCACAAATGTACAAGTGAAACTGAAACGAAAATATTTCACTGTTTGCAAATATTAATAAATAATCAATTCTGTCACTAAATTTAAATATGAAAATCAAATGTTTCAAGGTGTTTGAACACAAATTAACTTATTAGTATGTGTACAAAAGTGTCCTAAACGGGAACCCATCAATGGTTTGAAAAGGCCTGTGAACATTTTCTGATGATACACAATGATCATTTCCTGTGGGATCCTTTTGACATCTATGATGTTTTGTAACTTACAGAATTATTGGCAAATGCAAGATAATAGGATTCAGGACACTCAATGACACAGACAATAGGCTCAGGATCTGTAAAACACATGAATAAAAACAACTAGATGGCTTCAGTTTGCACACAAACTTTGATGTTTGTATAACTAGTTTATCACAAATCACTTCAACCTGATTAGATCCTGTCAGAAAAACAAAATTTATTTGGATGTAATTTAAGTTCACCATTTTTTTTGCAAAATGAAACACTTAGAAGTCTGAGGCCGCATTTTTTTACTACTTTACAATTTACTCTAATAAATTATCTTTAAAATGCGTTAAAGGCTGTGTTAATGCTTGATATCATTTTTAGAACCCCGGCTTCTACCAAATATTTTTTTGTTACATTACACAATAATTCCACAACAATCCTGAAATAATAATAATAATAAAAAAAATACAATTCAGACTATTACATGTTATAATCTTTTTACTGTAAAAAGCAAAAAGAAAGCCAAAACAATGTGAAAATTGTATAAAAACCAGACAAACCTCTCCTAACTCAGTTACCTCCTAACCTCCTAATCTCCTAACCTCTCCTACACAGTTCCAAAAATACAAGCCATATCACAGGTGTTGTACTTTAAAGGGGTTTCCCTTCTTTTCACCACTAGATAGCACTGATGGTTGCATTCTGTAGACTGAAACTGAAAGATGATGTATTAATTTAAAGTACTTCAAAACTGCTGGAAAGACCCATGTTTATTGTTGTTTTGATCAACAAGTATTTATTACAATATAACTAATTATTTAAACTTGATTAGATTTTGTTGGAATAATGCAATTCTTCTGGATGCCGAACACATCAACACATTTTTTGGAGTGTACTTACCAAAGTAAGCAAATCACAATGGATAAAAACATTTTTTATAAGAAATGAAAAACTAGTTGGGTTGACCAATTTTATAAATCACATGCATTCCTAAGGAATGATTTTCAAAGATTGATTGTGAACTACTGGCATTCTGATATGTAGATATCTAAAATATTTTTGTGCATCTAAATAAAATACCCCCTGCTTTTAATTCATGATGTCCTAAACATGACCTTGCTTCAGCTTGATAGTAAGCAGAGAAGTTTGCATTTCAAACTAACAAAGTGTGACATTTAACCACCCAGATTTAATGAACCAATGACTTTTGACAGCAATCCACACATTCTTTGTCAACAACCATCAACTTCTAAAGCCACAAACCACTATAGTTGGGAATCTGCATCTGGTCCCCACTTTCTGCTGTAACATCATTGAGTTTAAATAGATACAAGTTTGCATTTTCATATATTTTCCTGTTGTTTTATAACATTTTTAGCCAGAATTAGCCAGTGCTATACATCTTTTATCATCATGCTATGCTTTACACATGTTTGCACCTTGTGTTGCCAAATAAATACAGAAGTCTGAACGTGCGGAGGCTCCTGAGAGCATCTGCAGACGTCATGCATCACAAATCATCTGTTTGTTTACTCGGCCAAAGGGAATGTTGAAAGAGGCGTACGGCTGAAATACACTCATTTAAATCTGCTGGCACAGCAGGGTCGCTTAAATCATTCATCTGACACAAAGACTAAGATTCCACACTGGAACATGCCTTTCATCCTAACATCATATCAAATTATTTAGCACAAACCCCCCAAAAGGGTTAAAAGAGCATCAAACGGGCAGAAAACTGAGCACATCTGCATCCAAAAGCTCATTTTTTTAAATACTGCCAAGACGTTGGTCTGGTCCTGGCAGGTTCTCCACTGTTGGACTGATAATTGCATGGTGTTTATCTGCAGTACGTGTGGGCTGAAAGTGAATTGCTTTCTGCTGTGAGGTATGACAAGATTGTGTGAACAAAGTCCAAGGCCTGTGCGGATCAATGGTCCAACCGCTCATCCGTGAGTGTGTGACGAATCTGGATTTGACGCAGATGTTTGTGCTGAACCTCAGGGCAGCCCTTGTCAATGTTGCAGGGCCGATCTGTCAAAACACACATGAACTGGTGTTTGCATGTTATGTGTGAACAGCATCACTCTCCCATGTTGTCAAAAAGGACATCTGGTATCCCCCTCAAAAGAATGGAATTGTGTGAGCGAGATTGTGAGGAATCGAGTCAGGAAGAATCAGAAGGATGCAGGACTCAAGCTGTAGGATTTTCTCTTTGTGCAAGCGAGTGTGTGTGATACAAGGTGGGTTAAGGACACAGTAAGTGGCTCAAAGAGCAGCAATGCTCAACAATTTTCAAAGGAGAGAGAGAAGATACACGGGTTCAATCATCAGTGGAGGGAGAGTCGAGGAGCTGAGAGAGAAAAACAGATTCTTGGTTGCTTTGTCCTTTGATAAAAAGATGTTGCCACATTCCTTAATTGATTTTTTTATGGCCGTGTTTGACCAGATCTAGAGCTAGTGAGTCTCAAAATAGAATGTATAATGGGCCTAATATTAACATATAGAAATGATTAACTATATACATATAATTGCACTTTTTTTTTAATTAATTAAAAAAATAAAAAATGGAAGGGGCCGCACGGTGGCACAGTGGGTAGCACTGTGGCCTTCCAGATAGATGGTTTTCGGTTCGAGGATGGCTTTGGGTTTCCTCCGGGTACTCGGGTTTCCCCCACAATCCCAAAAATATGCAGTTAGGGTAATTGATTAATCTAAGTTCCCCTTAATATTTGATGATTAAATTTTTGGTTTAACATTGTTTGACACAGATGTTCCTCATGTAAACAACTTACCTGCAATAAACCATCAAAATCCTTCAAACTTTTGGTTTGAAAGCCATATTTTTTGAAGTCTACTGATCACAGTTTATTGATCTCAAAAATGAGTAATATAAACACAAAAGGAAACATAAAAGACCCTCATAGGGAAATAATCACACAGAAGGCTTGTGCTGCAGGGAAACAGAATGAGTGATCATGTGACAGATCTCCAACCACATGACCAAGGCAGAAGTAAATACACAGGGAAATTTATTAAATGGGCAAAAATTCTGAAAATAAAGCTATTATTATAATAGACTGTGAGAAAAAGTCCTTCCTAGGTCTTATCCATACTTCTTTGTACACTGAACACAGAGAAATTAAAAAAAAAAAAACTGCTAGAGCATTATTGCATTAATTTATCTTCAGCTCACCCTCAAAAATTTAAAATACTTTTAACTGTTCTAAAAAAGCTTTCTACGAAGTCTGGGAGCTTCTTTTTTCAAGATTTAGTTTTGCCTTTATTCAAACAGTAGACAGTAGAACACTAGAAATGGCAGGAAGAGAATTGGGTAGAGAAAGTTAGAAGGTCAAACCCGCGTTGACCTGCACAACCGCGTGTATACGTCTGGCACACCGTTCATTATACCACAGGGCTGGACAAAGTCTAAGAACTTTTTATGGTTTTATGCCCAATCTTCCAGAAGTACTTTTTTACTGACAAAGACACTGGTGTTCGATGAGAAGGTCAGGGTTTCTCTAATTTATCCCAAAGGGGTTAAGATCACCCTTAACAGACCTGCTCATCTACTGTGCTGTGGACTGGTGTACGGTTGTGTTGGAAAAGGAAAGGCCAATCATCAAAGTGTTGCAACAAATGTCCAAGATCTCTTTTACGATTAAGCATTCAGAAAGCCCAGATCCTAAAAAAAACAAGCCATTACCACAATCCCTGTCGACCAAACTCAGTCAGACAGGCGCCATTCTCCTGTCAACTGCCAAAGAAGCGAGTCTGGGTTTGTTGGTTGCATTTAAAGCATTACATTAGATTTCTTTTAAATACCTTGAATGTTCTATCAGTAAAAGATTTTTTTTTTGGTCAGGTTAGTTCCTGTTCAAACTCAAACTGGTCGCTTTCCAAATGAATGTCTCTGATTGCAACATTGTGTTTCTCAAAAACAGCAATTTTCTGTCAAATGTCACAGTGGAATGCTATCAAACAGGCATACGGGTCTTTCAGAATGCACTCATTACAGGATTAAAACCGAGAGAAACATTGGTGACACTAGAAGCTACAATATTTGTGTAAACTGGATGGTGAGTAGGATTGAGCACGAAACGTGGTCATGACAACATTTTTTCATGAAACAAAATGTTGTGTGTATAACAAGGTTTGAGATAAGCTTCACTTCAGCTTATTACTGACTCTGTTTGTAAGCCAATCAAACCAGGGTTTCATTGATGTTTGTTCAAGAGGCATCCATGCTTTACCCAAACCCGAGGGGTTTCGAACCCAGATTTATGCGCGTTCCTGGACTTCTTGCCCAGACAGCTCACCTCATACGGCTCCCCCAATATTCACCAAATATGATTATGATACTTATGATACTAGTCTTGTCCATGTAAGCATACTTGTGAAACAAACAGAAAAAGTTCTAAAAACGGTCCAGAGGATTAATGTCAGTGTCAGGGATTAACCAGTAGCCCCAATTAACCCAGTCCTCTCTACATCCCAGTTGTTCTGTCGGAATTGACAATGTTAGTGTATTTGACTAATGCATCCTTCAAAGAGATTTAGCAATATCGAAATCCAAAGTGGTACTTGGTTTTCAAGGAAAGTGGTACTTGGTTTTCTTCTTTGAAGGAGTCCAAGTGTCAATCAAATGATTGAAGTAGACTATATTAAAATATATTAGAGTTCAACCATATAATCTCTCAAGGAGCTTGGCATAATCTTCGCTGTAGTAAATGTGAGGAGAGCTTCAGGTATAGGAGATAATGAGGTGGTGTGCAATTAGGAAAAGTGAGATAAGATGGTGTGGATCAAACAGAAGTGCGCAAGTCTTTGCCAAATGGAACCGAGTACATATGTTTCTGAAATAGTTGAGCATTCTGTGCCCTGTTTGCTTGCACAATGTGATAGGTTTGATGAAACAGATGTGTCTTAGTGGTAAAGTTTCAGCTGCACACTAATTCAAACAAACAGAGCTAAAAGAAACCAAACTGTCAAGCATCAGCACATCGACACGATACCATTTTATTTATCATAATATTCAAGTTGACTTCCTTTTGAATGTTACTGATATTCTACACAGTTTCAGTGAAACCTGACAGACTGCACACTCAGAATTGATTTGCACTTGAGTGTTTGCGATGTGTGAACCTAATTTTAAGTTAAGTGCATGAATCAGACATTGAAACAATGCAAATAAACCAGTTCTTTCACAGTTGTATGATTTCAGACCATTGATGAAGAGGGTTTCTGTTGTTATGAAGCTCTTGTGTTTTCAGCCAGTGAAGTGCCAGGAGAAACACTTGACGGCTGCCTTTTCCTGCCTCCACTCTGGAATCCTTCCACAAGTGGAAAAGCCACCGATAAGAGAAAGCGATTTTCCTGAATGCTTCCCTTTTTCCGCACAGAAGCCTGCTGTGACATCTTAATGTGGCCGTATCAAGCAGTACTGGCATCCAGCTCTCTCATTTCACAATCCAAATCAATTACGGGGAATGAATCACTATGCTATTATTATAACTGTCAGATTCACTTCTAACTTACAAAGATGAAGAAGAAATGAATGAAGCGCCTGCTGTCTACTCCTTCCTTTCCCTAAGGGCTCCTTCTTCGAGCAAATTTCCTCTCACTGTCTTCTTCTTTCTCATTTTATTAGTTTTTTTCCTTCATTCTTTGTTCCCATTTCATTAGCCCCTTTTTAATTTCCCACATTTCTGGTGCCTCTTTCTTTTCCTGCTCCCGCCCTCTCCGCTAAATAATTCAGATTGTATAGTTTACTCGCCAGCTGCCAAGTATGGCTTAACTTACACAAGCACAAATGCAAAGCAGCGGGTGTGAACTTTAGATTAAGATTAGCGACACTGGTCATTAGTGTTTGCCTGCGATAATTATAGCCATACAGAATTGGCTTTTTCATTTCACGCTGTTTCTTTCTATTTCCTCCCAGTTTTAATGCCCTACCGACACATCCTCAATGGCTGGGAGAAAACAGATTTGAAAGAAGAGATGGACAGAAATAGAGGGAGGAGAAGAACATTTATCATTGCTTCCCTCCAGTCAAATAAATCATGTGAGGTCAGAGTTCAAAGAGATTGTGTGAGTTGAATGTGTGTGTATGCGTGTGTGAGTATGTATGTGTGTGTGTGTGAGAGAGAGAGAGAGAGAGATAGAGAGACGGGTATAGAAAGGAAGGTGGGGTCTATGTGTATCAGGGTTGCTAGGGTACCACCTAACCACCTTGACCTAAACATAAAAAATAATTTATGTAGAAAATAAATACTTTGAAAAATACATATATTTATGTCATTTACATATATGTATTTTGTAAGGCTATTATTTTATTTCACATTAACTATAGTTTCTGATTAGAGATTGGATGAACATAAATGCCAATGAGGACACAGTTTACTGAGTTCATAGACTGCCAAGATAGGCAGCATTTCAGAGCCCATTAGGAGAGCCTAGGATGCTGAGTTTTTTTGTAGCTGCTCTTAATTTATACCAGTGCTCTTTTTGTTCTACATCACTGCTGGCACTGTGCCACAATTCTGTTAGATGCCTTAATATTGTTTCATAACAGGAGAAACTTGAATTAAAGGAGCTTGGACTGGATCATCCAGGCAAAGGGCAAAATTATTAAGCTATTATTACATATTAAATATTAAAATTAAAGCATTAAAGTGAGGTTTTGATTTGTATAAATGACTATTGTGACGCCACTGTCACAATTGTGAACATTTTTTATAGTGTTGTCACCCTTTAGTGAAAAAAGTGTAGTGGTAGCACAGGAGCTGGACATAGGACACAAGGCACCAGGATACAGCAGAAAAGGTACCCGTATAAATATAAAATAACACCACTTCATATATATATAGTGCATTTCTCTATAAATATATGCATTTATATCACATTTTTCTTTCACATACACTTTAACGCAGGAATACTGCATTCAGAAAAGAGAGAAGAAAAGCTTGTTCTTTTTATCGACGTGCATCTTTGAAAAAGAATTTCCCAAGCAATAACATGACATTTACACACAGATCTGATTTGCTTTCAGAGATAAATTTGCCAAATATTACATCATTTCAGATTCCTGAAGGAAGAGCAGGTATCAAGATACACAAACAATAAAATCCTTTCCAAGCAGTGGTATATTTGTAATGGGTTACTGGCATATAGACATGTTAAACCCTTTCCAAACGTGAAACTGTGAGCGGATCAGACAGTGTATCCAAATAGACATTTGGGAAGCTAGGGGTTATATCTCTGGTGGTGAAAATTCTAGATCTTCGCACTTTGTAATCAAGATTGTCGATTACTTTCAATGAGACCAATGACTCTATGATGAGTCATACTCTATGATGCCCCCTTTGATGAATAGGTGGTGCTACAGAACTGGCATGTTGACTTGTAGCATGCTGTCAGGGTTCTGTCACTAGTCAGATTTGATCTTGTCAGTGACAGATGCCTGTCCTTGCTTTGCTTTTTGGTCAGATTTTCTAATGTTATGTCAGGTTGGTATTGTAGTCCAATGTTCACCAGCCATGTGTTCTGTCAAGTCTCCTCATGGGTCTAAGTTGTTAACCCTTGCCTGTAGTTTGAGTTCATCTCCATTGACCACATGATTGACTGTTCCTTGATTATGCCACCTTTCCTGTACTCCTGTTTTCAGAATGTAACTTGAGTTTTTTTTTTCATTTTAGTTTCTTTCTGCAAGAGGATTTAGCTATCATGAGCATTCCTTGCTTAATGTATTGCCTGACTCATCTGGTCTGGTTCCAGAACTTGAGCACAAAGGGTTGGTATACCAGTGCATGTGGCAGGCAATACATTAAGCTAGGAATGCTCATGAAAGGTAAATTCTATACCATCCTAAGGAATATAAAGATAAACCACCTATGTCAAGTTTTACAGTTTTCTGTCGTTCACATTCTTCTGTTTGACACTTCCAGCATTAAGGTTGCTTTGCCTCCTAACCCTGTTCTCCTGGTCTGCCCCCATACCATTCAGTCAATAAACAGTCACTGGTATTCTTACTCATCCGCCATTCTCTCTCTGACAATCATGCTTTCTCTGAGTCACAAATGCCACTCATGAGTCAAGTTTTGCATAAATCAAGTTTGCATAAACTCCTATCAGTCAAGAATCTGTTGAATTCCATCCATACTCCTGTACCACTTGTACTTCCAGCTCTTCAGGAGTCAGCCCACACCTCACCTCTTGAGTGTAGTCCAGTCTTGCACCAGCCAATCTGAATCTGTGCCACCAATTCTTCCTGCAGTCCAGGTTCTATTCCATCATTTCAGGATTTCAGTCAAGTCCTTTACCCTGTTTCCTGCCTGACCCTCAACTCTGATTTCACAGCTTAGACATCTGTGAAGTTATCAGTCAAGGTTCCTGTCCAAATGTGACCTGCAGTAAGATCTACAGTCTAGAAATCCACCAGATAATTACATTCAAGGACAGTCTTCTGCCATTTCATCATGGTCTGCAGCCAGGTTTTCCACCAAGCTGTCATCCATCTACTGTGTCATTCATGCATTCATCTTCTGTACCAGCTTATTCCCTTTCGGGGTCACAGGGGTCTCCCGCTCACTTTGAGGGCTACACCCTGGACAGGTCGCCAGTCCATCGCAGGGCCATCCATCAACTCATCATCACTATCTATTCCACATACATATTTCATATTTCTGCTGTTGTCATTCAAGCCAGACTGGGTTTTTGGGGAGGAGCTAGATGCTCTCTTCAGCACCACCACTGAGAGTGGGGAACTCTGTCCAGACATGAACGACCACTTAGCACCTTCTTCTGGTCTTTCCTGGAACCCAGACAGACCCCAAGTCTATTTCATACCACCATTTGTATTCTGTGCTCAATGCTTAGACACAACTTTTATAGGCCCCTCCATGAAAGTGTATTTGCTATGTTTGGCACAGGGGACAGTTCAGGCCTATGCTTTGCTTTTGGTTTTAGCTAATGTAGGTGCTCTTGTGTAGCACCCGCTAAAAGGGTCCCAATTATAACCACTCATGAGATGGCTGAAGCCGCACAGTGGCTCTTTGGGAGGATTCTACCATATGACAAAACAATGGCTAGTGTTGGCATCAACTCTAGAAAAGTTGATTAGACACAGAGCACCTCTTTGTCAGCTAGTGTTACGGGGCAACCAGGTCAAACATCTTGCCCTGAAGATGGAATCTTTTGTATGAGTGGATTTCTCTCTTTTGAAACAGAATATGCAGGTATCAGGTAGTGCATCTGAAGGTTTTCCATAAGCTACCGGGTTCCAGTAGCATCAAATGGTTGTACTTAACTTAAATGGTTGTCTGCATGTGTCAGTGACACCACGATAATCTAGATTGCAAATGGTCTTCTCAAAACCATTCACATACTGAAGTCTTTATAGATAACATCTTCATTTCCCTCCATCAAGATTTGATGGATAAAAATGTAACCAAGACATTCTCAGAGGATTCACTTGCTTGTTTATAAATGAAGAATGCAAACTCAACCAACACATTCAATTCTGCTTAAAAAGAAGGAATCAACAATAAAATTTAACAGCAATGCTACTTTCCATGGAGGGAAAAACCTGTCATGTCAATGTTTGAAATGTGTTGCCGTTCACTGTTGCCTTTTGATGGTTACTGGTCATTTGCTCGAGTATACTTTCCATCTGAACTGAAAAAAATTAATTATTTTCAGATTTACGTCTAAACAGAAGCACAATGGTGACATCTGTATAATAAGTTTCCGGAGAAGCAATCAGGGCATGGCACCTTATCCATTAAGCATTTAAGCCAGCCTTAACTTTATCTCCAGTTGACATTGTCAGAGCTTCACCCTTCTTCCTCTCTAAAACTCCTCACTGGTGGGTATGGCAAGTATATGATCCATGTCTTGACAGCTTTTCAGCTCAGGCCCTGGTGGCGAACTCATGAACCACTTTTTAGCCTCCTATCAGATCACACATTTTGAAGACCCCCTTAAAACGGGTTTCACAAGTTCACACAGGAATTGCAAGGGCATTCAACAATAATAGAACCATGTACTGCTCAAGGAGCGGCTCCGGGTCCATAGGAAGGACAAGTGCCTGAGAACTCCCTTGGATGAACAGCATGATTGCTATTTAGGGTGGAGTGTTGATAGGATGCTGTTGGAGTTTTGATGAGAAAGGGCACACATTTATATACTACATCGTTAACATAATTTGAATCCATCCACTATAACTTGGCTAATGGTATAACCTCTTGAACCTATCGCTGATTTACAAGTCTTTACTGTGAGATGCCTATTAATTAATATTCATTTATAAACAAAGAAAGAATTTCTGGCAGAAAGTACTGGCGGTTTAAATAAATTACTGGCGATTTTTTGGAGAGGGCATTGCTCTATTTAATTGAAGGAACAAATCTATATGATTTAATTCATTCATGATGATGCTTGACACAACACTTCCTCTCTTTCCTTTCTTTAAGAGCACTAAGCTTGAAAAGTTGCAGAAATCCCCGCTCATTCAAGACTTTCGCATGAGAATGTATTTTTAGTAACATGGCATTTATGCACAAAAGTGCAATAAAGCGTTTACAACTGATCCTATTAATCAGATTTTAGTAAAGATATTTTAAAATGTCAAACATGATTTCTTTTTACACATCTCATCTTAAAAAAAACTGTTAAGTAACAGATTGCTTTAAAAATATAATAATTATTATATTTTATCAATAAAACTGGCAAGATTCAAATAACATGAATACAATGTTGTCACTTTAGATAAATCACCTGCCACTGTCTTAATTTCAACATAAAAGTAAAAGAATGAAATGATTAAAAATAAAGATACACAGACTACATTGAAGCATTTTTCTCTGAATTCCTCTGATTAATCTGAATTATTTTTTTTTAAATAATTAATGTAATCCTGTTACAATTCAATTCTCCTGCAGCTCAGTCAATGGAGAATGGCTCTTGCAACACCAGAGATCATGGTTTTGAATTCCATGGAGAGACAGAAATGGTTAAATCTGTTGCTTCAATGTAAATCATTTAGGAATAAAGTGCCTGCTAAATGCAAACATAAAATTGATTAAATAATTTAAATTGGAATGTATTTATTATTGATAATGTTTTTTTAATGTTATCAGTAGTAACATTAAAAGCACTAATGTTTCCACTTTATGTAAGCCTGAGAAACATGAAAAAATGAATTTATGTAAAACATTTTTGCGTCTGATCTTCAATGTATTGCACTCAATGCATAATTGACTTGCATTATTACAACATTCACTAATAGTATGTGTCACTCTTTGTGTGGCACTGAAAGTGGCTGAGCCGTCTACCATCAGTAATGATGGTAGACGGCTCTATTTAAAAAAATTTTTTTTTTTGAGTTTTGAAATGCAGAACCAAAAGTCAATTTCCAATGCAAATGAAACACTGGGAAGTATTCCTTTATGGTGGAACTCACTGTTGGAAACAAAGCAACGCTGAAATTCATGTTTTTACTTGTGTGTTGTTCTAGGGGGTGCTATAGGCAGCAGAAGGCATCTCCATGAGGAGCAGTAGAAGATGCCGGAACTGCCAGCGCTCCTGCTGTCGATTTACTTCCGCTTCCTTTTAGTCACCGTGGTAACAATGCCACCTTCTTCTGTGAGCCAGAGCCCAGTTCTGTCATCCGTACGTATGGGTGAGTGACATATCCACTGTGTGTACTCATGTTGTAATAGGGTGTTCACAATCTTTGTATTTGTCTTGGAACTTTTCAACCACCATTTTGTTTGTGTTTCATAATGATTCAAGAAGAAGAAAAAATACTGGAAGTGTTTTTAAAAAGCAAACTTTTTTAAACCAAATACCAAAAATTGCCATTACACTAATGTGCTTAGCAAATATTCTACTGTGCTAAGGTTTTAGGCAATTGTGAAAAGAATATAAACAAATAATTTTTTTACTCATTTATTTACATCTATGAGCAAAACGTATGATAAAAAAGAGTATAACATCACTTCCAGCACTTTCCTTTTTCATTAAATAGTTGTTAATGACTGCAGAATATTTTCAGTATTTCTCATAATTGAGAACACCATTAATCTTGACTAAATCTCAAAAGCCCCAAACGTTCAAGAGGACTCCACTATGCTTCACTTGTTGCCCTTCAACCGTCTTAACCCTACAGCCAAACATTTTAACTAATCAGTCCAGTTTTGTGGATACTTGTTCCCACATCTGAGGTATGATTTTTTTTGGGTTGCAACTCTTTCACAAAAACCATTTCTGCAGATCATCAGACAGTAGATGAGTTCGCCTGGGTTCCATTGATTCCTTAGTTGATTGCACTGCTGAGTATCTTTCAATGGTAATTAGCTTGATGTGTTGCTAGTGTTCATTTTCCAAAGTCCTCAACGATGGGTTTCTTCAAAAGAGCTCTAACTGTACATCTTGAAACCCCAGTCACTTTTGAAATGTTTATCTTTTCAACCGTGACTTGGTTCCTCAATTAGTTTCACACCCCCTACACAGCTGTTTCCGTTTCAAATCATGACTGCTTTATACCCATGTGTAACATCGATGATCATAAGTACTTGTTTAATTTAATTGGTTGATCATACTCTTGATAAAAAATCTGTGCAATTGTGACTATACGAATTGATGTAATAACACCAAATATTGATTTGATTATTTTTATTTACAAACACATTCTTTGTTTACAGCATTTTTTCCATACCTGTTGAAAACTCCTGAAATAGTTCTACACCAGCCTGCATTACATTATGGGCAACTTTCAAAAAATGTGGATAAAACATCAAAATAATGCCTTACTAATGGCTTTCTAGTCAGTCAGGCTCTGGAGGGGTCCAGTCGTTCTGGCTTCAGAGGGCAGATTGGTGCTTGGCTGCAGTAATGCAGACGATCTACAGCCTTGTCTTGATTGAAAGGCCAAGCTCTTGATTTATGAGATGGGGTACACCCTTAGAGATAAGGTGAAGTGCTCTCTCACCTTAAAGATATGGTGAGATCTATAACTCTTCCACATCTATTAGAGCCGGCTGAGTTGGCTTGGGCATTTTAGATTTTAGACGTACAGAAGTAACTCCTATAAAGAAAGATCTCTCTTTAAGCATATATTTATGAAGAAACAACTCCCATTGCTCACTGAACTCTCTGGATCCCTTCATTGAACCTTTCTCACCCCAGGTTTGTATAGAATTTAATATTTTTAAGTTTGATCAATGAGAGTAATGAGCATATACTTGTACTGACTTGCCATGATCAGACACAGATGGCATTACTAGGGAGGTAACACAACACATCGGGTAAACAAATACGACTTCTACAGACCCAACTTTACAAGAGGAAGATCCAGACTGAGGGAATTTGTGCACAGGGTAGTAACAAAGTGAAAGGGAATTAGGTGTGGAGACAAAACAGGTATCAATAAGGGAACAAATCTAAACCCCAACAATATTTATTTTACCTGTTGTATTGATTATATGTGTAAACTTTATTTAAACAATATTTTTATTCTTTCTACCAGCGGCTATTTTGGACGACAGCACTGTTTGTGGCCGTGGGGAGCGGTTAGCTTTAGCATTAGCTCGTGAGAACATCAACAGTGTGATGGAAAGTCCCGGTCGCACCCGAGCTGAGGTCGACGTTTTTGAACTCCAGAAAGACTCTCAGTACGAGACCACAGACACTAGTGAGTGCTAAAATGAAAAGTAGACACACTGAAAATTATACAGCGAATGATTTGAAGTTTGAATTCTCATTTCGTTTATTCTGTTGACAGTGTGTCAGATTCTCCCAAAGGGTGTAGTCTCTGTGATTGGCCCTGCCTCTAGCCCTGCCTCTGGCTCTATTGTCAGTCACATATGTGGGGAAAAGGAAGTGAGCCTATATTCTAATATAAAAATAGTGTTTTTTTTTTTTTTGTTGTTAATTCACTAATCCTATCCTGTTTGGCTCTCTTTTAGATTCCACATGTTAAAATAGGTCCAGAGGAAACTCCGCGGCTTCCTTACCTGCGTTTTGCATCTGTGACCCTGTATCCTAGCAACGAGGATCTGAGCCTTGCCATCGGGTCCATCCTACGCTCCTTCAGCTACCCATCGGCTAGTCTGGTCTGTGCTAAAGCCGAATGTGAGTTCAAGACCTGCGCTTAGTTCGTAATCCCATCTGGTATTCCGTGAGGATTGAATGCGTTAAATGGAGAACAAACACATTTATGACATTTATGGTTTCCAGCAAACTGACATTTTCCTTTTTTAATACCATAACAGAAAACAACTTTCATAAACCACCCCAAGTTCTGCAATTAAATGTCATTATAGATAAGTAAGCCATAGTAGTCACTAATGTATTGTAGTTTTTTAAATCCTAAATTATAATGGGTATTAGTTGTAGGAGTGCACGTGTCTCTGCCAAAATCATTGTTATGGCATAATTGCCAAAATCAAACCATAATTCAGTTCCATTAGGGACGGAAAGCTGAAGCTTTTACAATGCAGCCAAAACACTTCATTGCACCTGTCATGATTTTGCAACATCAAGCCCCCCTGAAACCCCTAACCGATTAATAGGGACCATCCAACCTAACAGTTAATCTCATCACATATTTCTATTTTTTTGAGGTCTAATTACATGAATATTACATGTATTTTTCCTTAAATTTGCTGAGCAATGAGGCTGTGTTGAAGAATATGGTTGAGAAGAAGTATGGAAAACATTGTGGGAGATATAGAGAAAAATCATATTAGTTTGGTTTCATTCTCTGTTTGAGTAAAAATACTTGAGCCAGGTACTGAATCCTAAAAGGTCAACAAAGGAATGCACCAAGGGCCTGTCCTATTAGGGAGAGAGATGTATTTTTTTTATGTTAGTTGGAACTATATGGCTGAGATCAGGGGATAAATGAATGTTTTCACAGCTACAGAACTTTCTTAAATAGAGGTTTATGAGAAAAGTAGGAAAGAGGAGCAGAAAGTGGAGAAGAGCTTCACTTTGAAAGATCGATTATGGGAATGATCATCAGAGTGGCCAATTCTCTCCAACCAAATTACAACATTGTTCACTCTAGGCATTTATTAACCACACCCAAAATGGGAATTCAAACCGCGGTGGGAGAGTACACTCTTCCTGTTTTTCCTCGGTGTTCCTCTAACTTCGATGTTATCAAGCTGAAGATATGTTCGATTGGCACATTGTAATTAGTTGGAGAGAATTGAGCGCTCTGACATTATTGTTTCCATAATCAACATACATCTCCATTCCCTCCTTAAGGGAACAGGGGCTACGAAGGTAATGATTTAATTGCCTTTAGGCCTAAGATCTTAGGTCTAGGAAATTCCTTCCTTACAAAATTTTTTGAAATTTTTTAATTATTCTAGATGCTTCAAATGTCACTGAATATTGTCAAGCATATGTGTTAAAATATGTAATATTATTGTACATTTGGCTGATAACAAAATTCTAACTCAAACTACAGTATCAATTTTCTATTCTGAACACTCACAGTAAAGAGATTGAAATAGATCCTATTTGTATATTACTTTAGCTGAAAATTAAAGAAAAAATAAAGGTAAATAGTAACAGTGTACTTTAGAAGAAAATCCTTGTAATTAAAAAAATGGTTTTAGCTTTAATGCATTTTCAGCAAGGGGAATCATAGAAAGTTGTGAATGTCATGTCTGTGATGTCATCCATAGATAGCGGTCATGAGAGATTGAAGTTTAAAGTAGATACATTCAGCCATGTCCTTCTTGGGAACGCGTCACTTATGGATAGTTGCAAATGCAGGAAATGAGGGTCGCAGAGATGACCAAATAGAAACTCTCCGTAAGAAATATTTCTTAAAGGACTGGAAGAGAAATAAAAAAATTCACCCCAATATGTCATCGTGAAAGCCAAATCAGACAAAATACGTTTTTTGGCTTTAAAGTTGCTCACTTTAACAAAAATACTTGTTTCCCCATGCAATGGCTCAACTTTTTTTTTTACTTTCATACAAAAAGTGTACCACATATTGTGGACATTGATTCGGACAAAAATGCAAAACTTAAGAGAAGGTTGTTAATGACTGTGCAGTTCTTCCCGAATACATGTGCTAACAATTACTTTTCTCTAATAGGTAGCTGTGCCAATAAAACCTGCTGCTGAGCAATTACGCCGCATGTCACTGGACAGCAGAACGTTCATGTAATCTGAGAATAAATGTTACCCTGCTGCGCATGCTAATGTGTGAGACACTACCGTGTTTGCAGTGTAGGTTTGTGCATTTGGAGGGTCCTGTGTGTTGGAAAGGGCATCGCTACATAGTGCTCAGCTCTGACCCAGTTGGCTGCACTATGGTTGCTATGGCAGCAGAGTAGGTGCAACTTGCCACTCATCAAGCTCATTTAAAATGGTGGCAAGAGATGGAGGGAGGATTGCTGCTGCTCTATAGCATCTTGTTAAAAAGAGAGAAAAGCTATTTCCCAAGCCTGTGTGACATGAATGTTTTCACGTGTGCTGCATGAATCGGTTTTCTTCTGAACCTCATTGCTTTTCATTTGTAACACCACCTTTTGATGCTTCTCACTAGTTATGCCATTTGCATATTGTTCAAAGGTTACACTTTGATTGGTTGAACAATCAAGAGATCAGCAAATTTGTTATTTAGAAAAGCATTTGTTTGAATCAGACTTTGCAAACAAAGATTTCAACTCTCAAAATCTCTAGTGCTGAGTCGAAAGCGATTCCTTGGAAAGCAAAACATTGAGTGATGCAACATTTGACGTTGAAACAGTAATGAAACATTTTTAAAGACATCAAAAATCACTATTTTAATGAAGCCAAGCTTGTTTTGACATTGTCATTTTCATCTGTGTGGTGTGGAACCTTTCTGTGTTGATATTCATTGTTTAGAAATCATGTAACTATTCATAGGGGGGCCACAAGCTGTGTTGCACATTCAACAGCTTTTCTCTCATGACCCCATCTGTCAAACTGGAAGGGCATAAAAAGAAAAGTGTCATGTGAGTCATACCGAAAGCAGAGAAATAAATGAAAAAGTGACTGGATTCTAAATGTGCAAAAACCTAATGAACAGCACCCAACTGTGTTTTCATTAGACTCGAACATTATCGTGTTTCTTTGCGCTCAAACTATGCAACCACCTGACTTCTATAGTTCCATGACTTGCTTTATCACATGAATTTTAATCATTTCTTTTAGATATTCAAAAGAATTGGGCGGTTTGGCTATTGTTGATCAAATGCATTTCTTTGTAGAGAATTCTTCACATTTAAATGACATATTTTTCGTGTGGTTTGAAAGTCTGTGATTTTAAAGGCCACTTTATTAGGTACACCTTGCTTGTACTGCTCTTTTTGCCTTCAACAAGAGTCAACAAGTTCCTGGAAACATTCCTCGAGGAGTTCCTCAGTTGTGCTGCAGATTTGTCCGCTGCTCATCCACGATATGAATCTCCCATTCCACCAAATTCCAAAGGTGCTCAATTGGATTGAGTTCTGGTGACTGTGGACATTTGATTGCAGTGAAATCATTGTCATCTTCTAGAAACCAGTCTGAGATAGTTTACACTTTATGATGTCGCATGTTATCCTGCGGGAAGTAGCCATCAGAAGATGTGGTCATAAAGGGATGGTCAGCAACAATACTCAGCTAGACTGTGGGGTTGGCAAAATCTCCTCACATTATTACACCACCACCATCACTAGCAGCAGGAACAGCAGCCTTAACCATGGATACAAGGCAGGATGGTTCCATGCTTTCATGTTGTTGATGCCAAATTCTGACCCTTCCATCCGAAAATCTGAGCAGAAATCAAGACTCATCGGACCAGGTCACGTTTTTGTTTCTGACCATTCTCTTTAAACTTTAGTGATGGTTATGCGTGTAAATCTCAGCAGATTAGTTTTGCCTAAATGCAGTGAGTTGCTGTAATGTGATTGGCTGATTGGAAATTTGCCTTAACAAGCAGTTGGACAGGTGTACCTAATGAAGTGACCAGTGAGTGTAGTTTATTCTATGTTATATGGACCACAATAAGATCAAAGTATAGTTTTAACAGTTAAAATTTTGGTCAAAATAGTGGACAATTTAGAACAACCAATTGAATTCACATGTGTTTTTGGAAGTATGGGGTGGAAACTGGACCACCAACTGGGCTGAGGAAACCCTAGCTCAAATGGGCAGATATAAGACCTCTTCCCAGCAAGCGCTCTGTTTGTGAGGTGAAATGGAGACAGGCACGGCGTCCCAAACATTGGGAGATTACAGAGCCAAATACAGAGCTACTGTTTTGTGGAATGTCAGGTCACCCATAGGACATTTTAGTTTTGAAGGGCATCGATCTAAACCTGGAGAGTTTAGGATTGTTCTGTCTCAGCAAAAAGGGGTCAGAGTATATTGTTATAACAGACTACCCCGGTAGCAGCAGCAGCAGTATTTTTAAATATATTGATAAGGCAATAATCTATTCTAGAGGTTATGAATGTATGGACTAAAGTTTGCTATATTGAACATGTTCCATTTTTCTCTGTGCCTGTCATATGCCTATAGACTGTTATCAAACATCAATGACACACTGCTATATAGCTTACCTTCTGGGTCCTTGTGTACCTGTCCTGTCTCGTTGTAAGGTTTAGTCATCTCTTCTGCTTGCCTTGAGCGTCTCTTTCTCTCTCTTGGATTCTGGCAGTTGTCAGGGATTTTTGAGACTCACCGCACTTTACTCAAGCTGGTCCTGCTTGCCTTTTGTTTCCTTTTTTTGGGGACTTCATGTTTCCACAATGTGGAACCACAATGTGGAAATTATTTTGTTTAATTTATTAATAAACTGCTTTCTCAGTTTAATATTAAAAGAGTGAACTGGCATTTGCGTCCTAATCTCTGTGTTTATAACGAAGTGCGAGTGGATAAAAAGTGCTTTATTTGGACATTTTCTTGATGCAATTCAAGTGCAAAAATTGGACGATTAGTCTTTCTTGAACCCACTCGTAAATCTGCCTCTTGCTGTATCAGTACATTATCCACCATTTCAGAGATAAATAAGACTACTGAAGTTATTTAAGGCCTTGTCCACACAAACACTGGTTTTGTAGAAAACACGAAACTGAGAAACTTGCAAAAATGGCAAATTTTTCCAACCAGCAGGTGGCAGTCGGTGAGTGCATTTTAAAATGAGTATTGCTCTTTTTAAAAGGAGTTTGAGAAAACACAGACGCTTCTGTTCGGCGATATACATGCATGTGATGTATACAGTCCTTGTTTCAATACAGTCCTTGTTTCAACACGTGGTCTTTGTAAACAAAGCAGTGACTTTGGGCGCCCTTCTCAAAAATGTGTAATGCTGAAAACGATATTGAGTTTACGTGTAGACAAACAGCATAGTACTGTTTTCAAATGCCCATTTTCAAAATTCTTGACAGGGCCTAAGTCTGCAAAGCACTTTTATATGTAAAAACCCCTCTCTTTTCAAACTCCTGAACACTCATAAGATTGTATTACATTAATTGCTAATCTGATGAAATCTGTGCACAAAAAAGTTTGTGTGCATTAAATAAAACAAAATAAGTAAAACTGTATTGAAATTTTATGTACACAATTTATCACCTGAACTCTTTAAACTGACAGAAACGAAAGCACCTAGTTTTTAGAGCAGGTTTTACTTGGAATGCAGCAATGATGTCGTACAATGCTGGCAGCTTGCTTGGTTCTGGAACAGCGCTTTAGCTGTTGTCACACTTGAGTCATTAAACACAAGGCTGGTCTGGGTCTGATAACGTTTGCTTCAGAATGTCACAGCACTAGTCTGCGGTGGAAAAAAGATTGGAGTCCATTTATAAAACAACTGTGGGAATAAGAAAGTAAAATATTGAAAAAGACAAATGTAGTGCAACGAGGTGAATTCGAAAAGGCGAAAGGCAGAACGAAGGAAAAGAATCTGGGAAAGAAGACAGAAGAAGGCGAGGAATCGAGAGCGAGCAAAAGAGAGAGAGAGAGAATGAGAGTGTGGAGAGCATTGATTTCTCTCCTCCCTCAAGCTAATTAAAGTTTGGCACTGGCTTTACTGGCTCTTTCTGTGCATGCAGGCTCCCTTGAGAGCGCAGCTAGTTATTTACATTTTCACTGGGCTTTGTGTTGCCATAGACTCTCTTTCTTTGCAGCTGCATTGCATACCAACAGATGTTTACCAAAATCCTCAGTCACAAAGCATCTCAGATGCACTAGGTGGAGCCGGGTTTGACTCTGTGCTTTTGGCTAACAACTTGCTTTCTTCTCCGCAGGTCTGCTGAGACTAGAAGAGCTGATAAGGCGTTTCCTGATCTCTAGGGAGACGCTGTCGATCAGGATGTTGGATGACAACCTCGACCCCACACCGTTGCTCAAGGAGATTCGTGATGACAAAATAGCTACGATAATTATTGATGCTAATGCATCTGTTTCTTATCTCATACTGAAAAAGGTTAGCCTGCCTATATACGTTACTTAATCTGCTATTGCTTGTTTCTAATTCAGAGATTGTCTTCCTTTCTTTTGTTCAATTTTACAAATACAGCGGGTAAAACAAGTATTTAACACTATTTGCATAAGCAAATATATTTCAGAAGTGTAGTGACAGCTGCAATACTGTGAAAGAACTAATTGCAAGCATCGCTCAAGTAGGATCTTGACTCATTTATCCACACAAACAGCTTTCAAATCCCGAAGGTTCTTTAAGCTTCTTTTATGAGCTCTGTTCTATCAATGGGTTTTTCATTGAATTCAAGTCAGGTGATTGGCTAGGCGTTTAGAGCAGCTCTATTTTCATTCTTTGAACTGAGGGCATTCTCACAATGGGAAGGATTCACTCTATTCTGCGCTAGAACACATTTGTTCTCCCCCCCCCCCCTTTCCACCAAAAATTCCTGTTCATACTGTAACTTCTGATCCTTCCCTGGGCACGCTCTTGTTTTTCCATAAAGGGATACACTTAGACAAGAGAGTGAAAGAGGAAGAAGAAGAACCCATGAATCCTTGAAGGATATTAAGTGTGTGAAATGTTAAAGCTGTGGATCTTATTGTTGTGTTTCAAACAAAAACCAGTGCCCCAGAACTTCTGAGGTTCTAAACATTAGTGAATTGTTTAATTGTGGGAACAACTTTTCGTCCTGATCAGAACTTCTCCAGCTGTGAGTTATACGTGTATAACCGCTTGTCCATGATCTGTTGGCAGTAGCTCCACTCCCTACACGCAAAGTACATAGTCTGCAACTGCCAGAGTAGGGCAACATTATTCCATTTGCTCACTAGAAAGAAAAAAATTATGTGTTAATAACACATTTTCTATTGTTTTGTGGATATATTTGTGTGTATATTATAATTTAAAATATTTTAAAATTACAAAGTTATGTGAATTCCAGCTGAATTTTTTGTTATTCCATCCTGAACTTGTTTTTTTTTTCTTAAAGCGCAATGGGTGAAATACTATATATTGGGCTATATTTATTTAAAGTTCTTTAAATAATTACAGGAAGTATTATTAACTGTCAGAATCCAAAAAATAGGAATATTTTATTGTAGTATTTTTGAGTTATTCCATTCTGAACTCCTTTCCACTAATATGTACATTTAATAACTATCTACATCATTATATTAAGTATTATGGTGTCACGGCTTTACTCCAGGGAACAGATCCACACCAAGGTAAATGATAAAGTCTTTATTATAATGAGAACTTAGGCAGCACCTTCTTCTTGGTAAACGAAATAAACTGAAATAAACTGAAGATCACTGGAACAGCAGATGGCAAATCAGCCTCAGAACGCGACTAGGACAGGGAAGCCTCTGGCTGTAGAATAAGCACAGAAGACCAAACCAATAAAACACTCAGATATACGTGACGACAAAACAATAATACTTCAACAAAGCACCAAAGGAACATCACCACCTAAATACCCAAGGGATAATGCAGAACAGGTGAAGGAGGCGGAACTAATGGATAACAGGTGACACAAGCAATAAACCCTAACATATGGACGATCAGAACCCGAAATTGAACAATAATTTACTTTTGTCAATCCATCCTGAACTCAGCAACTTTTCCCACAAAGCATTTATGTCTAAGAAACACAAAACCAAAAGCTCCTATAAAGTAATTTCTACAATTTTGAATACATGCTTGAGTTAGCATGCTAGCACACCATGCTATTTTCTGTCATAATATCAAAAATATATATTTCCTTAAACATAAACTTTTACAAAGCTTAGTACATGGAATACTGGCTTATGGCCAGCCTCGTGTGGCCAGGAAAAGGTTGTGTTGGACTATTTTGAGCCATAAAACATTCCAAAACACTTCTGCGACTGCTCCCAGGACCAGTTCCAGGCAGAAGATAGATTGCTTTCTCTTCAACAATCAACAATTTACAGGGTTAAGTGTGCTCAGAAACAGACTGCAGACCCCAGTGTGAAAGCATTGAACTAAAAAGAACATCTCAGTTCCTTTTATCATTCATCCTTCCTGCAAGTAAATAATGCATAGACGCTCTAAACTTTAATATTTTTACCTCCAAGTAAGAATTAAAGGTTTGGTAATTTGGTAGTGATGTGTGGAGCCATTTGAACATGGTGCGTTTTCTACAAAGAGTTTTTTGGTTTTGTCTAATTATTATAACTAATTATTCCACTGGCTTGTCTTGATCAAGGGCAATACATTTCTTCAGAATTGGTGACCTTGATTGGATGAGCTTTATTGGATGCATTTGTAACTTTTAAATAATGGGCTTTCAGAAGCTCTGCCAGAAGAATGGACCACTCTCGGGAGCTCAGTCAATTCCAGCATGGCACTGTGATAAAATGTCAGATGCATAACAAATATCCCTGATGCAAATTGTCAGCGGAATAATAATGAAGTGCAATCGAGATGACGTCAACTCCTCTGTAGTGTTGTTGAACATATAAAGAGTGTGTCAGAGTTCCTGAAGAAACATTTTGCTGAGTGCAGTTACCATTACACAAATTTATAGACGTGTGGTTTGATTTGCATGTGAGTTTCCTTGTTTGTTAGTTTAAAAAAAGCACAATTTTATTTCATTTAAGGAATGTGTTCAATTCTTATTTTACCCAGCTTTGTTTGTCACATAAGAATATAGTGTTTCTCAAAATCTGTGCTGTCTTGGTCATTAAATCTTACTTTCCCAAGCAATTTGCATTTCATCAATAAAATGTTTTCGTTCTGTTATTTTAGGCTTCGGAGTTGGGAATGACATCAGCATTTTACAAGTACATACTGACTACAATGGTAAGATGGAGGAGCTGTTGGCCTATTTTCCCTCAGATTTATTCATGCCCGGAGCCCCCTATTCTGTATTAACAATTTATCTATATATTACCCAAATCCTCTCCCACTTTTCAAGCCCGCACCCCTCACAGCTTGAACTGCATAACATTCATTACCACAGTTTGACTTTCAAACAGTAAAAACCTCTAACACACATTACACACTCACACAATTTATTTGACAAAGCACTATAGAACATGCACAACACACACTAATAGACCTTCAAGAAGTTCTTCACATAAAAAGATGCCACTTGTCCCTTACAAAACCATGAAGAAACATAAGTATTTATTCTGGAATAACAGCTATAAAAATTCTATCAAATATAAAGTGAATTGGTCAAAGTCAAGAGTAAAATTTTATCTCCAGACTAAATAAGCGGAGAAAAGTTTCTCCAATTTTCTTCTTGAAGAAGAAACATACACACTGAATTTTTCATATTGAAAACTCAAACTATTATAATAACTTGGAGACACAGGCTCTTTAGGACCACCAAAGCAGCATGTACATTTTAAGTTTGACTACAGATGTGTAAACCATAAAAAAATTGGCAGAATTCCAGTCCAAAAATTGAATCGCCTTTTCTTGTCTCTTTCTCGGATCTCTACTCAAAAGATAAACAGCTCAACAGGGAACTCTCCTCTCTCTTATGGTCAGCTGACCCCTAGTTTAAAAATTGTAGAGCGCGCCGGGTCATTTTCATGACAGGATAATATCGCCAGTGAATTTCAAAGAGACTGGAAGTGTATGTCAATTACTTCATTACACAAGTGACCTTTCGTCCAGCAACCGATTTCAACAGCTTTGGAGCAACTGGACACAATGAGGCATAAAACCCTGGAGATCCCTGGAGTATATACGATTAGTCTCAAAATCAAGGGTGTTGAGAGCCTGTCTATACGAATTCCCTTCATCGACTCGACAAATGGAACACACTTCAAGATGGCAGCAGGGATTTTCCCCGAAGGGAAGTGCTTAGGGAACTTCAAGCATGCAAGTCTAACACCAGACAAGAACATCAGCCTAAACCCTTCAAAGGGGAACCCAAAAGACTGAGAGCTTTAAAAGGATATGGGGTGGAGTGGATTAGAAAAGAAAAACAAAACAAATTCTCAGAGGATTTTGTCAAATGACATGCGTAAAGAACTACATGTGTATGTGCACACATTCGACATTTTATCAAAGTGGAACATTAAAAAAAAACGGGTTTAAAAAGCCTTTTAACTGGTAATATTCTTGTCACTCCAAAGACACCCTCTGAGCTTTTTTTAATACAGTTAATATGCTGTAAACTTTGTTGCATCCTCGTTTACCTTGTTATTCTAAAGGAAGTTGAATGAGAAATTAAACATCAGCTGAGATTCTTGGAAAACAGCACCAAATAATCAAACTAGTCTTATTTTACCAATTAGATTACATATATAGATTATAGATATACATTATAGATTACACATTCTGACAACATTTCCAATGTCTGCATGTAGACATACTGTCATGCGTGGAGTGCTTTCATTTGAAAGGCCGTACGCTACTGTTATTGCAGATTATCTATACTCCAATTCCAATATAGTGATGTCAAAAATGCCTTACTCTTTTTTGAAAAACAGGCCATTGTTGGTGTTCTAAGAAAAATGCCAGCCTTGATTGAGAGTGATAGACCTTTACTGGAATGGTCTTGTAGCCCATTCCTGCCAGGGGCCAGACATTTAGCCCCGATCATGTTTAAATCTGGACAGATTTGTCTTTTTGCATAGAACAGAATGAGAGGCTCCCTATCTCAGATATTTACCTATTTTATGTTTGAGGCCAATTAAGCCCAAATCAGTTAGCAACTTGTTTCAAATGCTTTTATTTATGCTTTTTTTTATCTCTCACTTTCCTTAAACTACATTTACACTCACTATTTCCTTGTGTGTGAGGAACACATGGTTAAATACCAGTTCTTTCACACTGGTATCTACCAAAGGCAGAGGAGATATTGTGTAAAACTTAATATATCATTAATTTCAAACAATCTGATTTTTAAACAAGGCATCGGTCTACATTTATGGATAAAAATACTCTGCTGTGTTGTGCTGCTGTAAGGAAGCAAAATGAGCTACGGTTTGTAATGTGGACATGGCACTCTTACCTTTGTATAATACCATTGTTTACTTAAAATGTAAATGTTTTGAGTAATGATCATGCGCATTGGTTCATGACCACTTTAAAGTATCTATGGCACCTTGATTAAATACTCACTATAATACAGTAATACTGTAATAATAATAAATTGGTGGTGATACGTAATGATGCCCTTTTTCTATATGCGAGCAGGACTTCCCCCTGCTGTGGTTGGATGATGTAGTGGATGAGCAGTCAAACATCCTGGGCTTCTCCATGTTTAACACCACCCACCCCTTTTACTTGGAGTTTATCAGGAGCCTAAACCTTTCCTGGAGAGAGGGCTGTGACATCAACCAGTTCCCCGGACCAGCGGTGAGCCTCAAGAAAATAAACCCCGATAACAGAGTGTGGCATGCTGGTTGCTCAACCTTAAATTACTGTGTATTCAGCTTTCATCTGCCCTGCTGTTTGATGCCGTCCATGTGGTGGTGAGCGCGGTGCAGGAACTCAACCGGAGTCAGGAGATTGGTGTCAAACCTCTCAGCTGTACCTCACCTCAGATCTGGCAACATGGAACCAGTCTCATGAACTACTTGCGCATGGTCAGTCTGTGTTTTTGTAGGTTAGTAAATATTAGATACTGACCAATTGATTGTATGTACAGTATGTATGATTTTTGTTAAAAAATAAAAATGTTGCTAGAGTTTTACATTTTTTGAGTTTTGATTTTGTAATTACAAAATCTTAATAGTTTCAAATTATTTGTGAATATCGACAAACCCGGCAACAGTTAAAAAATAAAGCAGCATCTCATTTGAAAACCTAAGAGAGTTTACACATAATTCAGGAGGACAGGCAATGAATACATTTCTGTTTGCTTTAGCACCTCATTTAATTTATGTAGAATATGTTAGTTTTTTCATATATATTTGTTTGCGTTAAGATAATTTCTGGTGCCATGTTTTGATCAGGTGGAGTATGATGGCTTGACAGGACACGTGGAGTTCAACAGTAAAGGCCAGAGGACCAACTACACCCTCCGCATCCTGGAGAAGCACAAAGGAGGCCAAAAAGAGGTTAAAGAGCTTTAATTTAAACATGACCTTGTAGAACTTGTAACTATTCTTCTTACAGAGAGTTTTAAAATGCTCAAACCTTACTGTACAATTAGATTTAAAATGTGCAAATGAGATTTTGGTTTGAGCAACATCCAATGAAATGTTTTTGTCAGTATCGATGTAAAACATAATTTCCTGTCATTTGCTTGTTGTTGCTAAGCAACCTGAAAGCGGTAACACCCACAAGACACCAAAACACCAGCCACAAGAGTCGAGCTGTTTGTTGCCTGATGATAATTGAAAGTGTAAAACCAACTTCTATTATTCTGCTGAGCCTAAACTCTTGGCTAGATATGGTTGACATACAGGATGTAGAGAAAATGCTGTGTACTTTATCCTATGAAAGCAAAACTGACAAGGATGGGTCGAGAACAAATGATGAAATCTCTTCATTAATGAGTCATAGTGAACTTGTATTACATACACTATTCAGAAACACCTCCTGGATGCTGGAACTCATCATCGGGGATCTAGCCTCAGGTTAATGGGTGGTTTGGTCTTGCATCATTGTACACCCTCACCCAGGTGACTCAGCCAGGGGTAATCAGTCGCCAACATGCATACCCATCAATCTGCCCTTCTCATCCACAGCCAGCTAACGGCTTTCTCTGCAGCTTCGCTTATGGCCTGGATGGCTTTCTTCTTTCCTGCCAGAGGAACACCTTATCTGCCAAAACCTATGCAGGCTGAGCATCCTATTTTGATGGGATCCTATGTTGACCACTCCCAACTTCGGCCCTTTTACACTAGTTCCTGATGCTTGGCTTGTTTCCTCACTTTGGGTTCCCTGTTCCCATGCTGCTCTAATCCCCATCTTTTACAGATGTTTTTTCACCTGAAAATGATTTCTGGCTGGAGGCCTGTTACTGTGTACTCCAGGAATTTCAGCTGCCTTCCTCAGTCCTCCTGCACAACCAGATGCTCTCCGGAGGAGGCATGTTATTGACTTCTAGTGCCCCTGTGCATCCTCCCCCTTGATGAATGGGATTGTCTTTCCTGGATCATGATGGCGTTTGCTGGAGATAATGGCTGAGGCTATTCTCTCTGTGACTGGGCCAGCAACACCTTTCACTCTTTCTCCTCACATGGAGGTTTGCTGGACAAACATCAAATTGAGAATACATTTCACATAAGAAATTTGTCTACACTGATAGGCAGAGACATACCATTGATCTGGTGCAGGAAGGAGAAGAAGATTTATATACAACAAAGACAATACACATCTGCAGAGCCATACGGAGCAAAATAATCTAAGATCCAGAGAAACACTCAAGATGAACACAATGGAGCCAGAAATCCAATAGAGTAAACCAGAAGGCAAACGAGAACGAACGAGAAGACAAAGGGAGTAACAGGTACTAGGCCTGGAGTCCCATAGAGGCTTAGCCATTGGACTAGAGTTCTCTACCCTGGAAATATATGGAATTTCAGGTTCTACACCAGAGAATGAATGAAAGTGAGGCTTAAATACGTGATGGAGTGTGCAAAATTAATAAAATCAGCTCGATATAAATAAAATATGAGGCATTTAATCTTCAAGTATGGCAAGTGGTCTGACATACTGTACAGTATTTTAACCAACTTTGGTTACTTAATTTGAATCCTAGTCAAAATGCATAATAGTTTGGATGTAGTCAATCATAACTTTTACTGTTTTGTAGGGATTTAACAATATACTCTGCTCACATTGTGATATATGGGTTATAAAACAACTTTTTTATTATCTCCCTATGTTTGTGGGAAATAAAAATTACTTTAAAAACGTTTTTAGATGGTAAAGCCTTTATTCCCTGTACAGTGTGTATCCTCTTCCACTTTCTAAGGGGCAGCAGTAAGTTCAAAGCGTGTGAAAGAAGGAGAGCGCTCGTTTTATACATAGTTTTATAATGTGCCTCATTTCTCAATAAAATGTTAACTGCAGTTTTTATGCTTGTTTGTATTGTAGCTGCTAGATGATATATTTCATTGACACTACGACGTTTTTGTATTGCGATACGCCGTGCCATTAATGATATGTTGTTACACCCTTACACTTCTGCCAATATTCACTAACAAAAGATGAACATCTATGTCTGTTTTGTTTGATTAGATTGGAACCTGGTATTCAAACAACACTCTGCTGATGAACTCCACCAGTTTGGACATCAACGTATCGGAGACTTTGGCAAACAAGAGCCTTATCGTCACCACCATCCTGGTGAGAATCCCCTCCACTGACTCTTGGTCTCATAATAGCACTTTATGCGTTTATTTATCTTCTAACTGGACGAGGGAAACATTCCATTACATGAACTGAACCCTTTGCTAGCAACTCTAAGCTGCATAATGGGAATTTTCGTGGTACAATATATTAAGGATTGTTAACTTAAACGTGTTTCGGCAGAGTAAATAGGACGTGATGTCTACCAATTATCCCCCCTCTATTATGTCTCCCCCTCTCCACACTCAAGGTGGGTCAACTCAGACTAATCTAAGTCATGTACGTTCATACCAGCCACTTTTGCTCACAAACTTAAGACAGGACCTAATTTTAAACTCTTGAAAAGAGGGAATGTATTGAAATGTATTCTGAAAAATCTTCTTTGTTACTGGAGCTTACAATACTGGACCACAATTTTTTGATACATAAACACTGGACATGCATAAGTGCTCAGTATAATTACAGTATGCAAATCCACTGATTGATATAAAAACCTAATAAAGTTTCTTTACTTTCTGGTCACTGCACGACCATATGATCCAATGTAATTACATGGAATCTAGAGTTTCTTTGGCTGGACACAAACTTGCTCTATCCTTCTTTGTATCAACTATTGCAACCTCATGAAAGATAGGGTACCTTTATTGTAAAAGGTACATTTTTTTTCTATAAACCATACATGTTGAATGTCTGGCTGAGTTGCTGTTCTTGTTCCTGGGCCAGGAGCCAATATCAGCACTTTTAACCACAGTATGAAATACATGCATAGACAAAAAAAAAAAAAAAAAGTAATTTTCGACCAAAAGATGGCAGCAGATATCTGGAGGCACCTTGTACCACACTCTCTCCAAATGACTTTTTACGGTTAATTTCCAGTTAACTTAAGTGAAGACTTCTAGTAAAAAAGTAAAATTAATGGCCAAAAATTAACTTATTTTAAAATATGCACTGGTTTTCTATTATTCTCCTATTGATTTATTTTCAATTTAGAAGCTTACAGTGATCATTTAATGGTGATCATCAATGTGTCATTTTTGAAATAAATCTAGACTTTTTATCCAGACACCCGTTCTTCATTTAAATTGGTAAACTGGTAGTTTTATGGTTTATTTGCGTTTCATAGAAGTTTTTATCTAATATTAAGGGTTCAGTGCAAGACAAAAAGTCAGTCTCCACACATTTTTACCTTATTCAATCTGGTGCACCCCTGCTGTAAACCAATAAAGTATTCAGTAACACAATTTACTTTGTGAGATTAACGGTGAAGGGCTTTGTCATTACTTGAAGGAGCCATATGTGTGTGTGCACGTCTGCAGGAGAATCCGTATGTGATGAGAAAAGTGAATTACCAGGATTTTGAGGGGAATGAGCAGTATGAGGGCTTCTGTGTGGACATGCTCCGAGAGCTGTCTGACATCCTCAAGTTCAGCTACCGCATCAAACTAGTAGATGACGGTCTGTATGGAGCACCGGAACCCAACGGCTCCTGGACAGGCATGGTGGGAGAGCTCATCAACAGGGTATGATGCTACATTCATTCACTTTTTACATTCTAAATCACAGATTTCCAATCAGTTGGGTCATAAAACTGAGCTCTGCTTTTCTTTCCCTCATTCCTTCTTTGGATCAGAAAGCTGACTTGGCAGTTGCTGCTTTCACCATAACATCAGAGAGAGAGAAGGTCATCGACTTTTCTAAACCCTTCATGACCCTGGGCATCAGTATTCTGTACAGGGTTCATATAGTGAGTTACACACCAACACAATCAAAAGAAAAGCATCAGTCGACAAGTTTATGCCAGTCATATGAAATGCTCCCCTTAGTTTTATTTAGATTTTATACATAATATGGGTTGAAAGTGGAAGGAAATTAGGAAAATTGATTGTTGGATTTTTATACACGATAACATTCAAATGTAGCAAATTACTTGAAGTGTACGACTTATTATCTCCTCTTTGCTGATTTAAATCTAATGATTTGGGGTGAAATTCAAATATGACCAAATGTGCCTTTGGAACCTGCATAGTGCATGTTGAAAATGTAGGGGTTTGGCAGAAAAGAGTGAGCGAGGTACATTTTTGGAATTAACTCTATCAACAGTTTGTGTTACATGATACTCTTGAGCTCATTCATTAATTTTCAAGTGTTTATTTTGAGAGAGCATTTCAACAACTTCAAGAACCTGCTAAAATTATTACACAGAGATCAGCTCTGGCGGTGTAGTGGGTGGTGAGCTTAAGCGCAGCTGCACAGGGTGGGCCAAAGGGTATTGTACAAGGTTCCTGTACAAATCAAAGTACTTTCATTGAGTCCAGTAATAGGGTGCTTTACACCACTGCATCTGATGCAATGCACTACTATTGATAACGTATGGCATGAATGCAGCTGCTCAGCTATAGAAGCCCATTCAATGAAGATGGTGTACATGTTGAGAACAACTCTTTGTTTAACATGATTTGCATCAGAACATGGAGACTAAACAAGACACTAATACAACCTTTACCCAAGAAGAAAAAAGTTCTTAGGGTAAAGTAAGTATTGAACACACAAGCCACATCGATTATGCTAGAGTATATTTACTTCCATACTTCTCTGCACTCAAATGTATAACACATTGTCCACTGGATCGGCACAGGTTTTGTGTGACGTTAATATAGACCATATTCATTAATCCATATAAAGGCTATCTTCAAAATCTGAATCATTAGTCCTCTATATACTCCACGATGTGTCATTTCAGCCCTAGATTTATGTCAGTTAATGGCATTCATAGCCTCGCTTTCGCTCAAATAATAGAAGAGAGCCCATGCAGTGCCAATGATGTGGGTGTGTACTTTAAATATACTTTGAGTTTGAACAGAAGAATATACCGGTACTCAAAGCAACTGCAATTTCAGTGGAATGTCCAAAAGCTTGAGAATGTAGAGCTTTTCTGATTGAACATGATGATTCATTTGAAGTCACTGAGAATGGATATCATAAATATGCTCTGGTTTGGTGGACTATATGATTCTAAATACTGGCCTTTAAATAAATAAAGAAAAAAAACATGCTAATTTGGACTTTTATAACTATAAGAGAAACTCAAAATGTATCATAATGAACTATACTGTTAATTTTTTCAGGGTACGGGTAATGTGCTTATTCATCTTATTGTTTCCAAAGATGACATGTCGATAAGTAGCTGGTGTTTGCATCAATTCATTTTAATTAAAGACCTAAATTACCACAATGCGTTGCTTTGATTGTAGTTTTAAAGTGCTTAAGAGAATGGAAATATCAACTTAACGGTCTCCATCGCTGGTCAGTCACTGAAATGTTTTAATCAGTAGCTCCCTCTTGTGGCTAAAGTAAAAAAATGGCAGTCACAAGCCAGCAGCAAGGGCTATCTAAAGATAAAGTTAACGTTTTTACAACCACACTCCACCAAAATATATATTTTTATCTGCATTCATCCACATTTCTAGTCTGGTAGAGTGGTTTTCTCTGTTGAACTATTGTCAAGCTGAAGGTAATACACTTTTAGACCACAGGAAATGCACTTGAGCCTAAACTGTACATCACTTTAACGATTGATTGTTTATTAATGAAGTAGCGAATTGCTTTTGTTTCTTATATCCCTCTCTGTCCTTCCATCAGATGCATCGATTGACCTGTCTTTCTCTCTTGGACTGTCTCCCTTAGGGCAGGAAGCCAGGTTATTTCTCCTTCCTGGATCCCTTCTCACCAGCTGTTTGGCTCTTCATGCTGTTGGCCTACCTTGCTGTCAGCTGTGTACTCTTTCTCTCTGCAAGGTGTGAAACTTGTATAATTATAGTGTTTTTATCCAAATATTCCAATGTATAGTTTAATGTCTTAAACATTACATCTAAATAAATTAAAGTAAATATTTTAAAAGCCTGCCTTATCTTAGGACAGTAATGATATCCAACGTTTTGTATAGTTTTGATTTTTGGTATAAATCTATTTGGTAGTTCTTTCACAATTAAAAAGGAAATTGGCGTAGGCATGTATTTAATTTTTTAATTATCAATGGTCAGATTTCACAAATTACCTCAAACTTTTTACTGACAATAATAAAAGAAATGCTGTGAGGTAAAATTGGGTGGGTTCAATTCACAGGGAAAGCAAGAACTGACCAAATTGTCAATTTCTTGAACTGTAAGTAGCTGTGGATAAAAGCATCTGCCAAATTCATGTTATCAAAGTCTAGTTATGAATCATCTCCTTCATCTTCATTTCCCCGTCATCATCCTCCAGTTATCTTCTAATGTGTCATTCCTGTATGTGGAATTTATAAATACTTTTCAGTTTGTCTCATCCTCCTGATTTTCCCAGTCTCACTGGCTCAAAGTCGAAACTTGACTTTTCTGGCACACAGCAGACTTCCAGTATGACATGTTGCTCTGAATATTTGTGAATCAAAAGCTCACTATTTACATAACCTTGGCAATGGCCTGCCCTAAGTTATTGTTTAAAAAAAACAAACATTTAAACCGTGTTGTAACATAAAAGCTCAGCTATCTTTGAGGAACTGGAGGAGAAAGTGTTTTCTATCAATTCTCAGTCGTCTGCCAGCAGAAGTGTCGCCACTTAGAAACTTCCTGCCCATGGAGAAAACTTCTGCCTCTAAGCCTCAAGCCCAGTTTTCCTTTCTAATCCAGTCTCCTCAGCCAAGAAGGCATCTCGCAGCTCAGAGACAGTAACTCTGGAGATCTGTAGTTCAGGGCTAAGGAGATGTCAGATCTCAAATCCTCTCATCTCCTATTCAAGGCTTATATCTCCTCAGAACTCCAATTTAGAACTTGTAGCTCCACCAAAATCCTATTCTGAGTGTGTAATCCTTTGGAACATCCACCCAGAACCAGAAGTGGTCAGAACTTCTGCTCAGAATCACTAGCTCTTTAGAACTCCTGTTCTGAGTTTCTAGTTCTGAGAACCCTTCTCAGCCCCAGAGCCCCAGCCGGGAGCCAGTAAAGCCTCTGAGCTCAGAAGCCAGTGGAACCATGGAGTTCTGTCTGCATCATGTATATGCATGTATTCAAAACTAACATTTTTACAATGGAAAATGTGTTAAAAATGCTTAAAATTTTCTAGCAATGTTTTTTTATGTTTAGCCTATGATAATAAAATAACTTTTTAAACATTAGAAAATTTCATATCAGATGTTTTTAAGTACCAAAATTCAATGTTTTGTGTGTCATATACAGTGTGTGTTGTTTTTAAAAATAGAGTATTAAATGATTCAAAGAAAAAAAAAAACTCATACATTCATTTTCTTTATCCTCTTAGTCCTGGTGAGGGTCTCAGGGCTCCAGCTCACCATGTGTGAAATGCGGGGTACATCCTTCCAGGCAGCATAGATAAAATTGTAAAAAAAAAAATAAAAAAAAAAAATAAATAAATAAATATATATAAATGTGTCTTATCTCAAGATTACAATTTTTAAAGAATAAAAAATATATTAAAAGCCCATAACAAAAGAATCTTTGTGTCTGTGTGTCTGTGTGTGTTTCAGGTTGAGCCCATACGAATGGTACAACCCTCACCCATGCCTACGGGAGCGCAGGGACCTGCTGGAGAACCAGTATACATTGGGGAACAGTCTATGGTTTCCTGTGGGGGGCTTTATGCAGCAGGGCTCTGAGATCATGCCCCGGGCGCTCTCTACACGCTGTGTCAGTGGGGTTTGGTAAGCTCCATCAATCTCCATCCTAAACTGTGTTACTGATCAAAACAATCAATTTTCAAATTACACTGCACTGATGGCTTTGTGCTTTCAACCTTTTGGTTTAAAAAAAAAAGGTTTAAAAAAAAAGGTTTCAACTTTTTACAAAAAAAAACAAACAGAACATTTTTTTCTCCTTTCTTTCCTTCTTTGTCTCTAAGGTGGGCGTTCACTCTCATCATCATCTCTTCCTACACTGCTAACCTTGCTGCATTCCTAACTGTGCAGAGAATGGAGGTCCCAATCGAATCCCCCGATGACCTTGCAGATCAAACCAATATCCAGTACGGCACCATCCATGGAGGGAGCACTATGACCTTTTTTATGGTACAATGCTAACAAATATTAAGAGATATTTGTAAGTTTGTGTAGAGCAGTGTGTTACCGCACATCACCATTTAAAAATGGCCATCTGTAGCCTATAATGACAATATAGTTATCAAATAAACAAAAAGAAAACATTTTATAGCTGTTCACATTTCTGATACCCACATAACCAATTATGTCAGGTTGATTTATACCAATTAGAGCTATAATCGGGCCTAAAAATTTCAACCCGGCCAGAGTCTGAGAGAATTTAGCCCAACCCCAATCCAAGCCTGTTTACTGTCTAATTTATGAGCCTGAACCCGATCCGAGCCAGAGATTATTCAATGAACTGAACGAGGCGCAGGCCAAAGAACCACTCCGTCAAGTGCATATAATACAGTAAGAACCATGGCTGAAAGTTGATTATATCCCGTTTATGTTCACTTGCTGATGTAAACATAATACATTTTTTATTCATTTCTGTGCTGAATACATGGCCAAAACGATGAAAGTGGCAGTTGTCTCGTCAACTAAACCACAAAATGTTAATAACTGGAAAAATATTTCAATGTGTATTACCTGAACGGACATCGTGTATTACCTCCAGACAATCTCTTCTGGAGAATAACGGCTTTGGGGTTAAAAAATAATGTGAAAAACTAATGTGAGACTTAGTAACAGACTTTAACAATAGTAACAATACTAATGCTTAATAACTCAACTTTTAACTTACTTCAAATTAAGAGCACGCACAGTGACCCGTGCAGAGAGAGATCACACACAAATCAGGCTTTTGCATTAATAATTGACAGTAAATGTCTTGAAAACAATAAAATAATTCATCTCAGTAATCTCAGTTGAATGGACCAGGAAAAGTTTGCTGCAGCGTTTCTCTCTAAAGCTGTGAGCTACTACGGGATGTATACCGCGGATATTACTGAACCTGAGGAACCTGTGTGATTATATGAATTTAATCTGCACCTGATAGCAAAAAGAAACCAGTATTCTCACAGACAATGCCATAAACATTGATTCTAAAGATAACCTTCAGAGACACGCATCTGTTTCTTTTCCACTGCGTTCATTCTCGCATCTCTTGTGGCAATATAAGCGTTTAACACAAAAAAACCAAACCCGAGCCGAGGTTTCAAAAATAAAACCCGAACCCGACCCGATTACTCAGGTCCGATGGGCCCTGTCGGATTCGGGCAAAGGTCTTCAGCTCTAAAATCAATTAGGCGAAATTGCACAATATGGCACACCAGAGAATATCTTATGGCAAACTGGTTGGAAAATACTGAAAATACTTTCACACTGGCTGCAGTTTATAAATTGGTGGGAATTAAATGTCGTTTAGAGAGGGTGAAAAATTACAAAGTACAGTGGTACCTCAAGATTCGAAATTAATCAGTTCCAAGGTGGCTTTCGTACCTCGAACATTTTGTATCTCAAACATGTAAAACGCCTAATTCGTGCAATGGCTCTCAGAAACAACAGTTTACGTTGATAAAAAAAATGGAAAACCAGAGAAAAATCAAGTTACGTTTCTTCAATCCTTAAATCTACACATTGTTCATGTAATAAATGATATAAAATAGGATAAAACACAAAAGAAATACGTAATGTGTAAGTTACATAAATGTGAAACCTTACCTTGCGAGTGAAGCAATGTGAAAAAGTGTCGGAGGAGGTGGAATGAAGCGGATGGCAGATAACATTACGCCACCACGTATGAAAGTTAACTTTCTCTGGATATTTCACGAATTACGAACACCAACACGGTTTCAAGCACAAGCATAGACAGTGTGAGAAAGGATGGCAAGAGAGCATCTGAGAGCGAGTCACGGAGGAATCCACCCCTTTTAGCACTGTTTGTAATGGAAGAATGGAGCGCCAGGACCCAGAATCGCAGCACGACGTCAGACTTAACAAGTGGATTATAGAGCAGAACTGTTTGTGTTTTTCGTATCTTGAAATTTTTTTGTATCACGAAGCAAAACTTTCTTTCTTACTCATGTACTACTTAAATTGATATGCAGGCTACGCATGTAGGCTATGCACGTAGGCTTGACGCATAAGTATAAACTGAGCTTTACGCTTATATGAACATTGAGGGTCTCATTGTTCTTCCAAAAGGATGCTATCTCTTTGTACCCATCCTTGCCGTTTGATATGCATGAGCACAGTTGATACATTCTCTCTAATTTCTACAGAACTCTCGTTATCAGACGTACCAGAGGATGTGGAACTACATGTACTCAAAGCAGCCCAGCGTGTTTGTGAAAAGCACGGAGGAGGGCATCGCACGAGTCGTCAACTCAAAATATGCATTCCTCCTGGAGAGCACTATGAACGAGTACCACCGGAGCCTCAACTGCAATCTCACGCAGATTGGAGGCCTGCTGGACACAAAAGGATACGGCATTGGGATGCCTCTGGGTAAGAGATATTCCACGAAGTTAAATGAGCTCATTTGCTTAAATCACAACCTTCATCCAGAACATTGAAGCATTTTGTGGATACTTGCCTTGAAGATGAACAAAGCATATTTATTTTCTACCATACTTTGCTCTAGTTATAAAAAGGGTAGTCTTCCACCAACTGTCAATCAACCCAAAAGGCATCCTGCTGAGACTATTCTGCTCTCTGTGAGCTCTGCATTGCAGAAATTAATTCTATTGTCAGATTTATGTCAGTGTGGAACTAGATTTTCTACAATGTTTGCATGTTCCTTATATTAATTACTTAATATACACGACTCTGTCTCTTAGGATCTCCTTTCAGAGATGAGATCAGTCTGGCAGTGCTGCAGTTGCAGGAAAATAACAGGTTGGAAATCCTGAAAAGAAGATGGTGGGAGGGGGGACAGTGTCCTAAAGAGGAAGACCACCGTGCCAAAGGTGATACCCTTTATGTGATATTCTTTTAAAAAGTGCTAACATCTGATTATTTTTAAGAAACATCTGTAATTTTCTTGAATGGTCTGAGGATGTATCTGTGATATTTTTCATTAATCTGGTCAACTGTCTGATATTCTTTACTAATCGAACAAGAAAATTCTGAGATTATTTTTAGTTTCAATAATTTGACATTATTCATAGTCTGATGAAGAATCTGTGATATTCTGCAATAGCTTGATAATGTATTCTTCATCAGCATTTTGTTAAAGTTTCTGGCCTATGTCCTGGCCCGTGGTTTAGTGGACGGTTGCGCAGGGCGACTCAGGTGCGAGTCTCGAGCCTGTCGTCTTTCCCATCTTCCTGTCTCCCTCTACTGTCCTATCTGTTCAAATGAAAAACCAATAAATATATTAAAAAAAAAAGTTTCTGGCCTATAAAATTTTTCTATAATAATAAAACAAATTGACCTGTTGACCCATACAGTAACAATAACTTATTAACAAAAACAATAACATATTTGGTTGCTGCTGTCCAAATAGGTACCGTATGAATTCTACATAAAAAAATGTTTACATTTTAGATTCTGACAGTCTAACATACTTACTAATATGATATAAAGAGTTTTTGTAGACATCCATAAGAGAAAATGAATGTACCCAACACCAAATGTGATCCCCCCCAACAAAAATCCAAGTTCAGAGTCTAATAACTCAAAAGTGGTACGGTAAAATATTATTACATTTAGGATTCTGACAATCAAAAAGACTTAGTATCATACTTTAAACAGTTTTTGAACAGATTATTAATATATCTGTATTTTTATTAACAGACTGAGTACAAAACGTGTAATATAAAACAATATGGTTGCATTATACCTGTTTTAATAAACACGATATGAGAGAGACCGTTGTGAAATATTTTACTTCATAAAAGCACTTTAAAACTGTTCAAAGATTGAAAATGAAACGGTGAACCTGCCATGAATAAGAAACCACGTAGATCGCCTTCGATAAGATTATGCCGGAAGCGTTGCGTCTTTTTGGACTGCTAAGCGTTAATGAGATTCAGCTTGTATTTATATAATACATAACTATTAAAATATATTTTATCAGAAACATTTTTTTTCTTGTGAGCAAACGGCATAATGGTGCCATATACAGACTGCGTATTCTGCATATAGGAAGCTACGCCAATGCTGTCCTGCATTTCTTACATGAACAAGACCTACATGCACCACAGAAAGTAAAGTATATGAGTGTTTTTTAGAGACTAAATTTAAAGTGTAAAAAAGGTTCTCAGTACATTCTGACATATATCTGTTAGAAACCATAATACGTATAAACTCATTTATATTCCAATGTTTCTTTGCCAAACGGAGGGGTTGTGAGACAGCATTTAACAGAAGTTTTACCCTATTTTGGTTTGCTCTGTTTTTATCAACAGAGGCGATAGAAATACATTGAAATTGGTTTTCTAAAGCTTTCACAGATACAAATTGTTCTGAAAGTTTTCAATTCTCTGTTGCAGGTCTTGGGATGGAGAATATTGGTGGTATTTTTGTGGTGTTGATCTGTGGACTGATTATTGCTGTGTTTGTGGCTGTGATGGAGTTTGTATGGTCCACGCGGCGCTCAGCTGAAACAGATGAGGTACGACCTCTGTCCTGCGAAAGCCAGTATCACAGTCACATGAGAGTAGGTGTATTGAAGCTTACTGCTGAATCTTAATTCTATTGTGATGTTTGTGTTTGTGTTACAGTCTGCATGTGTGTAATATGTCTTGCATTTATATATTCCACATGTTTTAACATAAGTTTCCTACATTGAAGTGTATGGCAGGTCCTAGAGTGAGGCAAATAATTACTTGAATGATGTTTTCAATGAAAACAGTTACACTATAATTGTGAGATCTGCATTTGATAGAAGAGAAAATAATACACTGTTTTTGTAGTTTTTGCCAGGTTGGCACACATGCAGGTATTTTGGCCCACTCCTCCACACAGGTCTACTCTAGGTTTTGAGACTGTCACTGGACAACACAGAGTTTCAGCTTCCTTCATTAAATTTCTTTTGGGTTCAGATCTGAAGACTGTACAGTTGCTCTGACTGTGCCACCCTACAAAGATTTTTACCCATTTATTCACCCTGTTCCATTATAGAAAAACCCTCTCAATCAGGATGTTTTCACCCATGTTTCAATGCTGAAAAGGGATTTGTATATACGTATATGTACTCCAAATATGCCACACAGAAATTTTATAAAAACAAACAAACATACAAAAAAAATTAAATAAAACAAACAAAAAAACTGAAAACCTGAAAAGTCTGGATTTAAATTTGCATTTTACCAACTAAATGAAAAGTTCCAAAAGTCAGCACACTGCTAGAGAAGATTCTGACCATTAAAAAATAAAATTTGTGTTTTATGGTGACACCAAACTCGCTAAATACAAACAGTACCAGGAATTGAGAATTGGAGATTTTTCAAAACAGCAAATACGTCATAGGTGAAAGGAGGACAAGAAGAATCCAGATTTTCATGAGAATGTGGAGTTTTGCTTATTTTTCACTCTCAGTAAGGCATCAGATCTCCACTTCAACATTAATATGCAACAATTAATATTTCTACAAGAAGGAGATTTATTTTATTGATAGTGAAAGAAATGATCAGTGTAGTTATGGCAAAGGATTAAGTCATGTATGAAAAGTCAAATGTATTATCATAATGTGTCTAAAATAATAACAGGAAAAACTTACCTTCCATGTCTTTATTGATAAACAAAAATAAATGTGAAAAAAAAACAATAGTCAACTCTCATGAAAAATAACTGCTAATAATTACTCCTGAATTGAAATATCATATTAATTTTATAAACAATGTATATTAACACACTCCTTGCTAATAAAAGAACTATTTTGAGTTTCTGCTTAATGCCGTCATCTTTTTATCAATAAGAAATTCTTGACTTTCCAAATTAAGTCTCTTAGAAACAGCAAACATTATTATTATTATTATTATTATTATTATTTTTATCAAAACCACCTTTGGCGATCATTTGTATTATTTCTATCTAATTTGAATGGTTTAATGTCATATGTGCATCAAAGATATTTGGTGCATCTCCTTTATTTAGAGATAATAATGCACACATAGTGAAGCTTTAAAGGATTTAGGCTATGCATGCCACTTTATGTGCTCTTTTCAACAGTAAATCTTCTTCAGGGGATGTGTTCGATAAAACTACCAACACAAAAGGAACACAAACTGTCATTAACTTGCTGCTACACATTGGAAATCCCCATTAAATGCTGACAGTTTTCTTGACAAAGAACACTTCCAGCCATTACATTTTTCTTGTCAAAAAGTGAGAGTGAGAAAAACGAGCAAGCGGCAACATCATGTCAGCTTTCACACTTTAAGTGCTCGACAATGTGAAGCTTTCGGGATCTTATGCTCCTTTGCATTAAGCGATACTTTATCATCTAGAGTCTGGCGCCTCCTCTGGTCCAATGTTCCATATGTTTATGCTAAAACATTTGAACTGGTTGTCATGGAAGAAAACCTACTGATTGCTTGGCTGCCATTTGATTGCGCCACATTCAGGCATTTGAATAATAATACTAAAAAAAAGCAACTTTTAACCAGGCAGTTTAAACTTAAAACGAATTAATGATTTCAAACCCTTTTGACCTTTAAAAGGGTTTGAATTCGATGGAAGTTGTTTAATGAAACTCTTTTCTAACAAATGAATCTCCTGCGTTTTGTTGAAAAATTACAAAACTGGTTGCTACTTAGGTTTGGATCCTCATGCCATACTGTAGAAATATTGTTCCTTAAACGCATGTCCTGAATGCAATTAGTAGTTCTGTTAATGAGAGGGGTCATAACATTTCATAAAGTACACAGACACTAATTTCATTTGACTGACTGAACTTCATTTGCTCCATTTCCGTGTACATTTTACACTTGACTCCTAGACCATTTGTCAGATTTTCAGCTAATTTAATTCAGATCACCCTCAGAAGATTCAACATCTAACTCTAAACAAAGTCATTATATTCTGGCTTGGATTTGTATATCAGTTGTTTAGTTTGGTATAGGGCAGCATATTCCCTGACAAATTTGGACAGTTCTTACACAAATCAACACACTATACACTCGTAACTTGAAATATTTTAAATAAATGAGTTTTTCTGTGCTTTAAAGATGTTCAAGCAGCATTTACTTCAGGCTTCGGTGCTATGCGCATGTTTAGAAATCATTCTAATGCACAATAATTAATGCTTAACTAATGTACAGCTAATCATCAGCTAATGTGTGAGTAATATTCGAACCCCAAGTGCCACTGCATCAGGAACTAATAGAGCTCATTTGATTAACACGTGAAGTACTTTTTATTAATTAAATGTGTCATCAGCTGTTACATCCCTGTGCAATTATAGCATCTCTATACTACAACTGGTTAAGAGATGCTTCAGTGCTCATCCTCTCAAAAAATCATATATTACTTAATATACGACTCAATATATTTTTAAGTCTAATGTTCTATATCTATATAAATTTATTTATTTATTTTTTTTTCAATCACATGGATTAAATAAGTCAAGAAAATTCACCGTTACTTTTGCAGCACCAAACTGCACTTACTGCACTTACTGCAAAGGCTGAATCCAGGGCTTAGTCTTGTTAAAACTCCTTTTTAAATCTGAACATTAGAAGCATCATGTGAATATTGGTGGCGCGAATCAAGTTACAATCAATAACCTCTACCAGGTTCGCGGCATCATCCGAGGAACCCACTTCATTTTGGAGTCTGAAACTTTCTAGAGCTTCACTCTCAAGGGGTACGTTCAAAATTGTGCACTTGTATAATGATTAGTAAGTGAAACATTATGTGAGCTGAGTATTGAAAGTGCTCCAAAGACTCAAAGCGTGTACAATACCATATACACTTCATGCATTTGTGCGAACACCTGCTGGCTGTCTGATATTCAACATATGTAAAGAAGGGCATTCCAGTCTTTATCGTGTCACTCACACCCATGCTATGTAGGTGGTACTGCTGCATTACTAGATTAAAACAAGTAAATCCTTCCTTACGAAAACAGGGATCCTTCGTTCTCTCGTTTGGTTTTGAGTTCCCCGGGCATGTGCTTGTTAAAGGTCCTGGAATGATGAATTGTTATGTTGGTTTATGTTTTTATCACGTGAGCAAGTGGCTTTCTGCTTTCTTATTGGCCATGTGCTTCACAGTGTGATGCCACAGATGCATTGTTAATTCAACATACTCGTTACATGCAGATTTGTTTGTAACGGTGCACTTTAAATTGGCAATAATGTGCAAAATTGGCACCTTTAATCTACTTTTTAGCCATAATGAAGTGCTAAAAATTTGAATTATTTCCATATTGAGTCAACAAAAAGCTCAACTTTTGACCTGTCCAATCAAATTGTTTGAGACATGATGAGTTTTCACTCCTGAAAGTTTATTTTTTTCTGTCTCAACATCACAATGTATATACTTTAGCTTCCATCCAGGTTTATTGTGCGCATTAGAATCCAATTAGAAAGTGTGTGCACTGTGGCATGTTGCCTGTCCTCTTATTATTCTCTGTATCATTGTATTGTTTTCACCTCTTTTATTATGACTTCTTTTTGTTTTATATGGTTTCTATGATCATAAGCATCATTTCTAGTCTAAACAGCTCTATCTTGCTCTTATCTGACCACAGTATTTTCCTGAGTTCTCCTCGGAATCATTCAGAATCTCATTTGTATTGCAATTATTCATTGCACCTCTTTTAGTAATTGTTTGGTGGGTTTAGTCAAGATTTCTTTGGTTGTCATCGTATGTCTCTCTGTTACTATAAACCCATTCATAGACTGAGCATCTCTCTTTTTCTCTGGCCAAACTTTCAAAATCAAATACTTGTTTGCCTCTCTGTGTGTAATATTTGTGTATGTTAAAGCTCAGTTTCAATGAGCCTAATGAATCTTCTCTTAACTTCCAGGTGTCTGTATGTCAGGAAATGATGACAGAGTTTCGCAATGCCGTCTCCTGCAAGAAGAGCTCTCGTCTGCGACGTCGTCGCCCCCTATCAAGCTCTCTGGCTCTCCGACATCCTACACGCATCACTTTAGGGGCCCCACGACCCCTTCGCCTTGTCCGAGAGATGCGCCTTAGCAACGGAAAACTCTATAGTGGCACAGGGACCCTGACAGGAAACTCAGCTGGACCCTCAGAGCTGGGCCCTGGCCCTCAAAGACTTCTGGAGGATCCTTTAGCGGCCAACAGCACCCCAGCAGTGGCAATGGGGCCACCTGCAGTGACAGTACCTCTGCCGCGGGGATGCACACATGTTCGTATTTGCCAGGAGTGTCGAAGGATCCAAAGTCTCCGCACAACAACATGCACACGCATCCCACCATCGACTGCACCACTCCCACGTCTGGCTCCACACCCTCCACACTCATCCTCAAATACAGACAGTGAAGGGGGTGGCAGCATGAGTCCGTGCCGAATAAGCCACTCCCCTTCAGTTAAAGGCTGCTCTCTAGCACTTCAGTCGGGCAACAGCACAGATTTAATGGGAGAGCAGAAATGAGGGCACAGAATCTTGGAAATCATATCCATGGGAGTTTTCTCATTCTGTTGGACACCCATGTGTCATGATTCTTTTCTACAAAAGACTGTGTTTGAGGAAACAGTGTAAAGATTTACATTCTACACCTCAGCTGAACGAATCAGAAGTGAAACAGATTTAGATTTATGATTGTAAATGTCGAGCTACATCACTCAGACGGAGAATGTTGATTTCTGATTGTCTGTCGAGAAGTTTTCCTGTGATCCTGATCAGGCGGTACACTGTCATATGTTTGTATTCATAAGCAGACGACGACATGTTTTAACTAAAAGCTCTTTGTTTCGAAAGAGGTCACGTGCAGGAAGTAGCACAGAAATGCTCTTTTATTGATGAACAATTCAGAGCTCGACAGACACAGAACGAGAACACACGGTGTTCATGGAAGACTGATGCAAACCTCTTTATGAAAAAGATATTCTACAAATATTCTTAACTTTCTGTACTATACCTATTTTTAAATTTGCTGTCAGTGTAATTTAATTCTGGGATTCTTTGAATTGGAAATTAAAATAGAGATACTTTATTGATACAGAGGAGACCCATTCTGGCTTGATGTGTTTGCTTTTGAAAAAGAGGAGTTGTGTGTTTATTAAAGTGAGGGATTCAGCCTGTCTGCAAAAACCTGTGACCCATAAATACTAGTGGACAATCGACTCCAATATACAGACGACAGCTTTCAAAAATGAGTAATATTTTTATTAACTATTCTCAGCCTCAGACGTCACATCCATGGATTTTCTGAAGGTCTGGCAATTCGAGATTAGGCTTTTTTTTTACAAACCAATAGTACACCACCCATTTCTGTCCCTTATATATGTATAAATCATTATTAGAACTCAAAAATACATTTTATTACTAACCAAAGTGTACTACGTGCTATTATTATTACTACTATTAATCTTTCTTTTATATTTAAATCCATATTTAATGTTTTTTTAAAACATTTTAATCATGTCCCCAGCTTTTCACCCTAACCCATCCCTCTCCTGAAAAATTGGAGAATTCCCCAGTCAGTTTTTCACCAGGAAGTTGCATCACTTGGATTTTTAGAAGACCATGGAAAGAGCAAAGGTAAGTTTTCTCAATTTCTTATTTACATATTTGATGATTTTGTGATGATATATTGGAGCATAATTTTTATTTTATAATATTTTTCATAATCTTGTTACTCAAATAATTTCAGAGATTTAACTAGTTTAGTGTAAAATGCACATATTTGCTAAATAACTGAATTTGTGGAATATCCTGGTTCTATAATCATGTGCACCATGTGGCTATTTAGCAGGTATTTGTTAATTCATTGCTAAAAACTTTACTTATATAAAAAAAAAATAACAAGCAAATGGCACCCCATCCGCAACTCTACCATTTGCTTATAAACACTTTTGAAGTACCGTATATATTTGAGAACCACCCACAAAGTGTCAAATCAAGACTTTCAATATTGTGTCCTTTTTCAACACCAATCCAGAGTTACAACAAGAACACTGTAGTCAAATTTGAACACCAACTCAGAGTAAACCCCCACTTAAACAGAGATAGTACAAAGAACAAAACTAAAATGTGACTGAAATTTGTCAAGAACAAAGTAATTTGAGGTGTTAAAAACACCACCACATGATTTAAATCCACAGTTTTACTTTAAATAATTATTAATATTAACAATAATAAATTCATGTGAAACAAACAAACTATCTTTTTAAACTATATTTTAATCTATACATAATGTTTCGCTCGATTTAAAAATGATTTAAAGTGTTTTGAAGCGTATCAGACCCTTTTTGCACTGGGAGATAGGAGCGCCAGGGCCCGTAAGCGCAGCATGATGTCAGACTAAACTAGCCGATAATAGAGAAGAACTGCTTGTGGTTGTTCTTATCTCGAATTTTTATTCGCATCTTGAAGCAAAAATTTTCCCGCGAGACCTTTCGTATCTCGAACATTTCGTAACTCGAATCATACGTATCTCAGGGTACCACTGTAAATAGAACACAAACTATCTTTTTATTCCAAACATTTTCAAAAGTTTATTCCAAAGGGTTTAGTCTGCATTAACACTTGCCATCAATCTCTCAAGTGACTGATCACAGTCTAACACAATGTAAAATAAGCTGTCACTTCCATATGACATTTTTACATCAAATAGTTTATAGTCGTAAACTTTTTACAGTTTAGTTAACCGATGTGTGTTTTCTTGTACAAACACCCCGTAGGCATGTAGATGTTCAACAAACTCTGACTGCTCACCCAAACTCAAAAACTTTGATCAAACTATGAGCAGTCTGTCTAAAGATCTTCAACAAAATGTAAACGCACCACAAGATTTCTGCTTAACTGAACCCAGGGTGTAACTGTAACCTTTACCTCTAAAGAAAAAGATATGTTAAGTTCAGAAAAAATACCCCGGACAAAAGTTCCATAGAAGCCTGACCACATATAGACTGAGAGAACTCCCAGAGAAGAGTTTCTTTAAAGTGAGCTTTTTGAAATTCTTTTATGTTGATGAAATAAGGCATCTGATTCATTTTAAATCCATTCATCTGAAACGGGTTCCCCAGGTTTCTGCTTGGGAACACAAACTGCTAGTCAGCCAATCACATGACAGGAACTCAAGGCATTACGATGTGGGTGAGATGACTCGCTGAAGTTCAAACCGAACCTGAACTCAGCATGGTTGTTAGTGCCAGACAGGCTGTTGTTAGTATAATTACTGCTCTGCTGGGATTTCACAGAGAATGATCTGAAAAAGGGAAAAATCATGTGTGCAGCAGTAAAGGGACTGGTTGGAGATGATAAAAAGGCAACAGTGACTCAAATAACCACTTGTTCCAACTAAGCTACGCTATCTCTGACAAGTCCACGCTGGATACCACTACACAGAGTACTGCTATTGTCAGCTAGGAACAGGATGTAGAGGCATCACACACAGCTACACTATAATTGTACTGTAGAAGATTGAAATAGGTTGCCTGGTCTAATGGATCTTAAATCTTGCTGTAACTTTCAGATGGGAGGAACAGAGTTTGGCAAATTTAACATGAATTCATCCTGATGTAGCTCAGTGATGCACTGTTAACCCCCAAAAGTGTGTAGAACTCAAAACATTTGTGTAAACCGGTTTCCTCTGAACATTTTAGTTAGCTAACTAGTTTTTAAGTACAGTGGTACCCCGAGATACGAAATTAATCCGTTCCGAGGAGACATTCGTATCTCGCGCAATTCCTATCTCGAAGCAAGTTTTACATTTGTTATAGCACATTATTAGTAATCTATACATAATGTTTCGATTGATATAAAAATGATTTAAAGTGTTTTGAAGTGTATCAGACCCTATTTGCAATGGGAGATAGGAGTACAAGGAAACCGGAAGCGCAGCGTGACGTCAAGTGGAAAATAGAGCAGAACAGCTGGTAAATGTTCGTATCTCTAATTTTTCTTTGAGTCTCGAAGCAAAAAATGTCCAGCGAGACGTTTCGTATCTTGCACATTTTGTAACTCAAAGCATTGTCTGGGTACCACTGTAATGTATTTTAATTAAATGTAATTTCTTTATTGTTTCTTTAATAAGTTTAAACCGTTTGTTTCTAAAGCTTAAGTACCTAATTTACTTATCATTTTACTGGACATGACAGAAAGGATTTGAGGTGTTTAAATTATTTGCAACACCCTCTTGTACTGGAAAGGTTTGGTGCTAGATGGTGTAATGAGCTTCTTGTCTCCATCCTCATCATCAGTTGATCATTTACTAAAGTGGATCAATGTTCAAACAAATAGAGCTGCACTTCCTGAAAGTTGGGGAAGCTCGTTCATGATGGTTTCTCATGGTTTTTACCAAACCCTGTGGATTTTTGTATGTTTTGGTGAGACTTTTGCTGTTACAATTGAATGATTTGTGATTTTGAATAAAATAAATGATATAGTTTGATTTAATTAGACTGTGTGTAAAGTGTGTAAGAGTTATTTATTTATTTCTGTATTTTTGTCACAGGAAAATATGAAAATGTAGTCATGGGTCTTCAGTTGCCTGCGGAGACAAATGGAGAAGTCGGAGGAAGTGTGACATTCACTCCTGAAAACCTTCCGTCCACAGAAATAGCGATAATCGCCTGGCAAGCTGAAACACTAGCTGGAAAAAGTAACATAGTGTCAGGATCCCCTGATTCTCCTGTAATATCCCCAGGATACACAGACAGAGTCGTTTTTGATAAGAACTCTCTTTCTCTGGAGCTCCTCAATCTAACACCGAATGATTCTGGAACATACACCTTCACTGTGACTTCTTCTGGAGGATCTGACCTTGATGCAAGAACATCACTAAATGTTTACGGTGAGTGTAAGTCTTGATCTTGTTTACTGATTTGATTGATCATTTTCTTTATTGGTATTGCACATGTTTTAGAAACGTGTGAAAATGATTACAAGAAAAATTTTAAAGATCAAACTGAAAACTGTTTGTTGCTTGACAGTGAGCTAAGATTTTTGACAGTTTAAGCATAATAGATCTCTCGAGAACATCTGTGTGATGCCTCTTTACGAAACGCCAATGATTGATCGCACTCTTCAGATATAACCTCCCTCATGGAATGGGCTCAATGATGGTTTGATCAGAACCCATCTCTGAGAAAGAACACCAGTATATGTGAAGTGTATGTTAAAATACTATATATATATATGTTCAAATAAATACATGTTAAAATACTAATATATGTTAAGTGTAATCTCTCCCATCTCATGCATTATGTGATATTATATATCACTTTTTTTCTGTGAAGCTTAATATAAACACTACATTTAATTTATGTGAACAAACATAAACATTTAATACAAATCTACTGATATCTAATCATATAAAACCTTAATCAGTTTTAACAGTAATATAATACATAAAATGTCACTATAATATAAACTATAAAACTATATAAAATATAAAATCTTCTACAATTTCTCTGTTTTTATTCCAAAATATCACGCTAGTTAGTGCCTAGTGCCTCTACTGAATGTAGCAGGAGCAACAGGGCAGAATTCTCTAAGCAACGCCCAACCCAATAGTTATCTATGAGCTGAAGGAACAATATAAAAGGCTGAAAGTGCAGGGGGGAAAAAGTGAAATAATCAGCGGCTTCTTGGTGTACACAGGAAGTTCAAAATTTCAACAGCACTGAAAACTTTTATGATCTTTTATAAAAACAGCTTACTTCAAATACATTTGAGTTGACACAGCATACTTACATTTATAAATTAAAAATACACATTCTACTTTTGAGGACTAAATATTTTAAAAGTATTCCTCAAATAAAATGTTTTTAAACTATTCGTTTCCAATGTTTTGAACACTGTTAAATTTCTGGGTTGCTGCAAGCCTGTTGAAAACTTATTTCAGATAGAGACACTGTACCCAGAAAATGTTTTTCAAAGATAATTAGAACAAGATGAAAATCAGGATATAATCTTGGGTGATCAAGTGACCGGTGCCTTGCACACATTATTACGGTACTACTATGGGCAGCAAGCGGCTCAGTGGTAGAGCCGTTCTTCCTATAACAGGAAGGCTGTCGGTGCAGGCCCATTCTGCCGTTGTGACCTTGGGCAAGCCACTTCACCCACATTGCCCTGTATGTATGAATGTGACTGTTGGGTGTGTTTGGTAGTGGGCAGGAGGCCATGGGCGCTAAATGGCAGCCACATTCTGTCAGACTAGTGTGTGAATGTGGAATGAATGAATAGTGTCTGAAAATTGTAAAGCATCTTTGGGTGTCTAGAATAACAGCTATATAAATTGAAGGCATTATTATTATTATTATTAGAGGCTGCCTTGTGAGCGGTTCTGCTCCACAAAGGATGAAGAAGACAACAAAAGATGAAAAGTATAGATTCTTGTTGTTTGTTAATTGCTCAGTACTTTGTTGATGCACCCTTGGCAGCAATTGCAGCCTCAAGACTTTTTGAATATGATGCCACAAGCTTGGCACCTGTCTTTGGGAGTTTTTGCCCATTCCTCTTTGCAGTACCTCTCAAGCTCGATCAGGTTGGATGGGAAGCGACAGTGTACAGTCATTTTCAGATCTCTCCAGAGATGTTCAATAGGATTTAGGTCTGGGCTCTGGCTGGGCCACTCAAGGACATTCACAGAGCTGTCGTGAAGCCACTCCATTGATATTTTGGTGGTGTGCTTTGGGTCATTGTCCTGCTGGAACCGTCGCCCCAGTCTGAGGTCAAGAGCACTCTGAAGCAGGTTTTCATTCAGGATTTCTCTGTACATTGCTGCTTTCATCTTTCCCTCTATCCTGACTAGTCTTTCAGTTCCTGCTGCTGAAAAACATCCCCACAGCATAATGCTTCCACCATCATGTTTCATTGTAGTGATGGTATTAGCCTGGTGATGAGCGGTGCCTGGTTTTCTCCAATCGTAACGCCTGGCATTCGCTCCCAAGAGTTCAATTTTAGTTTCATCAGACCAGAGAATTTTGTTTCTTGTGGTCTGAGAGTCCTTCAGATGCCTTTTGGCAAATTCCAGGTGGGCTGCTATGTGCCCTTTACTAAGGAGTGGCTTCCGTCTGGCCACTCTACCATACAGGCCTGATTGGTGGATTGCTGCACAGATGGTTGTTCTTCTGTAAGGTTCTCCTCTCTCCAGAGAAAAACGCTGGAGCTCAGATAGAGTGAGCCTCGGGTTATTGATCACCTCCCTGACTAATGCCCTTCTCCCTCGATCACTCAACTTAGATGGCCTGCCAGCTCTAGGAAGAGTCCTGGTGGTTCCCAACATCTTCCACTTACGGATGATGGAGGCCACTGTGCTCATTGGAACTTTCAGAGCAGCAGAAATTTTTCTGTCACCTTCCCCAGCCTTGTGCCTCGAGACAATCCTGTCTCGGAGGCCTACAGACAATTCCTTTGTCTTCATGATTGTTTTGTGCTTTGCATGCACTGTCAAACCTGCGACCTTATATAGACAGGTGTATGCCTTTTCAAATCATGTCCAATCAACTAAATTTACCAGAGGTGAACTCCAATTAAGCTGCTGAAACATCTCAAGAATGATCAGTGGAAACAGAATGTGCCTGAACTCAATTTAGAGCTTCATGGCATGAATACTTTTGCACATGTGATTTTTCAGGTTTTGTATTTTTAATAAATTTCAAAAGATCATTTTCCACATTGTCATTATGGGATATTGTGTGTAGAGTTTTGAGGAAATAAATGAATTTAATCCAATTTGGAATAAGGCTGTTACAAAAAAAAATTGGAAAAAGTGAGGCGTTATGAATACTTTCCGGATGCATTGAATATTGTTAAAGTTGGATTTTCTAACAGAAAAGTTGATATTTAGAACGATATTTCATAATATGTATTTATTTGAAAGAGTCTAGAAGTATTTTTAGTTACAAGTTTTTACAGATTTGATTTTATTTTATTATAGAAGTTAATATTGCACCATTGAAGCATAATAAAGCATGTTCATCAACTTCCGAGAAGCCTGTGTCTCAAGGCCTTGCCGACTGTCCTGGAAATCAGAATATGGTCACCCTAATATATTCAGAACAGGCAGAGACTAACTTTGTTGTTGTGCTGCCTACCATCCAATCCTGGTTCGCAGAAAGAGTGGATAAAGTTTCAAATCAAAGTCGAAAGAAAAAAGCTATTTGCTGCTTTGTTCCTTTGACCGTGGATATTTAGCTGTAATGGTTCAGACATGGCTTGTAAACTTACCCAGTTAAAGAGCTTTGCCCAACAGAAAAAAAGCACAAGATAAAATACTAATTCACAATAATGTGTTTTATGTAAAATCCATATAACTATAGTAAAAAAATGAATCCAGATAATTACAATTTAACACTTTTCAAATTGTGCGTCTGATATACATTTTAATTTGCTATAATTCAATGCAAATCAATTACTTTAAACTATCTTCTTCACACAGACATCATAAGAAACGTTCAGCTCAAGGGTCCAGAAGAAGCATTAATCGAGGGTGAATCCTCAGCTACCATCACCTCTGAAGGAAGCGGCGACATCACCTCTATAGAGTGGATGAAAGATAACACTCCTCTGAATCCCAGTGAAAACATCATCTTCTCACCAGATAACAGAGCAGTGTCCATCAGTCCAGTGCAGAGATCAGACAGTGGAGAGTATGAGGTTAAATACTCAAACCCCGTCAGCTCGGGCACATCTACACTCCGCTTGACCATCAACTGTGAGTCCGAAACCATTCAGCATCAAACCTGATCAAATATCGATGTTCTTCATCTCTCAGTATCTTCTTGTTTGTGCTCTAGATGGACCTGAGGATGTTTCTGTTGATGGTCCTGAAGTGGTGGATTCAGGGATTCAAATGTTCTTATTTTGTTCTGCCACATCTGAACCTCCTGCTTCATTCAGCTGGACTTTTAATGGAACAGATACTGGTGTGACCACAAGCAAATACATTATTGAAGAGACTGACATCACAAACACTGGAGAATACACCTGTACAGCCTTTAACAGTATCACAAACAGAAGGGATTCACAAAACCACACTTTAAAAGTTCAACGTAAGTCTTTGTACTAAAAGGAATTTGACAGTACAGTCTAATCTTTTTTATAACAACTCATAGCACTTTATTCTTGACAGTAAACGATTTTCCATTATTTAACTTCACTCTCTGTTACATCCTTATTTTGTTAACTGATAACAATGAGATTAGACTTCAAAACAAAGTATTGCAATGTTTCAGCGATCTATTATTTTTTGCAGAGGGTGGTGCTGGTGGTGGTGGCCTGTCACCAGGAGCAATAGCAGGGATTGTCATCGGGGTCCTGCTCGCAGTATCAGGGATTTGTGGACTGATTGTCTATTTAGTTAAAACCAAGAAAATGTGAGTCATTTGCTTCTTTGTTTGATAGTAAGAAACGTCCAGTTTTTATGCTCAAGTAACTTATGCAACTTTTGCCCCTAAATGGAGCATTTCTCTTGAGACACTACCAATGCAAATTCTTTTATTTTTGGACACTGAATCATGTACTTTGTTTAAAAACAACACATAAAAAAATTTTAACTATTTGTTTCGTTTTGAAAATAAAATTCAGGAGGAGCTGGGATATTAATTAGCCGCCTAACTGCAGCTCCAATCTCTACCAACTTCAGTCGGCTATTTCTAGCTCCAGTGCACTTCTGTCTGTTGGTGATTTCAAAAAGCACTTCCTTCCCTTCTTCACACAAGGGTCACTTGGGAAGTCTTAGGGCTCAGGTTGCTTTCAAGAAAGGAGCCCTTTCATGAACAGCTCGCCTTGAACGAAAATACCAAATACGCCTTGCTTCACCAGGGCGTTGTGTTTTAATTAGTTAATTAACTATAACTAGTGATTCAGCAAGGTATATTACTCTACAGTTTCACATATTTAAATTACTGTGCAACAATAGATATAACCCACCATTTATTGACATTTCTATTATGTAATTTATGATCCCACAATTTAGTTTTTTGTTGTTGTTGACTAGGCAATATATCTAAAGAAAATGGCACTAATGCTAAAAGGAAATGTATTCATCATGAAAAATTTTTTAGCCACAAAATGTGGGTTTTAAATTGTATTTCTGGCTATTAATTTGAAGGGACTGTTACCTACTAATTTCCCATAGCAATAATAAGTTGTTTAATTTGCATTCAATCAGATGTATTTACACCTTTTATTTATTTGCTTGTAGCTCATACCTACTAAAATAAATGTAAATAAAATTCTCTGGTTGCAAAACAGATGCTGAATATCAGTGAACTCAGCTATTTCAACTAGGAATGAAATAAACTTTCATATTGTTTGAAATTTTAAAATAATTTCCAAATTACTGCATGAAAGAAGTATTTCATCAAATACCAGAATTCAGACTGATCTATTAGTTACCGTAGTTTGTCGTTACTAAGCTACTGTATATGTATATCTCCACGTATTACATGGATTAATTCACCTGTTTGAAAATAATAAAAGGGTTGGTCTAAAGTTATTACGATCTCAAGAACACCATTCCAACTGTCAAGCATGGGGGTGAAAACATTACACTCTGTGGGTACCTTTCTGTAAAGGGTACAGAACAATTACACTTTGTTGGATAATACTCTTCCAACAGTTCTCTGTAAAAAAAAAAAAAAATCTTAAAAATAGAATCTGCTCTGCTTTTTTGAAAAAAAAAAAAATAATAAATAAAATAAAATAAATAAATAAATAAATAAAATAGTCTGATAATACACAAGATTAGATCCATTATTTATTTTTACAATGTTGTAGTTAGTGTGCAAAGACCTTACAAATATGCAGCTTTAAGGAAGTGCACAATGACTATGGAATAAAATATCAGATAGGGAAATAATAAATAGAAATGTAAATAATAAAATTTACTACAAACCTCTTGAACCTTTCATGCCACAATAAAGCACAAAAGCTTGACTCATTACCCTGCTATTTATCAATGCCAGAGAAAATACAATTCTAAACATAAGTTACATCATGAAACAGTATCAAAAAGACAGATTTTGACTTTAAATCAGATCCAATTGTAAAAAGTTTATTTTTTTAGACAGCTGAACAATGTTTTGAGATGTAAGTGTCCTAAAGGTATGTCTTTGCTCTACAGCCCAATGATAAACTCTACAAAAGCACAAGAAAGCAGAGGTATGTGAGTCATTCCCTACACCTTCTGATTGCATATGATCATCTATTGAAAAAAATCACCATCCCTTAATTTAAATTCTCTAAAGATCCAGAAACATTTCTTTCAAACTCACAAACTCTTTGTTTGTACATGCAGGGACAGAACAGAGCAGACAACCAGAGGTGAGTGGTTCTTTTCATGACACAAGCAATTTTCCTCTAGAAGCCAGATTTGAATATGTTTATCTGTTATAATGTAATATAAGTTATAGACACATGTTCTTCATGGAAATGTAGTTATATTGCAAATAAGTCTATTCCATCCATTTATGGCATCTTTCTAAGTCAATGAGTAGAGGTAATTAACAAGATTTTATAGCAGGAATTATTGGTGCATGTGTTCTTCAGTCTTAACCTATTACTGTTAGGATGACTACAAATAGAAAATATATCCGCAAGCAGTAATCAACAAACCAAACAGGGTGACTTGGCTTACAGCCAAATTAACACATTTCCGTATTTTAAATGTGTACAATTTTCTTGGTGGCGGTACCACAAATAACAAGTAAAGATATGTTGATGATTTAAAAAAAAAAAAATCAACATGTGACTAAATTGAAGGTGGCTGACATACAAAATGGCTAACATACTAAAAATGGACTATGTTCCAGCTCGGCATGATGGTCGGCATATTGACTTTAATGAACTAATGATTTTAGGATGAACAGATACAGAATTAAAGGTAAAAAAAAAGCACATTTTATGTCTCCTGACCCTCGGGGGCACTGTGCTGAAACTCCTCAGGCAGCCTCAGATCATGTTTATTTAACACCCACCAAAGTTGATGTTCATATACTAAACCATTACTGAGAAATAGCTTTACGACCATTTTGGCAAGTGTCACGTCATAATTGTTCACGTACCATTCGTAAAAACATGGTAGACTCAACTTGAACTCCATAACTTTTAGTCAGCATGATAATGGAGTTTACAAAAGTAGATTTTGATGATAATTAAATGGCAGCTAATTAGCATAACATACACTGATGATTCTGTTGAAATTGAGCCAAGGATTAAGCAGAATTTTGTCACTAGACCATACAGTTCATAAGCTATTAGCATAAACATATGTGCAAACTTGAACTAGTGGTGGCGCTATAGGGTTTGAGTTAAAGGGTCTAGATTTGGTCAGATTGCTCATAATGGCCAACTGTATCAGTGTGCCAAATGTCATAACTTTCCGTCAAGCGACTCATAAAGCTGCCTTTCACTTCAATGTGGGAAACAGAAGAAGAAAAATTATCATAGTAAGAAAAAACTGAACCCTAACTGAACTGAAAAAATACACAATTTCACCATGCCAAGACTTTTCTACACATGATATCCCGACCTTTGGATTCTTTTGCATTCATACAAAACAAATAACTGTTACAGGACTCACGCTATGAGACAGTCATCAACTTCCATAAGGATAGAGGGGATGGTGCAACGCAGGACGCATCGGGGGCTTCTCCCATTTACGAGAATATTGATGATAATGCGTATGAAAATATGAAACATGGTCACGCTGACAGGAGGTGAGCAGGTCTATTAACTTTAAAAACCACTTTAATATTATAAAATATGGAACCTTTCTAGACATCTGAGCAACATTTCGTTCATGAAATATTGTTTCTGTTTACAGGTGAGAAAAAGAGCACACTGAAGCACCTGACTACTTTATGTATAAAGTCTGGCATTTCACATCACATTAACATGAACAAAATTCCAGCAACTTTGGTTGTGACTGGAATAATCTTATAAACCATTTAAGTAGTAACAAACTACTCCAACTCTCTCTGAACACATGTTTGAAACAACTTAAAAATGTGAAGATGCTAATGTTTAGCTATTATTAGTTTCATTCAATTTAATTCGTTTTTCTGGACTCAACAATTTTTGCTGCATTGACTCATTCTTGACTCAGACCCAACTAGAGTGTACTCAAACCTTTGGTGATGGCTGATGGGTAACATAAAACAGAGGGTTATGACCAACATAACCTTTAGACCTGATGATAGGGAATGAGGAAGTATCTGTTTATTCCAGTAATGAACATTGTTTTTATGACCAGTGACAATCATCCATAAATGTAGTTCATCTGCAGTCAGTTTCATTTTCAAACAAAATACTTACTTATTGTAAATGTTTTATTTTTATATATATCAAAATGCAACAGTTTTTAACAAAATAATTCATGTTTGTAAAAGTCTGCTTTTATTGCATTGAATGTATTGTTCATTTTTGGCTTCAAATGACCACTTTACATAAAATATGTAAAAAAAACAGTAAGTTGTTTGAATTTTATTCTATTGCATGTTTTTTGCAATTCAACAGTAAAAAGATTGCATCTTAGAAGATTGCTAGCATATACAAGTAATCAAGAACATTTAACTGTGCAAAACTTCACCCCTGCACACTTTGTAACATGTGCGTATAGCTATCAGCCAGATTGCAAATAACGCAAATAATAATCCAGATAATGAGTTTCCCCATAATGCCAAAAACATCAAGGTAAATTGAATAATCTAAGTTCCCCTACGTGTGGATGTTGCCCTGCGATGGACTGGCGACCTGTCCAGGGTGTACTCCCGCCTCTCACCGGCAGACCCCCGTGACCACGAAAGGGAATAAAGGGGTTGGAAAATGAATGAATATACCACTGAGAGTAAAAGCAACACAATGTCTGTGTTTCACTGTATCGGCCTCTTATCTTGGTGTAATAAAAGCTGTTAATAAACAGTTCTGACCTTCTGAGTGCCAGCTGTTGACTGCTGGGAGCTGGATCATGAGGGTTTCTCTTTGCTTGTTCTGCACCGTATGGATATTTTCTGTTGTTGGTGAGACAATTTGGATTAAGCAATGTTTCGGTAGAATTGTAAACACATCTACATAGTAATATGTTCTCTGGTAGGTGGTCTCCAGTTTCCTGTTGTGACAAATGGAGCAGTAGGAAGAAATGTGGTCTTCGCTCCTTTAAACCCCCCCTCAACAGCAGTTGATACAGTGTCCTGGCAGTGCACAATAGCCGTCATACTGTCAGGAAGCCCTGCTTCACCAACAATATCACCGGAATATACAGGGAGAGTCCGTTTTGACAGCAATGATTTTGCGCTGGAGCTTCTTGACCTGACACTGAAAGATGCTGGAACATACAGTCTGATCCTGGAAACAGCCGGGAGTGCACTTTTTGGTGGAACTTCTCTACAGATGTATGGTGAGTAAAATTCTTTACTGGAAAGACAAGAACATTTGTATTGTACACAGGAAGTTTGTACTACTCCATAATTGTACTCTGAAGCAGAAAGCAGAAATGCTCCGGTTGTAATGGTGAGGGCACGGTCAGTTTTTTAGAATGCTCACATTTATTGCAGAAACAAAGTTCATACCCTACAAAAAGAAACAAAGAGACACGGATAAAAAAGGAAATGGAGTTTAAGATGCAAAAAGGGAAATTGAGCCAGGTGGAAAGTGATTACATAAAACAAAAATGGTCTTAAAAGCATTAGTGAAAGGAACATGACTGTATAATTAATAAAAAAAACACTGTATGGAGAACAGTCCAGGGCAGACGGAGCTATAACTGTGGTGACTGATGATAACCGAGATCATAACTGACAAGTGCAATAGAACGAGAAACAGTGATTGCTAGAAGATATCATTAAACACTTTTGTTACTGAGTTGTTTACATTAAAGAAAAAAATGCCGAAAAAATTGACCAAATGTCAATTGTTAAAAATGTAGTGTGAATACTTTGTAGTGTAATGATAATAATAGATTTTATTTATAATGCACTTTACATTTGACTCCAAATCTCAAAGTGCTACAGAGTAAAAACAACAACAACAACAACAACACATTACAATTTACAATTTTAAAAGAAAATAAATATGAATGTAAATGACTTTGTGTATACTGTGTATTCATCTTGATCACTTTATTTGAGAGCGACACATCTTCTATAACTGGAATAAAAGTTAGCATCCCCGTTTTAAACTTGTAAATGAGCCAGGGCCATGACACTTTTTCAGCAGCGGATGGCACACGCACTTGTGTTGCTTTGATCTCTTTATCGTCTAGTTGCAAGATGGTAAATGTCAGCGACAAACTGTGCCAGTTCTAAGAAATACAACCTAAAATATCAACAAACAATAGCTAAGTTTCCATCCAAAGATGCAAGTTAAATGTATGCACAAAACTGGAATATTGCAGAACATATTCCATCCAACTAAAACAAAATCTGCACTTTCTGATAAACTGACGCCAAATTTCAAAAGAAAAATGGAAGTTGCGTTGGGAGAAAGCCTTTATTCATATATAATAACTTACTTGTGTCTTAGAACATGTAGACGAAATGCAACATGCACAGTCATGAAATCTTGCCATTGGATGGTGGCAGACTGCTCTTTGGGAATGCAGCAGGTCAAGACAGTTCTAGGAGGTGTTCATCTTAAACTACTCTAACAGACTTTGGCTAAGGAATTTTAGAATGACCAAAACAACATTTCCGAGATTGTGCAGTGAAATCGATCCATTGATTAATCCTTTTATGTCGCTCCATTGTGCCCCAGTTCTGCCAAAACACATATTGTCATTGCATTGTAAAAACTTGCAACATGCCGCAAATACAGAGTTGTTGAAAGCATGCCGGGATTAATTCAATAAATCTTACTCAGTTGTGCATATAAATGGATGCGCATCTTTCCATTTACATCCAGGGTTTTTTATGCAATCATTTCAACAATGAGGGAATGGAAACGCAGCTAATGTTGTTTTAAAAAAATCATTTTAATTTTTTTTGTTTGAGGAAGACAACTGCCTTTTTCCAAACTAGTGTGCCCTATGTAGGAGTCTGATGTGGTTGTCTTTAAAATTGCTGTGTTTCTAAAAGAGGAACAGATCAAAATGACATCATTGTTTCTGGTTGTTATCTCATGGAGAAAATGTGTTCACTGTCTTGGGCAGAATTAATATCTGACATGAAGCTGACTGGTCCAGAAGAAGAATTAATCGAGGGTGAATCCTCAGCTACCCTCACCTCAAGAGGAAGCGGCAACATCACCTCTATAGAGTGGATGAAAGATAACACTCCTCTGAATCCCAGTGAAAACATCATCTTCTCACCAGATAACAGAGCAGTGTCCATCAGTCCAGTGCAGAGATCAGACAGTGGAGAGTATGAGGTTAAATACTCAAACCCCGTCAGCTCGGGCACATCTACACTCCGCTTGACCATCAACTGTGAGTCCGAAACCATTCAGCATCAAACCTGATCAAATCTCGATGTTCTTTATCTCCCAGTATCTTCTTGTTTGTGCTCTAGATGGACCTGAGGATGTTTCTGTTGAAGGTCCTGAAGTGGTGGATTTAGGGATTCAAATGTTCTTATTTTGTTCTGCCACATCTGAACCTTCTGCTTCATTTAGCTGGACTTTTAATGGAACAGATACTGGTGTGACCACAAACATTATCAGCTTTGCTGAAATTAAATTCTCTGACGCTGGAGATTACACTTGTACAGCTTTAAACAGAATCACAAAAAAATTGGAATCACAGACCCACAGGTTATCAGTTCAATGTAAGCCGATTACTCATTAATGCTAATTTTTCAATGTGACCAGTAATAATAGATCAACATTGATTTTCTCTGTTTTGCTTTAGTAATCAAAGATGGAGGAGTGCTGTCAACAGGAGCAATTGTTGGGATTGTTCTTGGTGTTTCACTGGCATTTTCATGCCTTTCAGGCCTGATTGTATATTTTATAATAATGCATCTAAACATTTACAGTTTACATTTACTAATTTACATACAGAGAAGTAAAAACAGCATTTTAATAATAATAAATAAATTGAACTTAACAATTGAAACTGTGTAAGCACTACCAGTGTAGCCTCTGTTAAGTTGTTTAAGTTCTCATTGGTGAAGAAGGTCCACACAAATGTCCTAAGCAATACAAATGTACATGGAATTATCTAAATTAACTTAAAACTTACATAAGTAAGTGGTCTACTTTTGCAAAAGTAGAACACACATTTTATTTTGTATAGATCACAAGAAAATAAATGAATAAGTTGTTCCTTAGGTTGACTGGTCTGTCAATTGCACTGTGAACCTCTGGGAGTGCAGGCAAGTGATGTTTAAACCACAGCTGTAATTATATCTTAAACCTATAGATGTCGCTGAATACCACTAAACTGGGATTCATCATTTTGAAGCAATGTACAGTTGCGTTAAAGCCAGACAGTACAATTCTTCTGATATTTATTCTACTGCAGCAAGTATCTCGAATGATGTGAGTGTTATATTATTACATTACATTTTAATGCAAATTAAACATCTAAAATAAATACAAGTATATTATTCTCTGTCCCTCTAGAAATCAGATGTTTTGTTTTAACAACAACAGCATTGATAAAGACACAGATACGCTGATTAACTTTCTCTGATCAATGTTTTGGAGAAATTAGTTCTCTGTTTCACATTTTGACAAAGGGATGTGGAAATGTCACAGGAATCGTGTTGTATTCTGAACACTAAACCATTAATTTTCAATTTACCAATAAACTTTTCTTTGACATTAAAAAGATCAGTTTATTTTTATTCCTCACACTGGTGGATGCAAGCATGCACAGTACACAAAAGCCACACACAGTAGCCCATAATAAAAAAAAACTCATCTGCCTTAGGATGTTTGAAGAAAGTCTGCCCACATGTGGCGAACATGCAGAAGTGGTTGGTACTCAGTGGTTTGTTGTTGCCATTTAGTCAGGCCAGATGTATGGCGCAGTTTTCTGCCAATGACCAATGGCTTGTTAAGATGGCCAAGAGAGCAGTCTCAAATAACCCCCAAAGGCAGAAGAGCTCTTTTTACATATGTTTACCTTATTTAATGTCTTTCTACACTCAAATACAGTTTACTTGCTCAGAAATCAATCATAGACAACTCATATTCAGATGTAATCATGGTTTTTTTTTCACGAATCAAGCTGAGTTAGATAGTGGATAAAAAAAACAAAAGTTATAAAATAATAATCAGATAACCTTTGGTCATGAATAAATTGCAATTCAAGGGAAAGCGTTAAGGAAGTTGATTTTATTTTGATCATTAACCGTAAAGTTTTGCTGAACAACTTTGTACCTGGTTTGAACCCCATTGATTTTTTTAAGTCTTCCGTTTCAGTTATGTCCTAAAATCATATGAAAGTAAAGATTCAATAAGCTGAGATGGGATGAGACCCTTAAAGCAAAAATTCAGTACTGACTTCAAAGTCATTGAGTAAACCAAATCAGAGGTAAATGAATTCTTGAATTCTTAAATGTGTTTCCATAGTAACTGACTGAAAGAAAACTCATTAGATTGAAAACAGACACAGTGCGTGAAATAAAGTTGGAAACCCTGCTGATTTTGAACATTGCCCAATAGAGAAAGAACTTATTAGTTAATATATTTAACGGAAGGTTTTAGTTTCAAAACAGGAGAGAATACAAATATAAAGAAAACTTTAGCCTAATATCACAGACTACACACTACACACTGAAAATGAGACTCCTAGTGTTGACCCTTCTGTTGTCTCTCAGCCAACAGCAGACACATTACCTTTCAAAAACTGAAAACTATTATGGTCCCACTCCCAACTGAATGAAAGGGCAGACTTAGTGAAATAGGTGTATTTCAGATTGGTGTTAAGTAGTCACAAGGCATCAATTACCTGATACTTACCTGACACAAAAATCTTCTGGAGGTTCTAAATTGACCCTAGTGGAAAAAAAAGGTCTTTGCAGATTTTAGGGGGTCAGGAGGGTTCAACCAGACAGTAGCAGGATCACTTCACCAATTGGTGTCCCTCTCATGAAGAACACCCCAGAGACAGAGGATTATGTTGTCGGGCTAGAGCTGGGACTGTACATTAACCGTACACTCTTAAAGAATGAACAGAGCTTCTCCTTGTTTGTTTGGAGAACAGCACTTGGAAAAGGTTCCACAGATTTGAGGAGGCCTCAGTCTTGCTTCCATACAGCTTCCATGCTCTTTATGTGAGAGGCCACTTCACTGTTGTTATGAGATGGAAGTCTACGGCAGCTTTGTTATGGAAGACACCCAGCACCCCTTAATAATCTATGAAAACCGAATGATCGGAGAGCATGGGTTATGTAAACTAAGACAATTATTTTACTAAATGTTTTTTTATTTAGTAGCCGTAGCCATTTTAAAATTGTCTCTAAATAACAATGACTAGACCACATTTCTCATCCAATGTCATGTTTATGACTTTGTAATTATTAGCAAATCTTATGGATGACCCACTGCAGAACTAGGTGGCGCAGGAAGCTCTCTGTCTGCCTCCCTTATCACCAGTTTATCATTAACAGAGAACTGATGTAAATAGTTTATCTGACCTGAGCTGCAGTTGCTGACTACATGACGAGAACTTCGTCAAGATGGCTTCTTCTGGTTTTCATTGGACTCTACTAATGATGGCATGCTTTTGTGAGTATTTTTCATCAATATTTTTTTGCTAGTTTAAATTTAAGCAGCAGATGAGTGCTTTTATTTTACTCAGTTTTTGTATTAAATTAACTGTTTGGTTCTAGTTTCAACATTTCAATTAAATAGTACTAAATAATGGATAATTTTATCTAGCAACCCCCCCAAAAAGCATTAGTGATACATCACTTCTTTAGATGGTGAATGATAATGTAAAACCAACAAAGAAATGTTTAATTTCTAGGCGACATTTATGTTTTTCAATTTCAATAAGAAACAAATGCTACCAACATAACTTTATCCATCTGAACCACCAGAATATGAAAATGAAATAAGTTACAGTTTGAATGAAAACCTTATTGTCATTTTAACATATGCATTAATTGATAACACAAAGTAATAATATACTATAACATTTTAATGAATTAATTAGTACTGGAAAGGGAAGTGCACCCTGCTTCTGAACCAATTAGAACCGTTGCTTTTCCAGACCCAGGTGAGGTTTATTCTGGCAATGATAAATAATAGAATGATATTTATTACTGAGTTGTTATTGGAGTTGCTGCCCTCTTATTACCACATTACCAGTGTGAATGGACTAGTAAATAAATATAGTTTCATCCATGTTCCCTCACATTGCTCTGGCAGACTCCCTTAACCCCACAGAAACATGCATCGATCATTTTTGTTTCATAAAGATTTTTTTTAAGTTGTGATTTGACTAAAATTGTAAGTGAATTGTACATTTCTCCATACAGGTCATACTTTAGGTGAAGCTCTTCAGTTGCCTGCAGAGACAAATGGAGAAGTCGGAGGAAGTGTGACATTCACTCCTGAAAACCTTCCGTCCACAGAAATAGCGATAATCGCCTGGCAAGCTGAAACACTAGCTGGAAAAAGTACTATAGTGTCAGGATCCCCTGGTTCTCCTGTAATATTCCCAGGATACACAGACAGAATCATTTTTGATAAGTACTCTCTGGAGCTCTTCAATCTAACACGGAATGATTCTGGAACATACACTGTCACTGTGACTTCTTCTGATGGATCTTACGTTAATGCAGAAACATCAGTAAATGTTTACGGTATGGTTTTGTGAGGCCTTTTACATTAAATATTCTGCTTTGGTTGTTTTAACACAGACAGAACTCTGTTAACATATTCTTTTGACATGAGAGGTGATGGGCCTGAGGACTTTTCTTTCGTACCCGTACACTGAAGCCATTCCCACAACTGCTCAATGTGGTTCAGACCTAGAAACGAACCAGTTTCTTGCAGGAAACCACATTTTGGAGGTGTAATTGGCCATTATCTTAAATGTATGAATACAACTCAGTAGTTTTTAACCTTTGACTAGTAGTATGTCAATAAAATATCAGAAGATTTGAAGCAGTTGACCAACTGCTAAGTCCCAACCCCAGAGTAGGCGTTGCTGTTGAGACATCACCCAATATGTTTGTACAGCTTTTCATTATGGATGATACACACAAGGCTTAAATGTACAGCAGAGAAATATTATAGATTAAATTATAGTATAGAAACATAATATAATAATATCCTAGTTTGACTATCTGGTCAACAAAGCAACCTCCAAAACAAACAATTAAATCCATCTTTTATTGGTGTTTTTTAAGAAAAAGGAAAATGTATTTTTGCTTGAAACTACAGCCTTTCAGGTTATTGAGGATTATTACAAATACACTGTGTTCAACTTTTGATTATTCTGGGGATGTCTGAGTGCAATGCATATTGTAAGAGCAGGCTGGGTCAGACCAAGGGGATACTTTTCTCTGATTGGAAAGAAAAGCATGACGCTTTCTTGATGATTACTGATTCGTTAGTTCTTGATTAATAATCATAATCATAACTGCATGTGTTAAACACATGGCTTTGTATAAACCAAAAGACAGTTCTACGGTTGGTTTGTACTGCTTTTTCTACCTCAAATATTCAACCATAGACAAGCGAGGTGCAGATCTTGCTTTCACCAATCACAGAAAACCTTTGAAATTTAACTTTTCTTGATTGATTGGTATGATGTTACACTTTCAGATGGATTCCTTCAGTTGAGAAGCTTTCATCACTTCTAGCATAATTAATGCTTAATATAGACTAAACTGATGGCGTTCATTCAATAACTACAATATTGCATCTCTCTATAATGGATGGTCTAAACATGCCAGTCACTCCTGGAGGGTACCAGGCCCCCACAATTTAGTTCCAACTTTTCTTCAGCACACATATCAGTAGTTTCAAACAAGCCAAGATCTTAATTAGTGTGATCTGGTGTTTAATGAAGGTGCATTAAAATAAAAATCTGCATAGTATTTCAATTTTCATTTTCACCATGGTTTAGTTTTTGTCTCGGTGAGTAAAATTGCTGTTTATCTATATTCCTTTAGTCACTACAGGCCTTTTCTCACTCTTGTAAGGGCCAGAGTTACTAAACTTATGGTTTCTGCTTTTTAATATTGCATCTGGATTCCATTCTCTTTACAAACACATGACTTTTTCACCAGTGAGAGTGGCTTGAGACAATTTGACCATGAGACCATGCAGTCTGCCTTAACAGCAGACTCCTCCCTTTTCTGAGAAGTCCAGATTTTCAGTCGCATTTGCCATTTTCACATCGCTCTATAACTGAGTCTAGTTCACAAGAATAACTGAAATGTAGTTAAATTACTTGGTGTACTGTGTGATAAAAGGCTGCGGGACCTGGAACCGGGACCACATTTAAGATTACGTGTTATGAGTTGCCGTTTAGTGGTCACAATGTCTAATTCGGGAAATCAGTTTTTATATGTGTATGTGTGATAACGAAACAGAGTGGCTGAACCATAAGAAAATTTGCAGATTATTTGACAAATTGTTAAAAAGCATCATCAATTTTACTTAATACAGAATGAAAAATTGAACATGTGAACATGGACAGTTATCAAAGTGGGACTTTCACGATCAGTCATTTCATATTCTGCATCTGGAAGAACCTTTCACCACAATATTATAGTTTTTTATATCAGTATTATTTGACCTGACTTTTTAGTTCTGTCCCTACAGACATCATAAGAAATGTTCAGCTCAAGGGTCCAGAAGAAGAATTAATCGAGGGTGAATCTTTCAACAATGAGTGAATGGAAACACAGCTAATGTTGATTTAAAAAATCATTTTAATTTTTTTTGTTTGAGGAAGACAACTGCCTTTTTCCAAACTAGTGTGCCCTATGTAGGAGTCTGATGTGGTTGTCTTTAAAATTGCTGTGTTTCTAAAAGAGGAACAGATCAAAATGACATCATTGTTTCTGGTTGTTATCTCATGGAGAAAATGTGTTCCCTGTCTTGGGCAGAAATAATATCTGACATGAAGCTGACTGGTCCAGAAGACGAATTAATCGAGGGTGAATCTTCAGCTACCATCACCTCTGAAGGAAGCGGCGACATCACCTCTATAGAGTGGATGAAAGATAACACTCCTCTGAATCCCAGCGAAAACATCATCTTCTCACCAGATAACAGAGCAGTGTCCATCAGTCCAGTGCAGAGATCAGACAGTGGAGAGTATGAGGTTAAATACTCAAACCCCGTCAGCTCAGGCACATCTACACTCCGCTTGACCATCAACTGTGAGTCCGAAACCATTCAGCATCAAACCTGATCAAATATCGATGTTCTTCATCTCCCAGTATCTTCTTTTTTGTGCTCTAGATGGACCTGAGGATGTTTCTGTTGAAGGTCCTGAAGTGGTGGATTTAGGGGTTAAAATTACTTTGTCTTGTTCTGCCATGTCTCTACCTCCTGCTTCATTCAGCTGGACTTTTAATGGAACAGATACTGGTGTGACCACAAACAAATACACTATTGAAGAGACCGACATCACAAACACTGGAGAATACACCTGTACAGCCTTTAACAGTATCACAAACAGAAGGGATTCACAAAACCACACTTTAAAAGTCCAACGTAAGTCTTTGTACTAAAAGGAATTTGACAGTACAGTCTAATCTTTTTTATAACGACTCATAGCACTTTATTCTTGACAGTAAACAATTTTCCATTATTTAACTTAACTCTCTGTTACATCCTTATTTTGTTAACTGATAACAATGAGATTAGACTTCAAAACAAAGTATTGCAATGTTTCAGCGATCTATTATTTATTGCAGAGGGTGGTGCTGGTGGTGGTGGCCTGTCACCAGGAGCAATAGCAGGGATTGTCATCGGGGTCCTGCTCGCAGTATCAGGGATTTGTGGACTGATTGTCTATTTAGTTAAAACCAAGAAAATGTGAGTAAAACTAACTAAACTAGCAGTTACAGTGGACTGAGAGGCAGATAACATAAGATCCACTGATAGATTTAAAAGCCTTTCAGCTTTGATTCAATTTTTTTTAGAAATGCTAAACAATTCAAGATCAGCAAAATCCAGAACCATTGTTTTTCACAAAGCTGGAATAAAACTTTGCAGGTTATTTCATATATTTCTTTTAAATCCCATACTAGCATTTAGGTGCAGACTTGGTTATTACCAGTCTTCTGCCCCATTTTCCCATCTAATACATGTTTAAAAAGAAAAAAGTGTTTTTCTTTCAACATAGTTCATCACATTTTAAATTACGGAAGCTTCCAAACCCTAAAATTGAAGCAAAAAGCAAGAAAATGTTTTCTGCAGAGAGAATGTTCTTCAGGCGGAGTTTAAAAGTAAGACAAATAATCACTTTTTTATCGGTAATGTGTTTTTTTTTTTATATTTCAAGCCTATTATTGTCTGCAGCAGCCCTTTACATGTTAAAACATAGTTGACTGAACTGATCACAATTATGAAACCTCCTCCAATACCTCCCATTTCTTCTTTTTGTGCAACAGTCCAAAAATAGAGCTTGGATCAAGTCGAGAAGCAAGTCGAGGTATGTTACTCATTCATAATACTAATGTGAGTAATGTCTTGCTGGAGATTAATTAACAGTCTGACATTTTACTGATAATTCATTTAAATTTCTTTTAATGAATTGTCTCTTTCTTTAAAGCAGAGTCACAGCGAGCAGAGGAGAATGTAAGTTTTTACTAGTAAAGTTCAATAATAAATATATAGTATAAATGCATCTGTGGAGGGCCGCTTAGATCATGTCGAACACCTTTCAGCAGATATTTTCTGTGAATTAATTTAGCAGCAGACTGAAACTTCCACCTCAGTGTACACATGGGGAGTGAAGTATAATGAGAACACTGCACATGAGAATACTGTTACATGACCACCTTAAAAGCACATGAAACCATCACACCCAGATGAACACAAACAAGACAAGACCTTTGTAAAGGTGGCATATACGTCACTGCTCTTTATTGGGGAAAGCTTGGCTCTGTTATTCCTCACTGGCCTGAAAACACTGCTCATCCACATCGAGGATAAAGGTGTTTGTCAGAGAGTCCTCTATGAAATTAAATCATTCTAACACAAAAGCCAAAGATGATTGATTTCAACCAAGGAGTCTCCCCAGTCAGTTTTCTTGGCACATTTCTGAAGGTACAGACTGAAAGGGAACTTCTAGTATATGACACATGTGTGTCTCACAAGACCAGCGGAGATTATCTATGGGGAAAAGCAAGTTTAAAACTGATTTCCTCAGAAATTACCTTTTTAAAACAAACGATTTTAATGATTTTTGAAAGTCAATAGTTTTTTTGTTTTAAGCGTAGCTCACAATGGTTCAGTTTTCCCCTCCGAAAATAGGCGCGACCATGTGAGCAACAGCTACACTGAACAGAGCAGACAGACCACTGTAATCACGTCGTGAAAAAGATTTATAGAAGCCGTTCTCGAATTTGTGTTTAAAATTACAAAATGAGTTATTTAAATGCGTGTGAAAGGGGCGTTTGAGAGAGACCATGGTTCCATTCTTAACAGGAAGTTGCGTGAGCACATGTCAAGCCGATGGTTAGTTTGATGTCTTGTGGCGCTTCCGGGTCCTGGCTCTCCACTCTTCCATTGACAGACAACGGTAAAAGTTGCTTAAATGTTGATCATTATTACATCAAAATGCTTTACATTACTTTTAAATTAAGTGAAACATTATGTATAGAAGACCAATAATGTGTCAAAATACAGGTTAGAGTCAAAGTGTCCTAAAAAATGTTACGTTTATGAAGTAGAAACTGCTGTTCTGTAGCGCAAAATAGAGGAGAAACCCCCGTATGAAACAACAGTGTCTTACCTTTAACTGTTGTTTCTGAACAGCAGTTTCCCCTTTATAAATGTATTTTTTTTAGGACACTTTGACCTCAAAATGCAGAAATCAAAGTTTCAGTGCCTTCTACCTTCCCCGTCTGTCAATGGGAGAGTGGAGTGCCAGGACACGGAAGCGCCGCACGATCTCATGACTTAACAATCGGATGGCAGTGTCCAAGACAGTACTCAGCAGTAGCCTCATATTAGCCTCATATTATTAATGGCAGAAAGCAGTGTCACGTCCAGATTTTTTTTACAGCCAAGAGTATTATGCTGCTAGCCTAGGTCTTCTGTTCTGAAACTGATGTTTTGCTCTCTGGTTCTGAACTTGGTTAAAGCTGTTGTTTTAACAGCAATTGTTGCTATGTCTAAACAGAACATTTATTATTTAATTTCTCAATATCTCAGTCAGGGCTCAGTTTTTTAGTCTAGTCAGAACTCCGACAGTGACTCCTGTAAAAGAATATAAATCTAAACCATGTGCGATGAATCTGAAAGCAAGTTTTAAGAAGATTTAACAAAAAACTTGTGGCTTTCTTTATCTTTAACATACAGACCACCTTAAGCTGGGTCAATGCATGCCCTCTGTGAGGAATACAAAGAGAAATTAATTGTTTATACAGTTAAATTCTGAAAGCAGTGAAATTTTACACTTTTATATATTAGTTCCACAACTTGCTCAATCGTGTCATAAAGGTTTTATTACTTCTAAAGCAGGAAGAATGAGTGTGTTTCTCCAGTCAGCTCAAATAGACTTTAACCTTTCACACCTTCCAGCACAAAGGCATACTTTGTAAACTGAAACTGACCTCAAATAATTAAATATCTTCTCATATTTAGATTTTTCTTCACCACTCAAATCTCACTTATGATATTTCATGCTAAAATGTCATATAGATTATGTCTGAATGTCTCAAATGTTAGAAAGATAAACAAATGACTATTGCAGGAAATACATTACGCAGACATCCGTCATAACAAGCGGAAAAAAGGGGACAGAGTGGAAATGGCAAACATAAGTGAACCCAGGACGGAGTATGCTGAAATTAGGCATGAGGCAAACTCAAGAGAGAACCCCCCTCCCTATGGAAGTCAGGTGAGAGGCTTTATATAAGCCAAGTAACATATCCTACCGTACAATATTTGCATACACTCGTGATGTTCTATTTTAAAAATGTATTTTCTTCTGTTTTATAGCGATAAAGAAGGCCTTGTTTCTATGACTTTTCAAAGAAAACTACATTCGTGGTTCAGACCCTCTTCCTGTGCGCTGGCGAGGAGGTGAAATCCGTCATCTGCACTGACTCTGGCTACACATCCCAGTTATACTTCCTTATTTTATGTTCTTTAACAGGATGCTACCTTGTAATGAACTAGTTTTTTCCTTGAAAGATTTCCAGGTGCACTTCGAAAAATTGGAATTTCCTAAAAAGTGTCAATACTTTATTTTTCAGAGGGTGTAGCCTACTGTATATATTATATAACAGCCTCTATTACTCGAAATTTCAGGATGATGAAAACAAAAATAGAAAATCTCAGACAATTCTAAAATTTACCTGGTCTTCTACATGATCATACGGAAGACTGCTGACTGCTCCCAAAGACTGACTGAGGTTAAGCCACAAAGGTCATTAATCGAGCTAATGAAGCTGTCCTTCAGAGAGAGCTTTTTCAAGAACATAGAGTGAAAGGAAAAAGTGTAGTGAGAAAAGGAGCACCTTCAAGAGAGAGAAATAAATCCTTGGAAGGATTGCTGAGACAACCCATTAAAGAATTCAGTGCAGATTCACCATGAGTAGAAGGGTTCCAACAGTTAGATGACCATCTTGTTATTGTGCATGATTGGAAAGCAAACTCATCCAGAGAATCTGGAGTATTACAAAAGAGAGCTTTAAAATTCTGTTAAAATATGATTTGTATTATTGATCTTATGTAATATTTACATTTCAAGAAATAAAGGCTGGAATTTCAAGCAAATACACTGTAAATATACACTGTCAAAAATGTTGTGTTCACAATGTAGGTTCAGCACACATTTTATCTTGTAATCTTTTTATCTTTGTGTACATAATCCATGTTGTTTTAAAACATTTTATTTACACTATATGAAACTTTAAAATGGAACTTGATGCCATTGGAATATCCTCTTGAAGTCATGTATTTTTTACAACCGTTTATGTGACACCCTGCACATTTGTAAAAGGTGGTGCAGAGTTTTCTCCTTGTGAAAATGACCAGTTAAACGGATGGAATTGGTGCCATTAATAGATGTGTTTAAGTTTGTTATGGAAACCTAATTAAAAGACATTGAAGATGTCTGTGAGAATATTTTATTTTATGTCTTTCTTACTCTCATGATTATGTTTCTGATTTAAGTCTCAAAAATAACTTCTAACAATATTATCATTAAACTACTAGATATTGACATTTCTTGCAAGTAACGTTACTGTATTTGAACACATTGGTCAAATGGTAGCACTGTGGCCTTCCAGTTAGAAGGAGTTTGCATGTTCTCCACGTGCTTTCATGGGTTTCCTCCGGGTTTCACCCACATTCCCAAAAGCATGCGGTTAAGTTTTTTGAACAAGCTAAATTCCCTTTAGGTGTCCCCCCACCTCTCGCCTGATGTGAGCTGCATGGAGATCAGAGGGCATGAGCGGGAGAAATGAATGAATGACTTGCCTCAAAAGCATAATTAAAACAATCTGAGCAGTAGGTGGGTTGAATAGTTTATGGAACTTTATATAGTTTGAAAAGCAGTGAGCATGAAAACCTGCATGACTTAATACTTCCAGTGAGTATCCAAAGTGCTCATAGTGTCCACCCATCTAATAGAAATGAAGAATGTTGCAAATAAAACATTAGATGTTAGAAAACATTAGATTAGTGTACAAGGATAGAGCAAATCTTTAAAAAACCACCACCAAAACACCCCACCAATTTCACACATGCATAGGTTGTTGGACTGGTTCTAGGGCGACCAACACGCCTAATAAACCAATTGCAGCCCAAAGATTTATGAGCTGAAGAGTGTATTTTTTGTTGTGGTGTTAATTCTCAGGGTTTCATTTCAGATTTATAATTTCCAATGTCTGCAAATGCTATTCTGTTGTTCAGCCTACATTCAGCTCTTTTACAGCTTTATAATGTCACGTACCGGTATATTGTTTTTCTTCCTGGTGTGATAAGACAGAAACATTACTGGTAATGGTTTATCAAGGGAAATGAATCTTCATGACTATAATAATCATGAATGATTGACTGAATGGCTGAACTGGGAACGGAGTGCACGGTTCTAAATGGTGTCATCTTGGCTCAAGTTGTCTGGTACTGTGATGCCGTGACACACATTCCTGGCCACTAAATCCTACTAATTTAATTTAAGTTAGTTACTTAACAAAGAAAATGTGTATTGTCCTAAATGAAATGAGTTACCTATTAAAAAATTACATTTATGACTGGAGGTTGTTCAAGCAGCTGAACGATCAATATCAGAAGAGCAGACTCCATTAACATTTAGCAGTTCTACAGATGCTGAAATCTAGACACCCCCTCCCTGCCACCAACCCACATAAAACAAGTGCACGCCTCATCATCTCTTTGATTAATAAATGCTCAACAATATACATCTCTGATTAAAATAATCAGCACTCTTCACAGACAATTTCTGTGATCAGCAAATACAGATCAAAAGCACTGATATGATGTTATTTTATAGCTTTCATTTAAACCTTAATGTCCATATCACTAAAAAACAACTTCAAGGTCTCGTTTTCTCCGCTTTAACCCTTAGAAGTTTATACACCAACCATGTGCCAATCACAGCGGATGTTTTTATTTATGTAGGAATGGCATGACTCACCTATTGTTTAATTCTGATTTCAAATATAATGTGTTGGTTTCAAAAGGTTATTAGCTTTGACATTTCTAGTTTTGAAGGAATATTACAAGAGTTATGAGGTAATTCATATTCAAAATGTGCAATCATCTTTCAGTTTCACTTTACAGATCACAAATCAATGCCATCAGGGCCATCTAGTGGTAAAAAGAAGGGATAACTCTTGGAAGTGCAATACTTGTGATATGCTTGTGTTTTTCAAAGTTCTGGCACAAAAAAGCACTGTAAAAAAGTGTTTGGAATGGTTTAAAAAGTTTAGGAAAGGTTTGCCTGATTTTTTAATAACAAAAAAGTCTCAACACTTGATTTTTGTTATAAAACCTGTTTCGTTTGTTTTTATTTTTGCAGTAAAACAGCCAAAATTTAACGTGCTGGAATTGTTTATTTTTTTTGTTCGTTTGTTTTTTTCAATTTCAGGTTTGTTGTGGAATTATTGAGTAATATAATGAAATTTCATTTTATTATTGTTTAAAAAAGAAACAGGAGTTTTTATTAAGCATTGCCACTGTTTTAAATGTCCCTTATTAGAGCAAATTGTAAAGTAGTTAAAGATGCTCAAAAAGGCCCCGGACTACAGGAAACGAAAAAACCCTCGTAGGGAAAATCTGAATATATAATAAGTTCTCCACGGGAGAAAGGATAAGTTAAACGCTAAGCAGCAGAGTAAAAGATCACAGATTATAAATTGGCTAGAAGTGAGTGGCAGCGAATGCATGAAAATGGGGCAAATGCAAATGATAGGTGAGAGAGGTGACAGAATTGAAGAAGAAGCAGTCTGAAGACTTGAAGGAAGTGTGTATACTCCAGAAAGAGAGCACACTGCTGTGCCAAATATGCAAGGTGTATATTTCCGTCTACCCAGTGGGACAACCTCTACTTCGAGACAGTCTTTACCACCTGATTGCCTCTAAAAACAAATAAACACTGTGCATCCTAGGCTTGGTGCACATAGAGTACGTGAACTGGAAAGCTAAGGTTTCCTATAGAGGGAGCACTGGTTTGCCTAAGGGTGTCTACGCTACTGATGACCAAAGTTTATCCAAATGTGCCAGACATGCAGATTCCACAAACCTGGCAGTGGATGACTTATGCCCTCTCCTTTCAAGACTTTTCCCACTGTTATTAGAGCTGTTTACCTATTTTATTCGGAAAGACATAAAATTCAATACAATATGATACAGCAGACAACAAAAATCTGTAAAGGTCTGAGAGAGCAGGGGGTTCCACCTGTTTACTATCAGCAGTGGTGGGTGGGATTAATAGTAATTTGTTGGGAGGAATCTTATGGTGTCTGGTGGAATCATGGGGAATTTGTTGATGACACAAAACATTTGTTGTGGTTAATTTAAAACTCTGTGTTAGATTTTGATCATTTCCAAACACTAATAAACCATTTGGTTGAAACACCCAGAAAAATGTAGTTTACGTTATATATATATATATATATATTTAAACGTTATCTTACCAAATACCCCATTAGTACTGTTTTTAAATTACATTTCCCATTATTCTTTCAGAAAAGTACTATTTCTTTTTAATCCATAAATATACTGATGGCAGAAATAAAATATATTCTTTTCTTAATTCATTTGTTAGGCAGCAGATGGCATTGCTGTCTTGGTTTGAAGCAAGAGTGAGGGCACTGTGATTGTGACAAGATGAAAGTGAAAGCAGGGAAGGTGATCCAGAGAATGTGAATAAATCTAAACGGCAGAAAGACTTTGAGGCTTATATTTGTTTTACACAACCTTCGTGTTTTTCTTCTACCAACAAACGTCTTTGTTTCACTGCAGGCAGCATTCATTTTTCTTTGAAATCCTCACCTTATACATTCTTATCTATAATTTGTCTTATCTATAGTATAGTGTCCCAGCAGTCCTCATCTTTTTCAGCATGGTCCCTAGCAGATTCTAGGTGTGCCTTTTTTGTGCTTTAGGAAAGGCTTCCTTCATGGATAATACCCATGCACGCCATTCTTCAGCAGTGTGTGCCGTATGGTGTCACGGGAAACAGTCACTCCAGTTTGGCTTTGTACTGATTTAGCTGCCTGAAGTGAACTTGTAGTGCGATTTTCTTCAACACAAGACAATCCTGTCGAGATGTTAACTTCAGTGGATGGCCTGGACATGTAAATGATTGCACTTCCATTTTTTATAACTTTTGGTACAGTATTTTGACTGATGTGTAAAGATTTGCTGATCTTTTTTTAGCCGTTACCTTTTTATGTGTAGAGTAATTTATTTCCTTTCTCAGATTTTGTGACATTTCTCCTCTATGGGGAGCATTGGTGACAGCATGAAAGGCGAAGAGCTATTTATTGGTAAGTAATGCCCTTTTATAGTCACCAGTCTACTGGACTCTCCTGTGGTTGAATGTCTGTTAATAAGAATTGTTTAGTCGTAAGTGTGGCTTTCTCCTAAGACTATAATTGGGCTTTTTCTTTCTTTTTTTTCCCAACATGGGAAAATTAGCAAACCTTTTTGCAATCAATGGCATTTCATTGGGAGTATTTTGTAATATAGTATCTCAAAGAAATTGTTGATTGTGAAAGTGAAATTGTTGATTGTTGATTGTAAAATTTTTGGTTTTCTGACAAACACTATTTCACTTTCCGAGACCCAGAAGTATTGTGCTAATGTTTTGTTTTTATCCGGTTCTCTGTTTAGCTGTTATCCACCTACTATACATTTAAACTAATTTTCTATCATTTCTCACATAAAACAAATTATGCAATGAAAAAAACATCACTTTAAGTAATTGTTTCACTTTTATTGTTGGAATTAAAATATTTTCAGCAAAATTGCAGGCAATATAGCGTTCACCCAAAGCATATTTTTGGACTGTGGGAGTTCCCAGACGTGAGACATATAAGCTCACTCTGAGAGGCAATGGCTCTTATCACCAAACCACCGTGCTGCAGTTAGTTACATTTCACAGAATCCAGAACACCAGTGACCTGGGGAAACACAGAACCAAATAAGCATCGATTCATAGATCCCTAATCTACGTACCGCTTTTGATGTTTGCCGTAATCTATGTCGTCACGGTATCTTCATTAAGAAACAGCTTTGGGTCGATCAGGCTGCAAAAATTGCTAGAAGGAACAAAATAAACGTTATCCACAATTTCCTTCACTGAACTGCAGATGAATTGTCAGAGCATCACCTGATCTAGCAGAAAATATTAATTCCTTCCTGTAATTTCTGCTCAAATTCATTTGCTCACCTGAACTTTCCAGAAGACCGGAACCTATTTCTCTCGTTGCTCATCGTGTCCTCCTTACTAAGACCCTGACTTCACTTCTCTGAACCTCTTGTATTCCTGAACCTGTTGGACTTTACCTACTCTACCTCTTTCGACCAACTCTCGGTGCAATAAAGAGCCTATATCATCAGAAAATTACAGTTCATGGAGTGTCATCTAAAATTAACTTTTAAAAATGATGATATAGGCTCTTTAAACATTATATTGTTGGTCAAATCCTCTCAGGAACAAGTTTGATGGGGATCTGAGGAAAGAAGAAGAGTATTATTTTTTTATCCACAAATGAAAATGAGTCAGTGAAGCTTTCAGGGACTGATGCGCTTTGAAGACAGAGGTGGAAGTTGGAACTGATTACAAGATGAATATTTCTCAGAGTGATGGGAATTACAGATCTGGACTTACCAGTGAAGTGAGGATCATAGTTTGGAGGACACGGTCGGGGTTCACCAAGGCACACAGCAAAGCTCCTTGAATCGAAGGAGCTGTCAAAAACAACATTTCAATTAGTATTCATTCTGTTCCCCTGATACCAGCATGGCGTCCATTACAAGAATGTGAGCAGTCATTGAGAAATCAACCAGGAACAACAAACACATTATTTCTGAAGCATTATTTACATGTATTGAGGAAGAAATGTAATAGTTGTGGTAAAATACTTAATTTGATTTGATTTCTCAGAAAGCTCAACAACTCTCACCTTTAGAGGAATATTTTTGCTTTCTGGTGGTCATTTAGTCTCAAGCAAGTTACAGACTGTTATTTGTTATTTCTGCTTACCTTTGAGGTGAACCAAGGGTGCTGCAAGATCTTATCAAAAGCTGGCCTGCTCTCTGGTCTGGGGCTCAGGCACTTCATGACAAGATCACGACACTCTGCAGAGACGGAATGGACAAGTATACAGATAAATATGTTTGGTGGCCATAGAGAAATTACGATTGCTACAGCAACATTATGAATTATGATAAATTCATTCCAAACTGTTCACTCACTCTTAGATATTCCAGGACGCCACATCGCCATGCGTCCTTCTAGGATGTCTTCCACTGAGCAGAATGGCACATCTCTATTCACCATTGCAAACAACACATTGCCCAGAAACCAGATGCTGGTTGGAACAGCATGGTATTTGGGGCTCTCAAATGCCTCAGGAGGTCTGTACACAAAGGCACCTGTAAACAAATCAATATTTAAATTGTTATCTGGAAAAGTTGATAATGATTTATCCAAAAACATGAGGCAGTAAAGCATTTAAATACTTCAAAGTGTTAGGGTTAGGGTTAAAAATTCATTTTTCAGACTAGATTCTGTAGGTAAGATAAGAGCATAATATAACAGAAATACCGCCTTTATTTAACTTAAACATGTAGAACGTGATTGTGGCATATACATAACTGACGTTTCTTTTAACTGACGATTCAAGATCAACCAGGAATAGGGTTGTAAAAACATTTTCTATTACAGCGTCATTAAGTTAGTCATGCAAATTATCTTCAATTAGACAGCAATTTGATCACAGAGATTTATTCTAAAAAGCCTTATAATATTGAGTAAAATTATTTACTCTCAGAGGAACTACCTAGAGGACATTGTCTACAACTAGAGGAAAAACAATTATATGTAAAAATGTCTACGCTAAACATTCCTGTGCCCTGTTAAATATCACTTGGGGAATATTTGAAAAAAGGTGCAATTGCACAAGGAGCTAATATTTTTCTCTTCAGTTGTATTGTGCCACTTAAAATTGTTAAGAAAAAAAGTATTTTTGCTTAACAACTGAAGAAATCTTGGTCTTAGAAGCACTTTGTGAGCTCTCCTCTAGTGCAGGTAAAAACATATTGACCTTGCCTCAATCCAGGACAGGCGAGTTCAGCCAATCAAGTTGTAGATGTACCATTAGTTTAATTATGGCTTAGTTCAGCACCTTTATGTTTGTTGTCAAAACTGTTTGATAGATCTTTACAATCCTTTTGTTTTTTGTTACACAAAATGTGTAATCTGTCGAATATGAGAACTGATGAAATTTCTAAAGGCTAAATATTTTGGTTCTTTAAAAACATTATTTGGAACTAGCTCTGAAGAAAAATACAAGTGTAAAAATGTCTGTTGGAGTGTAGGATTGCAGATATATGTGACGACATCTGACCACACCTTCTCCAAGTTAAATACTCTGAACAAACACAACCGCATAGACAACGTTACATGCTGGAAACTGCTTCTAAAGATGGCTGTAATGTTCTTCAAATTAATATGTAATTCTCAACAAAGCGAAGAAACTCAACTTCATTAATCTTCATGTGTGAGTCCCAAAGAACTTACTTTTACCATGGATTCTATTACTACCAAGGCTCAATTTGAGGAAATAGTTCAGCTGTTAGTAATGTATTCAGTAATCCCAACCATTCATCATCTTTTCAACTGTTAATGAAATGCGTTTAATACATTTTCTCTTTTTTGTCAGAATGAGCATCAGCAACACATCTGCTTCTTTAAGGAAACATCATTTCTTTGTTGTTTTTTTTATCTACAAAACTATTGAAATGTTATGGTTTTCCATTAACAGAAGAACTTTTTATCCAGTTCATGACTCACTAAAAAAACATTTCTAAAGTGTGATGAAGCTATATTTTTCAAATATATACACTCTTTAAAAAAGGTTGCTATATAGAACTAAATCTGGTTCTTTGGCTCGTAATCAAAAGAGAACCTGGGTGCCATTTAACACATCTTCAAAAGTGATATTTATAACCAACCATCAAATGTATGAAATAAAAAAATGGCATAATATCAAATACGATAACAGTTTCTTTTCGCTACCGAAGTGCTATATTAGTACCCCGAAGAACCAAAACTTAAGGGGTCTTAAAAGTGTAAAAGATCCTTATAGCACCTTCAAACCAGCAAAAGACCACTGAAGAACCTTTTTTTAAAAGTTCACCCCACTCACTGAGAAAAAATAAATAAAATGCTGACTCACCGATATACTCCTTGCTATCATATCCCTCCTCATCTAGCAGGTGCGCGCAGCCAAAGTCGATGAGCTTGATGTGGAGTGTTTCAGGCATCACCAGGATGTTATCAAGGTGTATGTCGTTATGGAAGACGCCACATTTGATGCAATGGTCCAAAGCTACAACTAGCTGCTGACTGATTATGCGAGCAAATGATTCTTCCACACCCTCCATCATGACAATGAAATGTCGGAGAGGCATGCAGGGTTGAGGGAGCTCCATTACGAGAAACAAGGCATTGTCTTTGTTGAACCACTCATACAACTCAATAACGAATGGGCAGGATCGAGCACGCCTCAACCTAACCATCATAGCCACTTCCCGGTACAGAGGCTCGGGAGAATCAGGCTGGAAAGAAAACAGAGAGTTAGCTCAAGGTTAGATACTGTTTCAGTTATCATACAAAATTTAGCTCTTGCTTTATGTGTTTGGTCAAAATCCTAAATGAAAATTTAACCTGTTTATAAAGTACAGTTATTCAAATTTTCAGTCAATCTTATTGTGATGGCATTTTCCCAGTGACGGAAGAAACCAAACCTCAAATCGCAGCGATGGGCCCCACTCAATACATTTCTCTTTGTAATTTCATATTATTAGACAAAACTTTATCTTTGAACTTCTGTGGTGTGGTTCATTTTGCATGTATGGACAACAGGAGCTCAGTTGCAGCTTTAGAAACAAAAGGCTGCATCTTATTTACTAATTATTAAATCAAAATTTGCTTCAATATACCCTGAGAGGGTCTACACAACGATCCAAATTGAGATTCACACCAATCTTCATATGGTTTCTCAGAAGGGTGCCCTTTGAGAAAATATTAATGCAATGATGCTCCCTGCCTGAAGATGGCATTTGTGGCACAACAGATGTCACATGGGGAAACAGGACAGAAGAAGACGGTGACAAATAAGAAATCAAAGAACGCATCGAAAAAGATCATGGATGTCAAGGAGTTTATACTAATGGTGGCTGATCAGAGGGAGCTGTTTTACAAAAATGTAGAGAAAAGAGAGGATTTGTGTGAAAGAGTAGCACTTTAACGTACAGTGACATTAAAAATAGCCAGCCTTCATTGGTCACTCACTTTGCGAAAAACAGATTTGATATGCCAATCCGAAGAGTGTGAAACTCTTTCTTTTGGCATCACTTGTTTGGTCAGATGTGTGAGCTCATGTTGGTACCCATGGTTTTCGCGAGTTCAACGCAAGTTCTCCCACAGAATTTCAGATTGATTAATTCGGATCAGTGTGGGGAGGCCCAAAGTGTGAGCTTTAAAGGAGCACAAATATTAATGTTTGTACACTTACAACTTCGACCGAAGTCACATATTCATTCTTGGGCAAGTGCTTGATTGCAACCTGGAAATAGATAATAAGATAATTAGCAATAATAGATATTTAACAGTTAGCCCTGATTTATGTTAAGAATACTGGACAACTCTGTTCATAGCAAGTGAGTTACCTTCTTGCCGTCAGATTTTCGATTTGCCTTGTACACAGCTCCGAAGCTGCCTTTACCCAGAACACTTTCAAAAGTGTAGAAAGTCTTCACATCCCCTGAAAAACAGAAGAGGCATGAGGTTTAAAACTTTTCTTAATAACTTTCATTTAAAACCATAAATAATCTCATAAATAAAAATTATCATAAATAAATCAAACCAGAATTTTCTGATGAAACTTTCAACATGGAAAAGAGGAACAGACCCAAACTAACAGCCGACTCACCGTTCCTAGGCTTATAGTCAGTGGCTACAGGAACAGAAGAGAGTCCAGCAACATTCCCCTCTGCTTTGGCTGAATCCTGGGGTCCAGACGGTTCCTGCACAGGCTTTGGTTCCTGCACAGGCTCTGGCTCCTCCACAGGTGCTGGTTCATCTGAAGAATGATCTTCAGGATGAAGACTGGCTTCTGCCTTGCATGAGTGAAACTCTTCTTTGAGACTATCAACTGGTTCAGGATGGGGCTCCTGTTCAGTCTCTCGAGGAGCTGAAGATTCTCTCTTAGGTCTGAAGCAGACGAATGGCTTCTTCATGACCTTCCATGCTCTTTTGAAAAACGCACGGATCTTCATTCTGGGCCTGCCTTGTCTAGACACTCCTACGGTTGAAGAAACATACAAAGTTAAACTTTTAAAATACAGCAACAGTAAATTGTAAATATGATCTGTTTAGCGTATTCGCGATTATTAGACAGATAATGAATAAAACAATAAAATGTACATAAATTCCAGCTAAAACTATGTAATGATCTGAGAAACGCAACAATTCGGAGTTTAAATTAAAGAGATGTATTTATGTAAATAAACATATATATATTTCTTTCTATGTTTATGTTGTTAAAATAGACAAAATTGTTTTCCTCGCTATTGACTACATTTGTATAACTACATTTTTTTACTTTTTTTCCTGTAAACTAACTTGAAAAATAAACTTTAAATAGCGCAAAACACATTTAAGTGTTTTTTATTATAAAGTAACGGCCACGAACAGATTCAAAACTATTGCTCGCTATTGACTAACGTTACTAGATTTGTATAGCTCCTTTTTTTTTTACCTTTTTCTGTAAACTAGCTTGAAAAATAAACTTTAAATATCGCAAAACGCATTATTTGTTCATCGTTTCTCCGAAGTTGATTTTGGCTTACCGATCGTGTTTTCCGGAGGAGGGCTAGGGGCGGGACTAGCATCCGCATCTCGACCCTCTGAGACCGGTGCAGACATCGGGGATTCGTCGCTATTGCGCTTTTGCAAGATGAAATCTGTAAAAGTTAAATTTCTGACTTATCTCAAGCAGAGTCACCAACAAACGGAATGCAATTCTACAGCAGAGTTTGAAATGGCTGGGACTGGGAACACATGCGATTGACGTCATTAATAGAACGTTTGAGCGACTTTTAAAACGATCAAGATGTTTGAATAAACATTTTTCTCCACCGTCGTTTGATCGAATGTTATATTGTGTTTTTTCCAGCAATATTTATTCATATCATGTGAAGACCGTGGGTTAAATTAGAAAGTAAGCCAAATAAAAATTAAAAAGTGTTTTTTATTAGAAAGTAACGGCCACGAATAGATTCAAAACTATTGCTAAATACAGAAAATATGAGGGGATCATTGACAGGTCCATAGCTGTTGGTAAAAAAGTCAGCAGTGTATTCCAGAACCTTCACACTTTTATGAAAGGCATACATTTATGATTTTGTTTACTAGGTAAAGAAAGTAAAATATCTTTTAGCATGTCCACACGCCGGGCACCGTCCAAGCACCTGAACGAACAGCAAAAGAGCAATAAAATCATAAAATACAAAGAATGTAAAAGTCTTAGCAAATAAATAATTTAATTGATTTTCCACTCTGAAAAAATGTTAGATTGGCATCAGCACATTTTAATGTTGCAAATGTTCTTTCTATAAGGCAGTCTGTTGCCAAGGCAAGTTTATTTATATAGCATATTTCATACACTTTGGTATTTTAGAGAGAGCTAACATACAGAACACACATGCCCAGAAAGACAGATGAGCATTAAATTAAAATGCAATTAAAACAGTTTTAAGAATAATGATTTGATGAAAGCAGTGCTGCACTAGCATAGAATTATCAATGTATTTATAAATCAATTCATGTATAGCATTTTTATAGTAGGTACATCATTCCAACTTGTTCCTTTTGTAAGTAGCTCACAAGCCAAAATATGTGACCACTCCTGCTTTAAAGTAAAAAAAAAAAAAAAACAATAGCAGGAAGAAATCAACTTCAATCCCAAAATCTCTATTAAAGAAAATAGGGTTAAGATCAAAAGATCTTTTATTACATAACAGATTGTTGTTGTTTGTATTAATTGTTCTTAAATCTATGGATAAATAACACAGGACTCTGAACAGAGAGAAACAGAACTCTCAAAAAAGAAGCATGTTCTAAAAGTACCGTCCCTTTAAAAAATGTACATTTTACTGTCTTAAATAAATGTATTTCTGTAAATAGTGTGCTCCTCTAAGTTGGTTCTTACCTCAAGTGGGGGGTAACAAGCCCCTTTATGAACAATAGAGCTAGACACTGATCTGTAATCAGTGCATCAACTGCAGTAACGCAATCGATTTACAGGTCAGTGTGCAATAGCGCAGAAAGAACAGAGTCAAAAAGCAAAGCTCTCATTTTAGTATCTCACACAAAGCTCATAAATGCTGTAGAAACTTCCTCCACTGGGTTATGATGCATTCCTTTAGAGATAGGGTGTGAGGGGTGAGGAGCATGTAGTCCGCACTAAGAGGAGCCAGTTGGGGTGGCTCAGGCATACATTTGGATCTCTCAAGGCAGGGTATGACATTCAGGAAAACCCAAGATTTACATTTAGGTTTTTCCTTTTTTAATACTATATATATCATTTTTATTAAATAAAAAAAAGAAACTACTTCTCATTTTTTACATACATTTAATGTGTTTATTTTCAACTAAGATGACTATGGATGGATGGTGTCCATATTAGTATAATAAACAGAATTAAATTGATAAGGAACAGACTCAGAGACAGCTTTTCTTTTGCAAGTTAGAAGTGACTCATCACACCTCATTCTGAATTTGATTTTCTAATGCTGTGCGGACCAGTTTGACAAGTTGTCAATCACAGGAAATCAGTCAAATCATAATCCTCCAATCAATGAACAACAGTAGCATTGATTTTTCACCGTAGCATTATAGCAGACAGACAGTTGTTAGCACTAACGCTGTTCATTAAAGGTGTGTCGGTTTAAAGAATCCCTGTATCGTTCTGGTATCTAATGTTCTGATTATTCTCATCACTGATTGATTTAGTTTTTCATAAAATAGCCACAAGGAGTTGATTTAATCATATATTAACTTATTTTTTGCTTTACTTTTACAGTATTTTACAATTTATTTACTGACAAAAACTGTTGCCATACTAAATCCTGCCATTAAAATACAGTCCAGCAGGCTACAATTACAGTTACTTTGCCCATTTCTAAAAGCCACTTGTTATATATTTACTTCATTTACAGATATCCTGTCACCCAATCACATCTCCCTGATGAAATACAGAACATAAATTGCATCAAACAACAAACACCACATTACTTTAAAATGTTTATTATTTTTAATTTGCATTGGCATTCATAAGTTTCAATTTCAACTTAAAAAAGATAGTAAAATACACAGGAACAGAGGGTATGCAGACTATTGACTTGTAAGGGTATGGTGATGACACTTTTGGGGTACAATCAATGCAAACAAAACAAGAAGTTAGCAGGTTGGCACAGCACAAATAAGTTTTAACATTTTTAATGGCAGTGATAAAATTCTGTTAAAATCTGTAAACATTAGCTCTACATAATAAATAATTTTACAGATTTTCATAAGATAGAAATAAAAAGGCAGATTTCGAACAGAAGAAATACCATTAAACGAATACACCACCCGGAACATCAAAATGGAGTCATTATTGACTTACCCAATCCCAAACCTTTGTTCCTCCTCTGATCAGTTTCTTGGAATAATCACAAGAAGAGACTCTAAATTCTGCAAGAAATTATCAAAGTCCTCCATCTGCCATTAGCAGTTTGCAGACAACTTTAGAAGAGCTGAAATAAAAAGGAAGTTCCTTAACTCCTGGATCTGATATCCCCACTCAACATCCCTCTGTGGTAATGCGCACCTGTAAGATGACACAATAGGTAAAAGTTCATCAGAAAATTCAACTTTTATGATCCATAGGATTAAAGACAAAATCTTTAAAGTGACTTTTCCTTTGATATTAAATGTACTGTTAAGGTCTGTATCAAATGTAGTATGTTTCCAAATGTTCACAAAGGGTTAATTGGTGTTTTTAGAAAGTGAATGCTGTTTAAAAGTGATGTCAATGTGTGGGCTGGAAGTATGTGTGGGCTGGAACCTAAAACCTAGTACGATAGCAGAGCTTTTCAAGCTGAGGAAATGAGGAGCAAGGGAACTCTGCACAGACTAACACATTTCCTTAAATTTGGATGATAACTGAAATCTAATAAAAACCCCAAAGTCCTTTGTCTTTAGCCCAAGCGAGACAATTCTGACTTTGTCTCTTGTTCAAGAGTGGCTTAACAAGTAATGCTACAGCTGAAACCACGTATTACATACGTCTGTGCATGGTGGTTGGTGAGGCACTGACTCTAGTTGTAGTCTTTGTTAATCGTGCCATCATTAATTTTTATGGGTTTTGTTTCACAATCCTCTCTAGTTCGCTTACCCCTATTGCTTGTGCAATTTTTTCCTTCCCTTTGTCTCTCTCTTACCATGCTTGTACAGAGCTCTTTCTCTACTTGTGTATGGTGTCGATTTTCTTGTTTTGTGCAACTGTCAATTCAGGAGCCTACCTCATGGACAGTTAGAAGGTTGCAAGTTTGAGGCTCACCGGTGACCTTCCTGAAAGGAGTCAGCATGTTCTCCCCCGTTCTTGCTCCAATTGCCTCCACAATCCCAATAGAATGCGGTTAGGTTAATTGAATAATCTTAAAAAATCCCCTTAGGTGAGAATGTGTGCGATGGTCTGGCGACCTGTTCGGGGTGTACCCGCCTCTCACCCAAAGTGCACTGGAGATAGGCACCAGCTGATCGCTGTGAACCCGAAAGGGAACAACTGTGTAGGAAGATGAATGAATCAACTTGAAATTCATCAGTATGGGGTCAACGTAAACATTACACAGGTGTCACTTTTAGAAATTACAGAAATGTTTTCAGTATATTCTAATTTTTTCACCAGCACCTGTATAAAACCAGGTGGGGGTCACGGGGCTCTGCTGGTGCCTATTAACATGCATGTAAAAGCCAGGGACACAATATGTAAAGGGGCCAAGCACAGGGCATTTTCACTTCTTATTTTAGAAAATTCAATTAACCTGACATGTTTTCGGTATTGTGGGGAGCAGTGTTTCCGTCATGTTCCAAACTTTAAGCTGCTGTGCCTACAGTAAATTAGCTGAAGACTTTAAAAACTAAGTTGGAATCACACTAAGAACATGGTTTATAGTAAATCACAACAAAAAAACTCAAACATCACAATAATTACAAAGCGGTCACAGATCTCCCACCTTTGACAACCTGGTTCCTGTGTGTTTCTCAGCACCGCTGTGAGACTCCCAAGATCGAATTCCTTGAGCACCACCACTACTACTGCCCAGCTCTCAGAACGAATATTCGCCTGTATTTGTTTGGTGTGCACTTGGATGCCTAAATTGGAGAACAAATAATTGCGTCAATCATTTACCATTCAGTCACATTTCTTTTACTGTAACATTGACTTGTGTGAATAAATTATTATTAAGTCACATTTACTTCACGTTCATACACATGCATTAACTGATTCCACTCCTCCCCATACAAAGACAATGGGTCACAAGCTGCTTTCCCCAAAACCAAACATTTCATTCTGCATCATGAATTTTGCACTTCATTTAATATCTTTCCTGTGGCTCCATTGGGCTAACCATGCAAAGGTTGTGTGTTCAAATACCAGGGAAATCAAGACCTGACAAAAATGCATTTATTCTTTCAAATGTAAGTAAGTTTGGGTAAAAGGGTGAGCTAATTGCATAAATGCAATGCAATGTAAAATGCACTTAATGAGACAACTCCTTGGTTCCATTTCGTAACTATTTTGCCACCATCAATATACATAATAATTTTGACCACTTCTCTATGGTACTTCTTTAAACTATTAATTCAGAAGTAAATATTTACATTTAATGCATTTCACTCTAAAAACTTAAAAATAAAATAATTTTAAATTTGTAAAAAAGGGTGATTACCATACATGATTTGGTATCCATGTAGGAATCTGTTTACCTGCAGCAACTTGGATTGTGCTGGAACATTCCATCGATGGCTGTGTTGTAATTACAATTTCTGACAGACTTGGTCAGGAAAACAAATGTCAGCCAAAGAGAAAACGCATAAATGAAAAGTAGATAATTTTTTTAAAGGTAATAATCCATATGACAAAATAATATTATATTGTACTAGGAAAGAGATAGCATGTCTGCAGTCAGATCCTGCATTTATATTAGGATTTCAACATTACATTATAAGATCAAGGAGAGAGAGAGAGACAAAAACTACATTTACCATGCAGGGTTTTGTTTGCTCATAAGAAACTTCTTAAAGATCCAGGGTGGGGAATAATAATGAATTCTGCATTGATTATGAGCGAAAGTTTCTTAATGAGGACCCTGTCATGAAAAAAAAGCTTAAAACATTACAAATACAAAAGCCTTTGGTATTAATTAAAATGTTTGCCACATTTAAATAAATGGCAAATACGATAAAATATACGAAATATATCCCTTTAGACAATCATGGTAAAAAAAGGTGTCATTACTTTGAATTTTAGTAGGTCTAAACGGAGGATAGTGAAACATCTTAACGTTATGTGTTGCCATGTTAATTTATCGTGTATGCTCATTATATACAAAATTATCCGGCATCTCTTACTAATTAAATATGAACTTCCTTAAAGTTAACGTTGGTTGAGGACCAATCTCGTGATTTCGGTAACGCGTTTACTGAAATAAAAACATATATCTGTTAACGTTTACTGCCTGTGCGCTAGCTAAACATTAGCATGTATCGTATTACATCAAAAATATGCAAGGTGTATGATTCCGTCTACCCAGTGGGACTACCTCTTCTTCGAGACAGCCTTTACCACCTGATTACCTCTAAAAACAAATAAACACTGTGCATCCTAGGCTTGGTGCACATAGAGTACGTGAACTGGAAAGCTAAGGTTTCCTATAGAGGGAGCACTGGTTTGCCTAAGGGTGTCTACGCTACTGATGACCAAAGTTTATCCAAATGTGCCAGACATGCAGATTCCACAAACCTGGCAGTGGATGACTTATGCCCTCTCCTTTTAAGACTTTTCCCACTGTTATTAGAGCTGTTTTATTATTTTATTCAGAAAGACATAAAATTCAATACAATATGATACAGCAGACAACAAAAATCTGTAAAGGTCTGAGAGAGCAGGGGGTTCCACTTGTTTACTATCAGCATTGGTGGGTGGGATTAATAGTAATTTGTTGGGAGGAATCTTATGGTGTCTGGTGGAATCATGGGGAATTTGTTGATGACACAAAACATTTGTTGTGGTTAATTTAAAACTCTGTGTTAGATTTTGATCATTTCCAAACACTAATAAACCAAAATTTTGTTTAACACCCAGAAACATGTAGTTTACGTTTACATCCAAATTTGGTAAGATAACGTTTAAATACAAAAAACAAACAGTTCAAACAGTTGGACAAGTCAGTAATTAATTGCTAATTACCCCATTAGTACTGTTTTTAAATTACATTTCCCATTATCCTTTCAGAAAAGTACTATTTCTTTTTACTCCATAAATATACCGATAACAGAAATAAAATATATTCTTTTCTTAATTCATTTGTTAGGCAGCAGATGGCATTGCTGTCTTGATTTGAAGCAAGAGTGAGGGCACTGTGATTGTGACGAGACGAAAGTGAAAGCAGGGAAGGTGATCCAGAGAATGTGAATAAATCTAGACGGCAGAAAGGCTTTGAGGCTTATATTTGTTTTACACAACCTTCGTGTTTTTCTTCCACAGAGAGAATACATTTGTGTGTTTCTCTCCTAAACCAACAAACCAATCTTTGTCTCCAATGTGGCTTAAATGCAAACACACTAGACAAATATCTCCAATGTTGTGCACTGTAGCGTTAATGCGAAGGTTAGTCCACCAGATGGAAAATTCAGACTTTGCTATTATTTGTTTTTCAATTGCTCAACAAAGCCTATTGTATTTGAGTCCTCTTGTTATGGTGACTAGAAATAAATGGCAAAATGTTGTCATTAAATCTGGATAATATAAAAATATTCAAAGCATTAAAAGCAAGAAAAATAACAAAACATTTCAAGCGTATTTTACACAGCTTAACAAGAACATTTGGAAAACTTGAAGTTTTCCACTTCTAAGCATCAGTTCTCAGATCCTCACATTTATCACTTCGATTGTCTAATATCTGCTGTAATATGTGATGGTTGTTAAACAAGTTTCAGGAGTTTTCCGCACGAATCATTGAATGGCTTTTCAGCAGGGTACTCTTTGTCTGTGTCTAGGAAATATTGATGGAGTGACGCTCTCTGCCTAAAGATAGCGTTTGCGGCACATCAGGTGCACTCCGCACCACTCAGGGAAGACAACAGTCCTTTTAACTGTTGGTGGCTGATCACAGGGATCTGTTTGATAAAAATGTGGGGAAAAGAGAAGATTTGTAGCAGCAATTTCTTTCCTGTTGAAAATCACTATGAAAATGTGGAAGAAGCGCCGCCAAGCAGCTCTTTTACATCATCTAAAAAGGCAGCTTTCATTGGTCATTCTCCTTGCCAAAAACAGATCTGATAAGACACTCAAAAAAATTTTTCCGTTGGCACCACTCGATGTGTGATGTCCCATTGGCAGCTATGGTTTTGATCGAGGTGTGTTGACGCATGAAACTTCTCAATGAAAACTCAGGTCGGAGTGTATTGGTCTTTAGTCCAAGGTTCACCTTGCCTTCCAGCAGGTGGGAATATGTTATGCTATATTGTCCAAATATAACGGCTATTATGAGATTTGAATCTAGACTACTTTTGAATGAACAGGGTCTAGGTACAATAGAGTAACAAATATCTAGATGTGGATCATAACCCTATTGAGCTGTTGTGGTTTCTGTAAGAATAAAAAGGTCAAATTTCACGAGATTGTTTTGAGAATTTTTTGTTTTTGTTTTATTAAGGTACATTACAATTGCCTCTCTGCACTACTTGAACACAGAACAAAAAATAAAGAGGTCCTCGAGGAGAAAATTTTGACCTTGGACACGATTGTGAGTAATCGTAGATATTTTGCACAAGTACATATAGATTTCTTTGTGAATGTTTTTCTGTCTGGTTATCATTAATCTCTTATCAATTCACAGAATGTATTTTACTTTGTTTAAGAAGTGCCCAAGAGTCCTTCTTATGTGAGTAAGCATCAATGTCTCTATCACGTTTAAACAATCTCAAATCAAACATTGATTCATTTTTCTACATATATTCCATCTTTTTCAAACACCTCAAGTTTGCATGCACCTCTAGAGAAAGAGTTCGATGTACCATGAAACCTGGCGTGAAGGAGAAGATCAAATTTGAAGAGTCATCCTGAGTCATGATAATGTTGATGGTTCATGATGTAGAAGGATGAGGACTGTGTTAAGTAAAAACTGTTTAATTGGAAACTGGTTTGACCTTCTGTTTGTTAGCTGGGTACCAGCAGTCTCCTTCCAGAATACAGTCAACCCCACAACAAACACACCCTTACCTGTGTATGTGAATGCATGTGATGAAAGAGGTGTGCCTGTTACGTCACAAGCTTTTTCATTGGAGAATCATCTCCTAAGCAAAGCAAGGTGAATATTAGGAGAACTGAGGTGTATCTACAGTTATTTTTTAATCTTCCTCTGTGGATTGTGCTCTTTCAAAAATGGAACATCATTTACTCCGCTTCTTATTCGGCTTAATCTGCATACCAGGTACTTTCACTTCTGGGTTTACTTCCATTCAATTTACAAATCTTGAACAAATATTTGATGCTTTTACTAGTAAAGTGCTTTGCAGACAAAATGATTTAAATTTCACAGTTTTTAGCAGATTTAAAAAGTAAAAAGTAGTATAAAATTAATTTGCTAAGGTCAAAACAAAAATTTCCAACAAAAATTGCTTCCGTGGCTTGCTTTTTACAAATACATACATTTACTTCATTTTGTGGAATCCTTTTCCATCGCATTCAGTAACTGCTAATCCATTGATCACATTGTTGGGTCACTTGGTCTTTTTAAATTCTGCTAGAACATAATGAGTATTATACATTGATATATTAGGAAAATTACCCAACACACCTTCAAAGACTGGAAATCATGGGTCAGCGGGAATTCCGACTGCAAAAGAATATTAGTCTTTGGATCTAAAGCTATTGAGGCTCTTGTAGGAAGAGATATGAACCAACTTGAACCAACTTGAATAAATTACAGCTAATGTTATTAGGCGAATAAATAGAATGGAAGTTAGATTTTTTTTCTTTTTCACTTTTTGAATAAAATGATTACATTTTTTATTTAATGAGAAAGTGTCAAAACTTTTGACAGGTGGTATGTATATATTACAAGTAGTTGTCTACACACAACGAGTATGCAAAGGTATAAGCAAATCTGTAAACGAATTTACATCTAAGAGTTGATCTTTTGCTGGTTCATATTTGAAGCATGGCTCTGACTTCCTCTTCTATTTTTCCTAGGTTTACGAGCAGTGACTTTGGTTCCTTCAGCGAACCCTGTGGCAGTTGGGAGCAATGTTACTTTAAGTCTGAATGAATCCGTTCCTATTACTGTTGGGCTTTGGCTGTTTGGTTCCAGTACACTCATCATGTGGTACAATGAGGACATTCTCACTGGAAGCAGCCATCAAGAAGGGATAGATTTTGACATCAACACATACCAGCTTACCTTAACATCTGTAACTCTGAAGAGATCTGGCCTGTATGCTCTGGATGCCCTGAAACCCAATAAGACCAATATAGAGTTTCTATTAGAAGTACAAGGTAAATGTACATGATCATTCTGCTCACGCTCTTTTAATGTTTCTCTAATATTAGTTGTCATTTCTAACCAACAAAGCACATTAAATATCGCTTTCTATACTATTTACACAATTATTATTTTTCGTCAATTTATGTCTTTTATAATTCATATGCTTTAGTTACATGTTTTTTAAAATGATCTAAATAGCTGTTATTTTTTATTTAGAAAGAAACATATTTTCTGAATCAAATCAACCCTTGCCAAGCCTATGTCTCCCAGATAGTATGGCATCATAGAAAAGCATTGAGAACATCATTAATCTTGACCAAATCTCAAACATCTTTTGCTTAAATGCATCAAACATTTAAGAAACTGAGTGCAGACACTCATTGTTGTACTGCTCTCCAGTTATTCGACAAATAAATTACCTTTTACTGCAGCCAAACAGCAGATCAGCTCACGAGATGCCACGTTCGACACACAGTTCCTGTGTTTTTGTGCATACTTGAGTCATTGACCATGTTCCCATGTCGGAGGTATAGCTGTTTCTCTGCAATTCCTCCATGAAGACCACATTTTACCTGGGTATACCTGGATCATACTGGTTTCTGCTAGTTGTGAGCTGATGGCATGGCTGGACATGTTCGGTTTTCATGTGCCTAGCAATCTTTTCCTAGTAGCCTAGTAGTGAACCAACTTTGTAGATATTCTGAGTGGATTATTTGATTGGCTTTTAATTAGTTGGTTTTGTTAAAAAAGGAACATAAGGATAGTTTAAACTAATTTTGCCCGTGGGCAATGAATTTATGTATCAGAAAAGTATCACAATTTGAGGGAAATTACAAAAATTAATTTAATATTTCTACCACATTAATTGAGATGCTCTCCTGCTCGGATAGACACTTCTTTGCTAAACATTTATATTGTCTTAGATATGGATTTATAAATGTCAAAAGTTTCAGAAAAATCTTCCCATTTGTTTGCTATTTGTGCGATTCATCAAATCTTTTTTTTTCCTGCTTATAAGGTCTCAATGGACTCAGTGGGTCCTACTTAGCTTTTAATATTCCTTAATAGACTTTTTAGCTCTTTGCTTTTGCATATAACCTAATTACAAGACTATTCTATTGAGTTGTACAAAATTATTTTGTTTAGAACCTGTCAGTAACATTTCCACGACTGTGAGTGGGACAAGCTTAGTGGAATTTAACGACTCTGTGTCGTTCACTTGCTCGGCCAATGGAACACCAATGTGGTTCTCGTGGAAAAACGGCAGCTCTACAGTCATCAATGAAGGGAGAGTTCAGCTGGGAAACAATGGACGCAGTCTCGTCATCAGTGGAGTAACGCAGTATGACTCAGGACCATTCTCGTGTATGGTGGCAAACAACATCAGCAGTCAGCAGAGTGTCCAAATGAACCTCAGTATAAGCTGTGAGTACGGCACAACATTTCACTATTTCCTCTCATACTATCATTCATTCATTCATTTTCCAACCCGCTTATTCCCTTTTGGGGCCACGGGGGTCTGCCGTTGCCTTTCACCAGCGAGAGGCGAGATTTTTCCTTGAGAAAAAATTTCTTAACCAGTAGAAGCCGTCTGTTTTGAATTAAATAAAAATGATTTCATGAAACACAGCCTTTTTTAGTTGAAATATAATAAGTATTTTTCAAAAAGGTTATTAGTTTTTATATTTTTTTTTGGTTTTAAAATTAGGATGTGAGAAAATGCAAATGCAAAATGCGATTTTACAGACCCCAAATCGGTGCCATCAGTGGCATCTAGTGGTGAGGAGAAGGGATAACCCTTGGAAGTACAATACCTGTGAAATGACTCGTGTTTTTTCAAAATTCTGGCACAAAACCAACCACAATAGAACAAAAAGTGCTTGGAACTGTGTATATTGTTTAGCAAATGTTTGCATGTTTTTTTTTAAAACAAATTATGAACATATTTCACATTGTTTTGACCTTGTCTTTGATTTTTGGGGCAATTTGTGATTTTTTTTTCAACACTTTTTCAATTAGCAGTAAAAATGACACATTTTACCACTCTGAATTATACTTTTTGTATCTGGACTTCAAATGGCTGAGAAAGACAGCAGCTTCTTTATTCAGATTTTTACTGTTGTATCATTTATATTTACTAAATGGCTACCACTTTTAATTAAATGTAACAATAAAAGTGACAAAATGACTAATGAAACTTTAAGGAGATTAGGGTACAATCACAATATGTTAGATTAGACTTTTTAAAGTATTCAAATACCTTTTTCTATATACTGAAGCTAAAACTGTTTGAGTTCAGCTACTTGTAGCAGTGGATCTAATTAAACACTCTAAAAGATACAATAAATATTGTTGCATTGACAAATCTTGTCTCTGTAGAGTAACAATTGCATGATTTGTCTGTTTAGATGGACCAAGGGACCCAACGATCTCACCAGACAAATCTACCTACACTTCTGGTTCATCCATCACGTTGACATGCTCAGCTGCTTCCAACCCAGTGGCTTCTTTCTATTGGAAATTCAACGGCACTCTGCTCAATGTCAATGGTCCCGTTTTTGAACTTACAAACACTTTTCAGAACCTATCAGGGCAGTACACCTGCATTGCCCAAAACATGGTTACACTGAGATATGCTGCAGTGACTAAAGTTATTCAAGTAATAGGTGAGAAGACACTTCAACGACTCGCTATAATCTGATGGTAGATGCGATAACCCATTATATCACAAATGCGTCTGTTTCGCATATCAGATCCAGTATCAGCAGTAGCAGTGAATTCATCAGGCAATCTGGTGGAAGATATGCCTTTCAATCTAACCTGTAACGCTGTGGGGCCAGTGGATTCAATTCAGTGGCTGAAAGATGGTGTGCACCTAGATCCCATCCATGGGATCACTTTCTCTAGTGACAACACCACCTTGTACTTTTCTCATCTGATTCAGAGTGATGATGGGTTGTACCAGTGCACAGCGAGCAATGCTGTCAGCAGCATGACCAGCAAAGCATACACTCTTCTGGTAAACTGTGAGTAAAGCACATTTTACTGTGTATGTGGAGAATATGTTGTGGATGAAAGCTTTTATAGCTTGTTTGTGTTATAGCCAGAGTAAACTAACAGGTTGTGTATTTTGCAGACGGCCCAATCAACACAACAGCCTCTGGTTTTGGATCAACTGCTGTGGGAGCCAATGTGACCTTCCACTGTTCCTCTGTCTCACGCCCTGAAAGTCAATACAGCTGGTATTTTAATGGCTTTAAGGTAGCCGATGGCCCAATTTTAGCGACCGCACCCGTTTCACAAAACCAGAGTGGAGCGTACACTTGCATGGCATTCAATAGCGTCACAGCAAAAAGCAACAATGGCTCAGTTATGCTCACTGTCCTGGGTAAGCACTTTGATTCAGCTAATTTATAAATATGTTAAAACACCACACACAGATCATCATTAATGATTGATTTAACGATTGAAGATCAGCTAATATTTGAAATCACCATTCAGGGTCATGGACAAAATAAGATGTTTGGCCCATGAGTAGTTTATAATACATCTTTTGGTTAACCAAGAGCATCATGTATGAATTACTTTTTGATTGCAGTCCACATCATGAGTTCTTATCAAAACATCAGCGTGGGTGACCAACTTGTCACACACTCTTATCAATCTCTAACACACTTTTTCCCAAATGGCTAAAACGGTCAGTGGTGTCAAACATTCTGGAATGCAGGATATCAGCCTTTCAAAGTGTCTTGCTGTTCTTGTTTCTTTGGGATTTGATGACTTGAAACACAGCCTTAGCTAGTGTTGTAGTGCTCGAGATTAAGACCGGTTTCCTATGGCCTCCTTCTTGCGCAGAGCCAAGGATCGCAGTCTCTGTCTTTTCACAGTCTTGTCATAGTCTCGGCTTTATCTGATCTCGCTATTGGCTGCATGATTCAAATATAATCATTAAAAATAACCAATTATAATTTTTTCATTGATGAAAGTGCTTGCAGGTTGGTTTATGTTCTTGGATTAAAATCACCTGCTAAAACCAAGATCAGAGACAGTCGAGAACGAGATGATACCGAAATCACAAAGAGTCAAGACCATGACAAGACTGAGACTGTGATCGTTGGTTCTGTGACAATACAGAGAATGTAAATTGTTGCAGTTTAACTTTCTTGATTTTTTTTTCTCTCCAAATGTAGTACCTATCAGCAATGTTAACTTGCATTCAAGCAATCAACACCCTATTGTGAATCAACCTTTCACAATAACCTGCAGCGCCTCAGGGAATGTTGATTACATTCAGTGGATGAAGAATGGCGCGGTTGTTTTTCCTAACGACGAAATCACGTTTTCCATTGATAACTTGACTTTGAGCTTCAACAACCTCTCTATTGATGATGATGGACTTTATCAATGTGAAGCAATAAACCCCGTCAGTAATATGACCAGCGCAGCCTATAACCTGATGGTCAACTGTGAGTAACACAGATCTATTAGTAACAGCTCCCTTTGGGTCTGTGTTTAAGGGAATTTTTTTTCTCTCAGATGGTCCATGGAACACAGTGATCCATGGCCCAAATATGACACAGACGGGCTCCACGGTGACTTTAAACTGCACTGCGGATTCTTATCCTGAAAGTCTATACAGCTGGTACTATAACAACTCGTGGGTGGGACAAGGAGCAGTGTATGTCACGAAAGCTTTCTCGCTAAGCGGCAACAAAATCTACACTTGCCTGGCCTTCAATAACATCACAGGACTCAACAGCAGCAGCGCATTGGCGTTAAATGTAATCGGTGAGATAAACCTTCATTAATCAGTATTGGTTTTTTCATAGAGACGATTTCTCTTTAAATCAAGATTTATATCAAATTTAAGTTTCTGGCCAACTCCCATGTCCATTTCACCCTTAGAAATCTGGGGCTTTTTTGAGCATTTTTTACTACTTTACAACAATTTGCTGTAATAAATTACCTTTAAAACTATTTTCTTTTTTTTGTGTGTGTGGCAATGCTTGATATATATCACAAGGGTCTGCCGGTGACTATCTCCACCGCACATTGGACGAGAGGCAGGGGTACACCCTGAAAAGGTCACCAGTCCATCGCAGGGCAACATTCACTCACACATTGAGATTTAGATTATTCAACTAACCTAAACACATGTCTTTGGGATCGTGAAAATGTTTTTTATAAACAAAAAACAAAAGTGAGTTTTAACCAAAGTTGAGACATATAAAAATGAATAAATCTCCCAAAAAGCAAAGAAAAGGGCAAAAAAGAAAAACCCTATACACTGTTCCAAGCATTTTTGTGCAGTTGTGCTTTTTTGCGCCAGAACTTTGAAAATCACAAGCCATATCACAGATATTGTACTTCCAATGGTCATCCCTTCTTTGCACCACTAAATGGCACTGATTGAATTACCTTGCAAATTATCTGTCATAACTCTTGTAATGTTCATTTAAAACAAAAAATATCAAATCTAATCACAATTTTGAAACCTACACATTATATTTGAAATCAAAATGAAACAATAAGTTTGTCACGTCATTCCTATTTAATTCAAAACAGTCTGTATGATTTTCACACGCACCGGTGTGTGCAGAGACTTCAAAGGGTTAACATAGCATTATACTTTTTCTGCATGGGGTCTTACTGGACAAAATACATCAAACCCATCTGGATACCACAAATTGGCTTTCATACCAAAATAACACCTCCAGTTTTCTCCAAAGTAACTGCTAGGTAGGTTAACAACACTATGGGGAGGTTGTGTTAAATAATGTTATAAAATAATAATTTTTTCTGCATATGACACCCTTCTCATCGTCAGAGGAACCACGTGGTCCAAAGTTCAAATATGACACAGACATAAATTGACAATTCTGAAAGGACTGTGCATGAAAAATCTATTAATTTTAAACCAAATCTATAGAAAACTTCAGAAACAAGAAGTCTTTTCTGATTGTGGTTCATTAATTGCTACACTTCAGAGAGACTTTCTGACAGTGAACCAAGACACATAATGGGTAAAAACTAAAGTAATGACATGTTTAGGAAGCTCAGAATTTCTGTTAATGATTTGATAAATCCTCTTTAGACTATAAACGTAATATTACCTCGATGCTTACATGGTGAGTCCTAGAGCAGGGCATATTTTCTGTTCATTTGGGAAACATCAAGTTTTACGTGAATAATCTGTAAGTTTTGTTATGTCATGCCACCTATGGACCACTGCTATGGCATTTTATTTATCACTTTAATGGACCTCGATCTCCCACTGATGTTTGTCCTTAGTTTATTAATTAAAACTTGATTCATAGTTTATTTTAGAATAGAATAAAGAATCCCAACTGGAGAAGATACAATGTTTCGGAGCTATTCTTCAGATTTGGTCCATCACAGTGAGCAAACTTAGCAGTTTTTCAGCGAGTGTCCTTTGCGATATGTGTTGGTTGGGAGTGGCTTACCAATAGGCAAACATTTACATTTGCATTTGGCAGACGCTTTTTTCCAAAGCGACTTACATTTGAATTAACATATTTTTTTTTTCTGTCAGTTCTTGTTTTTCCAATCAAACAGATTCTAATTACATTCTATCTTTTTCAAACTTTCAGATCCTGTCACTAACGTTATTGTAAATGCAAGCAATCAACACCCTATTGTGAATCAACCTTTCACAATAACCTGCAGCGCCTCAGGGAATGTTCATCACATTCAGTGGATGAAGAATGGCACGGTTGTTCTTCCTCATGACGAAATCACGTTTTCCATTGATAACTTGACTTTGAGCTTCAACAACCTCTCTCTTGATGATGATGGACTTTATCAATGTGAAGCAATAAACCCCGTCAGTAATATGACCAGCGCAGCCTATAACCTGATGGTCAACTGTGAGTAACACAGATCTATTAGTAACAGCTCCCTTTGGGTTTGTGTTTAAGGGGATATTTTTTTCTCTCAGATGGTCCATGGAACACAGTGATCCATGGCCCAAATATGACACAGACGGGCTCCACGGTGACTTTAAACTGCACTGCGGATTCTTATCCTGAAAGTCTATACAGCTGGTACTATAACAACTCGTGGGTGGGACAAGGAGCAGTGTATATCACGAAAGCTTTCTCGCTAAGCGGCAGCAAAATCTACACTTGCCTGGCCTTCAATAACATCACAGGACTCAACAGCAGCAGTGCATTGGCGTTAACTGTAATCGGTGAGATAAACCTTCATTAATTGATTTAGGAATTTCTCAGGATCTTTTCTCTAACAGTTTGTGTTTTAAACAAGAACAAGGAACTGTAATGACTTTTATTTGCTGTTTAGGGAAAGTTTACCTTCAACCTTCAAGGGACATAACTCTAGGGGTTTTTGGAGCTAGTAGTTTGAATGTGGAAGCATGTTTGGAACTAAAACCTCCAGGACTCCAACCCTCCAGAACCAAAGCTGATCCATATTAATTTTTTCTGAATTTAGTAGGGAAACTTGAAAAATGTAAGACTATCAACAGATGTTTGTAAATAAGATACGCTCAAACATTGACTCCTGACCATTAAAACACGGGAATTTAGACCAGCATTGACTAGCAAGATTAACATGATAGAACATCTTATGAGGTAGATACAAGGAATTGTGGGTAATGTAGTGCCAGATGCCCACAATCTCCACTGCAGCTGTTTATTTTATTTAGCATTTGTGCGTTTTGGTTAAAAGTCTAAAGTACAGAAACTTAGGAAAATTTGTTGAGTTTTACAGATTGACATCCATTTAATACTATGAAATTTCATTCTAATCTTCCTACTAAACTCCCCTGTTGTTATCTCAAGTGCTAAGTGACAGGGGTAATTATCCTCCAGAATAAGGCACAACAACTGTGACAGGACAAGACATGGATCCTAGAGGAACATTAAAGCAGGGCCACTATTCAATGTTCTATGACATAAAGCACATTAATTAAAAGAGAAAGAGTTTAAGTAGAGATGGCATTGAGACCAATATGGTGGCAGTTGTGTGTCTAATTATAATTATAATGAGCAATTGATCAAATGCATCTGCCAAAAGAGAGAACAGTCCACTACATAAATAGAATTAAATCGCTTCTGAACCTAACATAAAAAGAGCAAATTTTTTAAAGTCCATGCTTCCATTGTAGTTATTTCAGACAAAGAAAGGGCTTTTTCAACCTTGGTTTCAATATTTTTGTCAATATTGTTAACTATAATAATCTTGAACTGAACTGTTTGTCTGCGATGTACTGGTGACATGTCAAGGGTGTATCCGCCACTCGCCCAATGTGCGCTGGATATAGGCACCGGCAGACCCACATGACCCCAAAAAAGGGAATAAGCGGGTTGGAAAATTAATGAATAAATCATCAGCAACCTTCTAACTGGAAGGCCACAGTGCCGCCCCATGTACAGACAGTCACCAAAATAATTAGTTTTAATTACAAGTTGAAGAGGAGTTTAAAATACTACAACAACCTCGCTCAAGGGGGCAAAGAAGGCACTGAAGCCGCCCATGTGAGATAAACTTGGTTGAAAATGGGTCGTTGATGGATATTGCAGCATGACAATATTCTAAATCCATGGCCATGGAAATAAAAAAGTAGTCTAGATTTTAATCCTATATAAAATGTTAGGAGGGACCTGAAGCTTGCCAATAAATATTTTTCAAAACCTAACTGACGTACAAGAAGAGTGTTTGCAAACCCCATGTCAACTAAACTAATCTGACATCTGTGAGTGCCAATCAGAGAAAGGTTATGGCACCAGGTTTTACCAGGAATGTTTTCTCTGTCTGTGGGCAAAGTTAAAAAATAGATGGCGCTCAAGTACTTCTATCACTCACTGTATTTCTTAAAATGTTCCTCGGTTAATGAACATAAAAACCACAAGGCTGAAAAAATAGGGATAAAACAACAAGCAAATATTTCTCTTGATCTGTATCTGTTTTGAAATCTATACAAACCTTTAGCATGATACTTAAGTCACTTATGCACATTTATTACATCCTTTTATTATTCTCTGCCATGAACTGTACATGTTTGTATGGCATCAAATGTATTTGCTTTCTGCTCCACAGAAGCCATCGTCACAGTAAATCTGACCGCTAGCCCTCTAATTCCTCTGGCTTACCAAAGCATGATGCTCACCTGTAATGTGAAGGGCCCCTTCAACAATCTCCGCTGGCTTCGTAACAACCAGACCTTTCAACCATCAAACGGAGTTACTTTTTCAGCAGACAACACAACCCTGAGCTTCAGCTCTCTAAAGACTGCGGACGACGGCAGATATCAATGCGTGGCCACAAATGCATTACAGGAGTACACCAGCCAGCCTTACGATCTTCTGGTCATCTGTGAGTAGTTGTTTAAAATCATTTGTGTATTTTATTTCACACGCTCATCCTCTTTATGTGCTCTTTGTGCAGTTGGCCCACAGAGTGTGCAGGTCATTGTACATCCAGGTATCCCTCCAGTCCTGACTTGCTTAGCTTTGTCTCAGCCACCAGCCGTCTACAACTGGATACTCAACAGTAATACCATCGTTGGGAATCAGTCTTCCATTGAAATCCCCATCAATTCCATCCTGGGAAGCAATTACACCTGTGTGGCCAAAAACCCTTTGACCGGCGTGACCATCTACACCAGCCAAGTGATCAACAGTGAGCATTCACTCCAGTACACACATGACCTGGTTAAAAGCAAAACACAGAAGGAAAATGTCACTTTTTAGCAGGTCAAAACTACATAAATTCGATAGAGTTGCAAAAACTGAAGCTTGAGGATGGTCTAGTCAATGATAAACAACCCAGACCCAACCAGCGTTTTCAACTAACCTGACCTCAACTTGGACGGCAAAAAAATAAAGCACCTAAACCTCTTCATGACACACAAAGCCAAGTGGCTCAACTGATCTGGTGGCGCCCCTTTAGACCCAGTTGGTGGGCACCTCCTAGGCTCCTTTAGCTCCCGGTGGCTGTCATCCGCAGCTCCTTGTGGTGGGAAATAGTCCACTCTCTCCCGCACTGAGCAGTGTGGCTCAAATGCACACAGCCTTATGAATCACAGCTGGCAAGCGCGCGCGGGCCGATGTGTCATACCTTGCAATGCTGATATCGCCCAGCACCACTGTCACATAATGTATGAATTACAAAGGTTTAATAAGCACCTTTGTTTCAAACGACCCAACTGACCGCGACTTGAATTGTTAAGTGTGAAGTAAGCACACAGAACCCAACTGGAAGATATTCTTGCAGAGATTTATTTAATATCCAGAGAAACCAGAATTCCAGGGGCTTGAATAATAACTCAGTGATGGGTATCAGTCGCAGCCCTTATGAAGTGGTGTTGTTTCAGGAGTAGCACTGGCAGATAATTAGCCATGGGCGGTCCTCCCAATCATCCATATCAGACCTCCTGTTTGAAGCATTCGGTGTCCCTGATGTCATCTGTGCAATTGATGAATAGCAAAAAACAATCCTCCATCCATTCACCACGTCACTCTCTATTTTAGTGTTTGTAAGGTGGGGGCGGTTCCTTCAGGCTTCTGTCTCTCAGAGCCCTCCTTCAGACAGCTCGCCTGGTTTGCATTTTACACACCGATACTGCTTGCGTAACCGGGGCTTAATCGATGCAGGTGTCCACTCATGAAGCAGTACACGCTCAGGGGTAGCAGTGTACCGATAATACCCCTGCACTGATAATACCACGCTTGTGATACAGTGTTTTTGTGGCGGTGCCCTCTACTGAATAGGGTCCTAAAAATGCAGTCTCCATTATTGCAGCTAGGTTGTACTCATCCGAGATGACTTCTCATAAATTATCCACAAATTTCTAAATGAATAAAAGTGTAGTTAATTTAAATTTCACTTAAACTCTCAAATCTTTGGAGACCGCTTGGTTAATGTAGGTACCCAGTTTGAAAACGTAACAAAGCTATAAACATTAATTAAACGTATTGCATTACAAGTGTTTATCAAATCTTTGATGGTGTGTTGTATTGTCGTAAGTAACAGCAAAGCATCTTTCCCACAGACCCCAATGCAGCTGGGATTGTCAAGGCCAGTGTCGCGTTGACGACTCTGCTGGTTCTCCTGCTTCCTGTCTTGGAGGAATACTTCTAACTGTGCGATCACGCTCTTAACCTTTCAAACTATTGCATACAATATCATCTATCTGTCTCTCAGGCTAATGTCTGAATGAATATTTACTCAATAGAAGCTAAATCAAGAACTCTAGCATTTCTGATCACAACATAATCTACATTGCAGAAGAATAGCTGCACAATCAAACAAATGAGCAGGATGTGATCCGTAACTGCACTGTAATTTATTACATGTAAACAACTTAAATATTTGTTTGTCTACAGCTTGTTTCAGTGCCTCAATGAGCAATAAATGTCAAATTTATTAGAATTTCCCACTTGAATTTCCTTGATTTTTAAATAAATTGTCAAATGTTCATGCTAGCTGTCAAATGTTGATTACCATCAGATTACACTGTTACTGGAAGGAGGGAGAAGGGACACAGCATTACAACTTTTTACAGGTTTTATTTTACACGGATGAAATCAGTTTTACAAAGGAACACTGTTTGATGGATCGTTTCTCAGTAAAGGATCAGTGTTGTATCACAAGTCTCTCTGGAAGTCACAGCAGAAAGCAAACAGGTAGCAACCAGTGATGGAAAATTTGGATCATTTTACGGACTCGGTTCTTTGAGTCTCATTCAGCAAAATGAACAAATCTTTTTTTAAATCATTTCATTTAATTTACTTTAGTAAAATACCAATAAATATTGTGTTCTTCTTCCCAAACACATCTACTAATGTTATGAACACAAACGTGAATCACATTACAAATAAACAAATCTATAATGCTTGATAAAAAAATATATATATTACTTAAACCTACCTGGGTCTTTTAGTCTGGTTCACTTCACCTCTGATATGTCAAAGTATGATATTTTTCAAAGTCCTATTGTTCTTTTCTATTTCTGCCTCATAAGGCATTGGTTAACATTACGGAGCGGTCATGAGCCGGGAACCGAAAAGACCAGTTCTTTTTGCAAATACTATCGTTATTTTCCGTTCTCGGCTCATGACCGCTCCATAATGTTAACCAATGACAGAAACAGAAAAGAGTTCTTATTTTTTTGTAGTTCTTTGGGTCCTTTGTAACAAATGATGAGCGGGTTACGCTCGAAAAACCACAAGGATGTTGCACATACGCTTCTGAAAGAATCCTTCTCTGACACGACTCGTTCCTGCAGAGTCAAATTAAAGACTCGTTCAAAAAGATTAAATCGTTCATGAAGACACATCACTAGTAGCAAGGAACCCACGTCTACAGACGGTATTGGGAGTGAAGGTGAGTAGCAAGTGTGAAGTCCCAGGAGCAGATCGAAAAAGCATGAAAACCCAGAAAAAGCACAACAAGATGTACAGGAGATCCAAGAAGGCATGAATCAATCATGGAGAATCAGAAGATGTGAACCATAGAACTGACAGTAGGAAAGAAGAGGTGAACGCATATAAATTAGAAGTGCAGATGAGAACGCGGACTGGTAGGGTGACGAGGAAACAAGGAAATTGGTGAGGTGGATGATTTAACGAGGGATTAGGTCCCACAGAGAAATGAGAGAAAACCAAACACATGCATTATACAAGTCATCTGAGCGAAGAAAACAAAATCATTTTCATTATGTAAGTAATGCAGGTCATTCTTGATAAAAGTCTATTATACATATCCATCAACTCTACTAACTTTCTAGGAAATAGATGTCAAACTCCTCTGTCTCTGATCATATCAGTAGCAAATGTAAGGCTTAAATATAACAAAAAGGAAGTAGGGGGAGATTAAGTGCTGGCATGAAGAGTATGTGTCCTACAACTAAACCAGGGTGAAGTTGGGTAACAAATGTGAGTTTAATGAGAAGACCACCTCTACCTGTACTACTGTGTTACAGATATGCTGTTGAGAGGGGAGTTCTATTATTAAGACACTGCCTAAAGTTCAAATATTAAAAAAAAACAGGACGTTTTTGTTTTTTTTCTGACATGCCCAGTAAACCAGAGTTTGGGAGCACTCCAGAGATTGCAGACCTCATATGATGTTTAGATGCCTGAAACTACACTCTATATTCAGCATAAAAAAACACTTCTTTCACAAGCAGTTATTTCAGTAATATGGACTGATTTTCTCTTAATTAACCATACAACATTCTCACTAAGCTTATACAGAGTATGTTTTTATAAAACCATATAAAAACTAAGCAATGAAACACACGTTTTATGTATTTTGCAGTTGTAAGCTGAAAAAAGAAAAGAAGATGCTACTTTACAATCCACATGGAGGAAGGCACTTGTATAGAATCAAACATTGTGATTGTATTTTAAATTGGGCTGCTGATGGTTTTGCCGCTTTTCCTCGGCTTCTTGTTTGTTCCAATCAGCTGCTGGCATTTTTTCAGTGTAGCAATGCCTTTCTTTTGGCACAAGGCTCTCTGGTCTGCAGTGAGGCATTCTGAAATAAGGAATTCAAAACAGGGACCATTAATATGCTAATTTCTGATGCTTTTTGAGTTAAGTAAATCTTGACTGTACAGCTCAGAACATTACATAATGGAAAATGTAGATTGCTCTCAAGAGAAACCGATAATTACAAGAGATATAACCGAGAGTAATGATATGAGTAGGAATCTATGAAATGACTCACTGGTTTTCAAGCGCATCTTACAGAGACGCTGCAGCTCTAGAGTTGGTCTTTCCCCTACACAAAAATAATCACAATGTATAGTACTGTGAAACATTTTAGGTACGTAGTTGTGAAAAAAGCTGAAAACAAATTATGTTTTGGAAAAATGATCAATGATTGTATTTTTGCAAATGTACTAAATGCAAATTTCTCCTTCAAACCGGCATCAATAGGAACACTTGGACAGGTAGTAGGATTTTAGTCAGGTGTATAATCAACCAATTATAACACACAGGTGCTAATGGCCATCAATATCAAGCGTAGGTTGAAACCCAGTCATAAACTGAAACAGGAACAGCTGTGTAAGAGTAGTGAAAATAGCTAAGGAACAGCCAAACTCTGCTACAAAGGTGAAGCTGAGAAAGTCATTTTCTAATCATGGTAAAATCGAGCACAGCAACAAGACACAAGGTAGTTATTTTGCATCATCAAGTTCTCTTCCAGACAAAGATTTTAAAGTAGACGCAACATTGTCTGGAACTACTTTTAGAGAAAGAAGGTCATGAGAAAGTGTTCATCTGTGGTTAGTTCTGAAGGTGTTTTTAACAACACATCAGCAGAGTTCCTTCAAAAACTGTGTCCAAGTGTACCTCAAATATTTGATTCTATTTTGAAGGTTGGACACACTTAGTATAGAACTGATTTATTTTTTTTTATTTGATAGAAATTAGGGCAGATTATTTATAATCTTATTTATAATCAGATTAATATATAATTATTTTAGATTTGGGGATTCGGCTTGATGATGGAGGAAGTTTATGGAAGTCACTCCAAAACCTCCTCTCCTCACAGAAGACATTCAATATGTGTTAAAACACAGCTTGCTGGTCTGATTTGATCGAGTGTCATTCCGTCTCGCTTCGGAGGGGTGACCAACATCAGTGCTTTGTGTAAATAATGACTGAATGAGGTAAATACTATGCAAATATAATTTATTAGGCCTATTTAAACAAATCTGAAAATGTTTATTTTGCTTTTATCACAAAATAATTCCACAACAAACCTGAAATTGTTCAAAAATAAAATTCTGAGAACTGCATGATGTCATTTATTACTGCAAAAATTGTTAATAGTTTTTTGCTTTTTAACAAAAATCTAAAATTCATAAATCCCCCCCCCCAAAAAAAGATCAAAACAATAAGAAAATTGTATCAAAAACCAGCCAAACAACTCCTAAACCATCTCACAGGTATTGTACTTCCAAAGGTTATTCCTTCTTTTCACATTAGATGGCACTGATTTGGGTTCTGTAAAATGAAACTGAAAGAAGAGCTGAATATATTCAGTTATATATTCAGCATTTTTTTATTTAATTATTTATTGGAAAACGCATTGGTTTATGAAGATAACGTAAATGTAACAAAAAAAAAGTGTTCAAAGCGTAGAGCTTAAAATGTTATTCTAAAATGACCATTTTTCAAACACTTGTAATTGCAATTAATATGTTTCCATTTGAAGGTATTGAACATTTTACGTAACTCTTAGTTCTATTGATAAAATGAATTAATTTGCATCAAAATTCTTCACATGATCTTACAACTTAAATAAACAGCAGATGCAGATAAAATCTCTACATTACGTCATTCATACATAACTTGGTAAGTGAGACTGACAAGTCAAACATCACGACGTCAGCTAGACCCCCATGAACCATGCATTAGCACAGGGACAAACCTGTTCTTACAGAGCCTTTGAAACAAACCTGTTGTCTGGATATACTGGTGTCTGTAACTAAAACCTGAGGGACAGTAAAATTCCAGGAACACATGCCTACCCTTGCATCAGTGTATTACAAAGTATCAGGCGTGTAACAATATATCGTGGCACAATATATCTCAATACAAATTTGTCAAAATAAGTATCATGGAGCTACAGGGAGATATTGTCTAGGAGCTAGAGGGGTTTGGCTTCTTGGAGTGACTTTGATTCTAGTCACTTCTGAAACTTCTTTAACTTGTCTTCAAATTTTATGTAATATTTATTGGGAGACAATTATCCTTTTCTCTCATTTTAAATGAGAAAGATTATAAAATTAGCTCTCGCCATCACTGACATAAACATAATCACTACCCCCTAGTGGATGGGTGGTATCAAATGTTCTAATACAAACCAAACTAGACCCTAGTCTTCTTAGCTTTTTAAATTACATTTTTTATGGCGGTTTGTTATATAAACAATTTCAAAATATCTTATCCATATCATATCGTAGACATATTACCGAGGTATGTACCGTATCGTGAGTAGAGTGTATCATTACACTCCTGTAAAGTATCGCTAATCATAAACAAATTGCCAAAAAAACTAATGGTTTAAATATTCACCAGGATTAGGGTAGAAAATTGTAATCACTGACCGGTTAAAAAGATTAATGATAGAGGAGGCGGCAATAATTGAGACCGCACCAAAGTGTTCACTCCTAGATTAATTATAATGATTTTTGTTTAGGTCACTTTCTTGCTTTACTCACCACTGCAGTTGCAAGTCCTAATGCCCAGAGTTTTACCATTGACTCCCAGAGATTTGGTTTGATCACCTGCTTGAGATTGTGCTGCATCAAATACATAAGCATTGCATAAAACAACTGGTTTGATAAAACATAAAAGTAAAATGCATTAAAATTGTTATTCATTTTTTCTACTCAGATGGATAAAAATGAGTTTTGAAGTGTTTACCTTGAGAGCAGACAGCAGTAATAACAACCAGAGCAAAAATCACCAGAAATGTGTGAAATTTCATGATTTTCCCTATTCTTTATGTCTAAACGCAAGTGTGTAAATGCTGAAGTGTTGACTCTGTTGAGGGTTTTGCATGTATTTATAGCTCAGAGCTCTGATTTCTGGAGCTGTAATGTCACTTCTGGAGATGCCTCAACATGCTGCGTGGAGTTTTCGCAGTGGTGGGTAAAAACTGACAAGATCTAAAATGAGGGTAGCGTGCAATTTGTGAGGGGAAAATCAACATTTTCCAAAAGTGCAGTAATTTGATTCCTATGTATAGTTCACTTTATGCTCATCACTTCACATTTACAAGAGTTGAAGCAAGCTGGGCAAGGACCAAACACGATTACAAAAGTTCAGGTTTCGCTAAAGTGTGAAATAATAATGTAATGGAAAGGCTTGATGGATGTTCTTGTGATGGCACCTGGATGTCTGGGCGTCGTATTTAATGCATGATTCATGAACAGTAAAAACAATTCCTTAAATGATATCAAGCGAGTCGCCCGGCAATCTTGATTCTTTAAAATATGAAGGCATGATGGTTTGATTTATTTTCTACTCAAAACATTCACACTGAAGACAAAAAGTACAGGACATTGTGTGTGATTCCTGAGAAATAATCACGATCTAAATCTACTTGTAAAAACAAATGTACATTTGTGGAGTTTCTTGAGCTGAGGTCAACGTTAGATGAAAGATTCACAATTTAGAAAACAATCCGCCTGAAGCCTGGAAAGAGAGACATGAAACATCAGAAAAGTGCAATAATTGTTAAGCACATTATGTTTATAAAAGATCACAACACATCGCTCAGACTTCATGTTATGACAATATTATTACACACACATAAAAAGGTTTAAATACTGAGCATTAATACTTTTGATCCTGTTGCGTTTCAGCTAGTAAAAAAAGACCTTGAACATGATGTGTGAATGGTACCAATGTACGAGGCCAACTTTCCGGCATGGGTGCATCTGTGTGTTACCCCACTAATTAGGTGTGTGGAAGGTGGGGTGAGCTTGGATGTAGTAAATAAATGTGAGGTTGATGGGGTTTGCAGTTGCACTTGTTTCAATTGTCATGATTTTCCTTTATAAATCATTGGTTGCCTGGATAAGAAATTTCAGTTAAATACATCGCATAGGAATACCAACACAGTAATATTTGAGAAGTGAAATAAAGTTTAGATGATTTATGGAAAGTGTGCATGAAGTATTTAAACAAATACAATGCATTATATTCACTAATATTCTCCTTTTGCAGAAATAACAGCCTCTAATCACTTTCAAATAGCGGCTGGATTCTGGTAGAGGGTATTTTGGACCATTCGTCTTTATAAAGAAAACACATTTTCAATAATATTCAGGTTTGGGGACTGAGATGCCAATTCCAGAATGTTCTACTGGTTCCTCTGCGTGATTGCCTTAGCAGATTTTGAGCAGTGTTAAGGATCGTTGTCCCCAGAAAGATCCAGCTCCAGCACCACTTTGTCACAAAGAACTGGACATTGTTCTTGTCACCCGGGGACACTTACTCCAGGCAGGTCAGAAGGAAAGGCCACACAAGAAGGTCTCGAAGGACTTGAACACTATACACAGAGACTATGCTCTCTTACTCTGTCCATCCTCTCATAGGGTTCTCTAGTAATCTTTCTGGGAATCTCTTTTAAGGCGGGGTCAAAAGTTGGAATAAACCATCGGAGGGTGAATAAACAAAATACTCTTTCACATCATTTCAAGGGAAAATTTAAATGATTTCACATCACATCAATGGAAAATAATGGCATCTTTAAATATAAATATATCAATTAATTAAAATAATTACATTTCTCAATCAATATAATAACATTCCCTTTATAGAGATTGTTGGGTCAACCCTTTAAGATCAGGAAATAGATGAATCCAGTTGTAAAACATTGATTAAACAATTGAGTCTTCAATTAAGCTTTAAAAGATTCGAAAAGGTGACCAGCATGGTCTGCTCTGTCACAGTTCTCCAAAGTCTGCTGATCCTGAGTGCTTTTATTAGATTTTTCTTGGACTTTCACTTTGGGCCTTAACAAGAACTCTGCTTCTGGTCTTCCAGTTCCTCACAGGGGAAACTGAGAGCTTGAACTCTCTGAGATGGCTTTCTGTATCATTCCCTAACTCAAAATTTTCAACCATCATTGTTTTCAGCTCATCCGAGAGTTGTCAAAGCTCCAATGTTGCCACTCTTTAGAGAAGAAAAAAAAAATTGGCCTCCAAAAATAATTGAGTCATGACCAGATTCATTTTCTATCACACATCATGCTGCCCTAAACAAACTCTGGTGAAATTGTAGGAACTCTTTAAATAGCATATCCCCAGGATCTCATATATCCAGCAGTGAATGCTCCTGTTGAAGACATCTGTATGCATTGATTGCTTTACACTTACAGCTAATATTCAAGAGAGAAGTGTTCAGGCATATTCTTTCACCCTCAAAAAAAAAGGTACAAGGTTACGCGTCCATGCGTGTGAAAACTGCCCTCATATGCCACAAATGCAAAACTTATGCTCGGAAGATATTAACCAATTGTGCATGTGAGCCTCCACAATTGTGCAAAACCATATGCATTTGCATACACCTACACCCACACACGCGTGCGCACACACAAACTATGACACTAAGGCTGAGTGAATATATATATATATATATATATATATATATATATATATATATATATATATATATATACATATACATATTAGGTCAGTGGTACATAAACTCTACATAAATCCCATCCTGATACATGGACACCAGGATCCTTTTTACACACGTAACTCCTCCGTTGTCAGTATATTCCCCTCCTTGAACTTGCACTTTTCTGTTATTAACACTGGATTCACACGTAGCACACTCTACTGTTATTAAGCACATAGGATTTGCTCATAAATGTTAAGATATCCCATCATACCATGTGTTTAGCACCTTCATTTGTATGTTTCTTGCTTGATAAAAACTCCTTGTGAGTAATCTTGGCAATAAAATCTTGGCATTCTGATTCTGCATGTGGGTTCATGGCAGGATGAAAGTCCCCGCTTGACTCCCGCTCCATACTTCCCAGGAGTTCACTACATTTAATAAAAGACATCATATCAAACTGAAATTTAACAACCATTCTGTCACATTTACATAATAAAAACAAAAATAAGACTTGACCGAACAAATATACCACAAATTCTTCATCAAAAAGCCTTTTCTCCCAAATATGAAAGAAATGCAATTTAAATAATAAACTAATAACATTTGTGAGAAGGTTTCAATGTGAAGAATGTATATTCCAAAAAACAAAAACAGAAACTATTGAACATGTTTTACTCATGTTCACAGATATGTTTAAAGTTTAATAAAATTGCTAAATACAAAGGAAAACCATTACCCATAAGTCAATGAGCACTAAATAATACAAATCTTGCAGATTGAAAATCTTCAGAAGCAATTTTCTTTTTCAACCAGTTTTTTTTTCTTTAAAGTTAGTTATAAAATCATAAGAAGAATAATTTAAGTACTTAATCAGTTCATGATACTTTTAAAATAGTAAATTAAGCTGTTTTGTCTTTACCAGGCAAACTGTGAAGATCTTCTCAGGTTTACAATACGCTGTACATTTGTTAAATTGGTTTGCTTGTATTGTTTCAATTGAAAAAGATTTTTTAATTCATACTCTGCTACTTATTTTTAATGTTTTGACAAAGGCAAAAACAAAGAAAAGTGGACTCACAAACACACTTTTGATCAACAAAAAGGTGAGTTTAGTTACAAGGCTATTGCTCAACATCTTGTTTTTCTTTTTCACAATTGGACACAGACAAATATGAAGTAATGCTGCCCCCCACTGGTGCATTGTTTATCTCAAAGTTGAAATTATGCATCAGGAGTCTTTATGTACTATTATTATTACATACTGTACTACACTTCTTTCCTGTTATAGCAACCAAAAATACACAGATCACTAATTTTATAACTCTCCAGAAAAGCACAAAGTAATATGAATAGTGAATATATCAAAGATGCAGTTCATACAAGATAAGTTAAACTTCAGATCATAATGCCCTAAAAAACGAGGCTCAAATGTTCTGCCTTCTTGACTTGTAGAGGATCTGCAAAAACCCTCTCAAAAAAACCTACACAAAAAATGTCTGCAATTGCCAACGAGGGTGATGCCACCAGCTAGTGATGTTTTGTGAAAAATACTTCTCTCCCATAACTTCAAATCAGCTTATAACTATGTTTAGAAATACATTTCATTTCAAATATTTCTTTTCACTCTACTTGTAATAAACCTACAATTAAATGATGTTAACTATTTCCTCACTGTTGCGACCTTAACCTCAACGTAAAAAGTCTTTTAGTTTATTTTACATGGTAAGAAAAATGTATTAATCAATTTTCAGTCAAGGGAGCTTACATTTCAATTTCTTATGTGAAAAATGCAGTTTTTTTTCACAGCCACAAATACCAGTGATTGCTGGTTTGTTTTTAACCAAATGTTGATCGTTTTTATGTCTTAAAAGTCTGACTTTTAAAAAAACTGTAATTTTTTCCTTAAACTTGTAAAGATAACTTCATCTTAAACACTTTTTAGACTCCTAAAATGAATAATAAAAAGTGACAACTGTAAAATGGGTTTCTCTGTTTTTATTACATAACCGGTTACCGCAGTAGCACCAGGCATGATATCTACTCCTTAGACTGGAAACAGTTTTAAAGGGTTCAGAGAATTCCTGGAATCAGCCAAGACTACAAGAACATGATGATGTCCACAAAACCCCATCAGACAACACGGTATATACACAAACAAAAGGATGAGGTACCAGCAGACAGATACACACAAGGCTTTGACAGTCACCTTTTCTGGGAATGTCAACTGATACATCCACCAAACAAATCACATGCAATATGATCCTAAACTTTCATTCTCTGCTTTCAGAAACACAAATAAACAAGTTTTCAATGATGAGATTTTACAAGCAGACATTTGATGGAAGTATTTAACTCAAATTCATTTTGAAAGCAGACAGCGTATCTCACTGTGAAATTAAGTTAATAAACCACAAAAAGTAGGCATCGAGGAGGAGACTAAATTTAAAATACCAAAACAATCCAAAATGACAAACTAATGCAACGTTTATAATAAAGATTCTTAACAATGAGTGTCGAAAGCGTCAAACACAATGGAATGTACGTAATGTGATGCGAGACACTGGTATGATTCTAAGAAAACAGCCCGTGGGGATGTGCATGAGAAATGAGCTCAGAAATCCCATGTTGTTCCTCTCAACAAAAAAGCAAGTGGCTATAAACACCGAAAGGTGCTAAATGGCTTGGTTTTCAGAAATCTGCTGTTTGCTACACAGATCACAAAAGCATCTTCCGTCAACTGAGTCATTGAGATCAATTGTTCCAAACAAAATATCAAAACAGTTTCCATATCTTGCTTTATTTAAAGATGAACTTTTGAGACGCAACAATTTTGCATGAGTTCGCTGAACGCTGTTCGCTGTTTCGAAAGGACAACATTTGGATTTGAGCAGTCTCGGTAAACAATATGATTGTTGTGGTGAGAAGCAATGATGGAAAGCATGTGATGCGTCTGTGCCATTAAACAGTCATGAGTTCCTCGAGGCTCTATCTCTAGAAGGCTCAACCTTGTTCCGGCACAGGAAAGGCTGTTAAGGCTCTTGCATTCAGGGAGTGTGTTTATCTAACAGGGTTTTGATGTTCTCGTGTAAAGGCTCACACACTCTCTGGTACGCATGGGGTGTGAGGTGCAGATAATCATACATGTCCTGGTGTGCGATCGAACCGTCCGAGTGAATGAACCCAGGGTCCATGTCCAGAAACGAGACATGAGGCAGAGACGCCACCTCAGCCCGGACTAGAGTATTCACATTGGCGTTTCGTTCTCGAAGAGGGTTCGGACTTTTGCCTCTTGGTAGCAGCCCCTAGTGCAAAGAAACGGGTGGGGGGTGGGAGTAAGAGCATTAGTCAAAAGACTTTGTGCTTCTTTCTTTTAAACAAGCAATACACAGAACACTTTCACAAACACAAACTGGATGTTCTTAGTAATTACGGGTCGTCATATACTCCTCATGAATGTAATGTTCAATAATCCATAGGAGCCTCTTAAGGAATCGTTAGCTCTATAAAACAGACTCCAAGATCTCCAACATGGCAATGGCCAAGACCAAAGCTGACCAAGGATTTCGGAAGGAAGAACATAAACCCACACAAGGTGGTAATTATCTAGATTACTTAAAAAAAGACATTATTTAATGAAAATATATGTAAAATGAAGATACCAGGGCTCCATGAAAGGGGAACCTTGTGAACCTTCTATGTTGAAGAGATCAGTTAAGAAAGAGATTTACAAGTTGTTATTAAAGTATAGCAGGGACACTGTTCCTTTAACAGATTTGTTCACATGTGGTATCTCAGAGAATATGAGCAGGTTCTTATCAGCTACATAAACATGAATTTGATGGAGAAAGGATGAATTGAAGTAAGAAAGATCACTGAGACAGTGAAGGGCTTATTTGTGCTCGTTTTCACATCCATTTGGATGGAGAAACCAAATCTGCCTGGAATCCTGTGTTTGCAGTTTCATGAATCTGAATTTTCAGCTGTGTTCATGCATAATGTTTTAGAATAAAGTCTACACATCCACATTTTAGAATAAAGCACCATCCAGCCAGCTGGAAAATATGATTTAATTATACCCAGCCTCATATATTACACAGTTCAATCCGAAATCATGCTGGACATGCGTCTCATGCAGCTGCTTTTTAAGCTCCTCCACTTCATTAGAGAGGTTCTTTTTAGCACATGCCGGGTTTAATGATGAAGGTTTTGGGAATACTACAGTAATTATTATCAGACGTACATCCATCGGTATTCAGTTAGTGTAAAGTGGCTCATCTCATCGACACACCTCAGCAAGCGCTATTACTTCGAGGCGGAAGTGCATCACGAGTCTAGGTGCAAGTTGTCCATTGCTCTGGAAATCATTTAGTTTGCAGCAATTTGAAGATCCATTCGACTAGCAAATGTTTAAACATGAATTTCTTTAAATAGTTTGTGGGTGGTTGGAAAATAACACAAATCTGATTGTCTGTGTCAAATAGAGATAAAAAAAGTCATATTTTTAACAAATTATATTTAAATGTTGTTCCTCTGACAAGATAAATTAAATTACTATCAAAAGTATTGGGTATATAAAGATTTCTATTTGGATCTTTGATCCAAACATAAAAAAATGTCAAATGATGTGACACTCATGTCATACGGTGTGCCTTTCACAATTGTAACAAAAACAGCTGTTATTGGTAATTCATGTAAATATCAATTTTACTGTTTTGATACGGTTCAAGAGAATTTATTGAAAATATTTTGAAAGATTTGTAGAGTTTTGAATGATGATTTAGAAATCGAATTGCCAAATTATTGCATGGAAATGTTAAATATCAAAGCAGCCATGATAAAATTTTTGAGGTAGTGAGTCGAATATAAAGTGACTTTCACTTCACCCCATATGACAATTTAAGATATTGGTGCATTTTTCTGGCTATCTTCTCTTATGTTAACGGGTCAGTTTTCACACATTAATTAAATCTGAAAAAAAAAAAAAAAAACAGTATTGAGTGCCCAAAACAAAAAAAAAAAAACATTGATGAAAAACTAAACTAGACCATCCAAATCATTTCTCAACTCTTACATTGCTAGGCTTCCTAAGCAACGAAAATGTTTTTGTCAGTATACCTCTGATTTCAGTAAAAAATAAATGGTAAAATGATTCCCGTCACATGTCTGGAAATGAATCTTCGGTAAAATGGAGACCACACAAAATGAGAATCACAAGGCTGTCAGTGTGAAGCCAACTGTGCTCTTTGATTTCAGTTGTGGCTCTAGTTTTGCTTTTAAAATCACATTATTATAATTTCAATCAGAGCATCAGAACTTATTAAAAATGTTGTTTTTTTGTTATTTTTTTGTTGAAATGAAAGGTTCCTGACAAGGTAAAAAAAACCTTTGATGCAATAAACAATTTTATGTGATTCTTTTAATGCATATTACATTAAAAACAAGTCTGACCCTGACATAAAAGGAAGGAATGCTTATTCGTTTTGTGAACTTGCCACAACAACTGAATTCATCTAAATGTTTTTACTTAACTCTGTTCTATCAAAAAACGAAAAAAAAAAGTGTCAGCAGTCACCTTTACTCATGGCCATTGTCATGGAATAAAGATGACGGCAAAAGCTTAAAACACTAACCAATATGAGAGTGTGAGCGTGTGGGAGCTTCTGATGGATCACTTGGATGATGGCCATGATTCCTCCACAGATTTGTTCTGGTGAGTGTCCATGATTATTAGTGCCCACCCACAACACCACCACCTAAACACAAACACAAGCCATGATTTATTTTTGTCTTCACCTGTAAATGTGCCAAGAATGTTTTGTAGATACACCACTGATCTCACAAGCATCTTTACAAATAAGGGATTCGTACACAAAGGATCATCACGAAGACCTCATCCATGCATTATGTGACGTTTACATGTACTAAAAGTATCTATAACCTTGTGAAGAATAAGCAATTCAAGCATTTCAATCAATGACCACATTTGCTGCAGATCTTCAGTCATTTACCTTCGGACTGATGTAATCCAGTTCTCCATTCATGAGTCTCCACAACACATGATGTGTAGCATCTCCACCTATCCCAAAATTTAAAGCATGGAGAGGAGAAAACAATTTTCGCCAAACCTGCAAAAATAATAATAATACAGAACGTCTTGTAATGGACAAAAACGAACAAAAGAAAATAACTCACAGAACTTCCACCGCCTCCCAAACCCAACAATAACACGCTGCACTTCATTTTTGAATGTTATGGCTACAGGTACGTGAAAATATGTACAGAGGGTTCAGATTGGTGACAGATGCATTCGATGGGACTGTTTAAACTCCAAGGCTGACTTATAGTTCTTTTACCAACCCCCTTGCACTTCTCCTTGTCCTTTGAAACCAAGTTCTGAGTAGAAGGGCTGAAAATATACCCCTATGAATCAGGACACCCCTACAAATCGAAACACCTCATATACATCAGTCAAATTGTTCTGAAGGATCAGCAAATGCATTGCTCCTGGTCATTTTTAAAATGTAATATTTGTAGGCTAGTAATGGTGCATTACTCCTCTAAAACAAGTGATTTGTTTAAGATTGAAAATATCATAATATATGAAAATGAACAAGGCACACTTAAATTGAACATAAAAGGTGTGTTTTTTGACAATTGAAAAATGTTTCTGTCTGTATATTTGTATGTGCAGAATGGAGATGAAGAGCTAAGGGGTAGAAATGGAGCCCAGTGCAAATGTCACATCATGAAAAAAAATACATCATGAAACATGAACCCATCTACGATTGTTACTGTTGTGGCAACAAGTTTGTAGTGGTGGCCCTGGAATCTAACTTTGCTGTCTTTTGACCAGTTTGTGTCAAAAATATGATGGATATTCCACTGATACACTGCCACGGTGTGATAAACAGATTTTGGACAAATTACTGACATCAAATGTGCCCTTGAAATATTTCTGTAATGGTTTGAGCCTTTTGCAGTGTATTTGCGTTGAGAACATGCAGATTCTGTGTTTTTAAGTGTAGGATTTGCAGTACTTTATGTTTCAATCCAAGTTACACAACGGACTACCTCTCTCGTCTATTTAGAGGTTTATCAATGTCTTTGCAACTGAGGGCATCGTATTACAGTACCATGCTGGAATTCTCTTGATTTACTGAAAGCAGCATCAAATGGTCAGATAAGTATTAGAAAGAGCATCGTCAGATAAGAGTATTAGATAATTTGACCATCGTCAGTGAGGGGTCAGATGGACTGTGTTTTACCTCAAACTCATGAAGAAGTTGAATGAGCGAATCTCCAACAAAAAGCACATCAGGCTCCTTTCCTTTACTATCTGATACAAATCGGTTGTGCTATGGAGACACAGAAATGGATTATGACACTGCTAAAAATTAGTCTTTATATTTTTAGAATTGTTAATAATTCTAATGAGATTCAAAGAAGCACCAAAGACATCCAGCGGTCATCTCCCTGTATGTCTTGACAGGGCGTGGGTGTGGCTGCAGGATTCGATTCTGCACTCATCACTTCCTGAGAAAACAGAGGGACACGACAAACTACTTAAACACAGACCCCCATTTAATAGTCGGGAACACTTCCGTTATAAATCACACAAACGGCAACAAATAGTTTGATAACGGTACTACAATTGACGAGAACAGTTGCATGCAAGCACAAATAACCTCATAAACAAACTATTGAACATACATATGATCAAAAACGTTATTTTCTAACTATTTAATACTCTGTTTTAGTTCTAAAGTTGATTAAAACTGTCCATAACAAAGCTAATATTGCGCTAGGCTTTCAATTGACTTCGACTAGTTACAAACAACGCGCTCAAAAAATGCGTAAATGATTTACATTAAACTAAATACTATTTCCACGCTTATACAGAGGCAAGAGATGTTTCACGAAAGATTTGGTTACCGATAAATGCACTAAGCAACAGAGGAGTTTTGGGAATTGTGTAGTTCAGTTAGCTCCAGTCCACAGCCCGGAAGCAGGATTATCGAGTATCGATACAGACAGACATTACTAGAAGATCGTCGAGCATTCGACCAGGCCCGACCTATAAGAGTAAGCGATAAACTTTTCAATAAACTAAGACAAGACTGCATCTCCTTTAATGTGAATTTTGGTATGATTTTAAAGGGTTTATGTAGAACTATCAGTTCCCAGTTATTTAGTGTGCATTTGAGTAAAACACGTTACCGAGCAACGGATATAGACGTTAAACATAACGGCACTTGTGTTCATTTAAAACTATTGTGTTGCACTCATGTTCACTGCCAAATTATTCATTTTAGGTGGGTTTAACTCATAGGTAAGTTACAATTAAATATACAAATTCTCTAACCTTTTAACAAGAAAGAATGTAGTCAACTCGAAGGTGGTTTTATTCACTGTCTTTATTTTCAATGCTGCGTAGATAATTTAAATATCCGAAAATGTAATTGTTTCATTTTTTGTCTTAGGATAAAGATGAGTCTAAAGTTTCCAAAAAACCTTGCTCGCACACACAAGTCACAGGTCAGCAGCACAGCCAAGACTTCCTGTGATGGAGAAGATGCCGGCTTGACCTACAACTCAGTGTCCTGCAACAACTTGAAAATAGACACACACAGCAACTCTTCACTCAAAGTGAGACGTCTTAAAACCAGAAAAGAGAGGAATCAGATACGATGTAAACAGAGACAATGTAAACAGAGACACATGTGTCACCCTTGTCAGCAGCACATCAGTAAAGATGTTGGTGAGAAAGCACAGATGCACCACATGCATAGAAAGGAGAAACCATTTGTTCCCCAGATACAAAGTATTATCACAGAAGGACGTCTTACCTCTACCAAAGGTCTTTTCAGTCACGAGATTCGGTCTGCCAAAATTGATCGAATTTTGAGAGAGCGAACAAAAAGAAATGGCCAGGATGAGGAGAATACTGAAAAGCTCATGATGCCTATAACACCATTGGTACCTCCAATAGGACCTGTTTCAGACCAGGACTGCAGTCTCAATGTTGAGCATGAACAAGAAAACCCACCACCTCATCTGAAAAGTTCAAAAGACAAAGTCTGTGATCTTAAAGTTCCTAAGGGATTTCCTAGATTAAACAAAGGGCAACACAATTTTAAGAGAAGAATGGAAAATAATGATACAAAAGCAAACTCTGACGAACCTGAACATGTTTTTTTGCCATCTTCTGAAAACGAATCTGTTCGTTTATGCTCTGCTTCTGATGAAGTTAAGAAGAATGACTTGGGCATTTCACAAACAAGCACATTCAAGTCTCTTGATCGAAATCATGACCAAACATGCGAGGAAGCTTCAACATTGGTAGATGCTTCAAACATGGAAGTCCTTCAGATGGAAAACCTTGAATCGTTTACCTGCCTCTCTGAAGTTGACTCTGAAGCTAGTGTTTTAGGAGCCAGTGAAGACCATGCGTCATTGTCTTTTAGAGAACCTGTGAAAAGGTTGACAAAACGCTTGTACCAGTCTTCAGATCTCCATGTTCCAAACCATCGGCGTCCCCTAATGGTTGAGGTTAAAGAGATGCTGATGCAGGTTTTGCAGAAAAGACATGGCTGTCAGTTGGAGCATAACTTAAACAGGTTTCATTCATTCTTGAATGTGAAGCAAACTGCATCACAGACAATCTCAGAGCAGATCTTCAAAGACAGTTGTATTTTCAGCCAGCCGGTTGAAAATCAACATCACAGGAGGAAAGTGGAGACATGGAAAGGTACACATGCATTTCTTTCACATTTTAGAATAGAGAGAGACAAAAATACCCATTTTCAAGTCTAGCTAGGTGTTTCCAGTAATATATGGTTCTGTATTGTAATTGTAAGCTAAACTTGTATTTTCACGTCAAACAAAAAAAATCTAAGCGTACAAGTACGGAGACAATCTGAAAGGTTAGGGTTATATAACTGAATGTACACTCACCAACCACTTTATTAGGTACTTCTTGCTACAACCGGCTTGTTACCAGACCCACTTTTATCTTCAGAACTACCTTAACCCTAATTGGAATAGATTCAACAAGGTACTGAAACATTCCTAGTTTGTTCTATATTGACAGCGTCACACACTGCAGATTTGTCGGCTGCACATCCCTGTTGTGATTCTCCTGTTGTACCACATCCCAAAGATGCTCTATTGAATTTAGATCTGGTAACAGTAGAAGTTATTTGAGTACAGTGAACTCATCATCATGTTCAGGAAACCAGCCTTAGAGGATATATGACATATTACAATATCCTGCTGGAAGTAGCCATCAGAGGATGGGCACACTTTGGTCATATGGTCAGCAACATTTCTTGGGTAGGCTGTTGGATTGGCAAATGTTCAATTGGTACTAATGGGTCCAGGGTACAAAAAAAAAAATCTCCCATCACCAGTCTGAACCCTGGATCCATGGGAGAATGGATCCATGGTTTCATTTTTGAAATTGACCCTACCATCAGAATGTTGCAGCAGAAATCGAAACACCAATTATATAAATATGGTTGGCTGTATGTATATATATAGATATATATATTCAGCAAAATTCCATGACCCATATTAAATTCCATATATATATATATATATATATATATATATATTTTTTTTTTTTTTTATTCGATTGCTGATTTTTCAGCTATTGATACAAAGTAATTGTAACATTTTCTGCGACAGCATGTTTCTTTTGAACACCAAGTACTCATCCCCTCTCATGTGTACAAAATACTCTGGCTAACCTCAACCCAACAGAACAACCTTGGAATGAATTAGAGCAAAGACTGTGAGCCAGGTCTTTTTGCTCAATGTCAGGGTCTGGCTTCACACATGCACTTCCAGATCAACATTATATTAAGAATATGGTGTGACTTAGGTTCAAGTGTCTAAAAGCAAATGAGAAAAAAACTTTTCTCCCAGACTTGTGCTCTATGACATCAAGAATACATTTTGAATGCTGTGGTAATAATAATTCACCAAAGATTCATTTTAAGCTGTGGTAGATACTGCAGAATATCACTAACTAAAACTAAATATACAATAACTAGATTAAATATCCAAAATTAACTTGCGACACTGTGAGGTTTGTAATGAGTTTAAGGAGAAATACTTTCTATATAGTATTTAAGCCAGGCCTACCTTGTATCGAGCGTCTTTGTCCAAACGTCACCCATCCTTCATCCCTAAAACTTCTGACTGGGGGGGGGGATAACACATAGATATTACCCGAATCCCTAAACAACTTGCCATGTACGTTTGTTCTTGTTACTTTGTGATGAACTACAAAGCTAGTGCACATGTGAATAACATTTGATATATTTCAGTTTGTGTTTCCTCTTATTTCTGCCAAATCAAAGTGTGAAATTTGTGCTTTGAGGAGGATTTTAGATTTTGGTTGCTAATTGCAATCAGTAAATAAAATCAATTAGCAAAAACAGACATCAGTTTGAGTATAAACTCAGTGTTTATGAATAAATGAATCTGAACAGTATTTTGTCACAAATGCATTCAGGCAGATTTTGGCACAAATGTGTTCAGGAGGATTTTCTCCCAAATACATTAATGCAGATGTATTTGCTTGAAGGAAGTGCTCAATCTAGAGCTGAGATTAGCAGTGAACTGGAGTTTCTGCCTGCGTTTCGACTTGGAATCGGTAATGTAGCTTGTAGTCTACATAAACAATGACACATCATGGACGGATGTGAGAGAAAAAAACTGAGTGTGATAACATGTCAAGTGAATTTGCCTGACCAAGTCACTAGTGACACAGAATATATGTTTTAAGGTTTTCTCAAGGAGTGTCAAGTAAATTAACCCATAGCACCATCTTCTGTCTTGCATTTGTGAGAAAATCACCCTGAAACCAGCTTTCCCAAAATCCACCTGAAATCGTTTTGTATAAACACAATATTTTTTTGTATTAGGCTCAAGACCTTTGTTTTCATACAGCGGCCGCGTTCTCTTTTTAAAAGCAAGCTGTGTTTACAAAAATGCTTGATTTGTTTGTAAAATTGATACAAATCTGATTTTTAAAAGACAACAAAAAGAAAGTGATAAACATGACATTTAATAATTTATTACTCCAAATTTCTACCATAGATAATTCTAAGATGCAAGAATTCTTCTCCGATCAAGTCAAACATAAGGTGGACAGAGGAGCTTCGATCCAAAAACACAAGATGCAAGAGTGGAACAAGTCTAACCCTATATTTGTCAGAAAACAGCCAGTGGAGAGACCCACAGCTGTGGTGGGTGAAAATGACTCTAGATGTGTGTTTTCTCAATATACAGTTGCGCTCATAAGTTTATACTCTGCCAAAAAAACTGTTTTCATTGCCATTTTTCAGAAAATATAAATAACAAAAACATTTCCCCACTCATAGTTAGTGGTTGGATGGAGCCAGTTATTGTCAAACAACTTTGTTTACCTTTTTTATATAATAATGACGCAGAAACTTTTCATATGACACTGATCAAAAGTTTGTATATACCCCATATCTTAATATTTTGCATCCCCCTTTAACATCAGTGACAGCCATAAAGTCTCTTGGGTTAGTTGTTGATGAGGTTCTTTATCTTCTCTGTTGGTAAAGCAGCCCATTCTTCCTGGAAAAAGCCTCCCACTCTTGTAAAATCATGAACTGCAAGTTTGAGTTCTCCCCAGAGATCAATTGTGACCTAGTATCCTGCGACTTTGGAGGTCACACATCCTCAAAACATCAGTGACCCGTCTCTGTGTTTCACCGTGGGGATGGTGTTTTGTTAATTATAGGCCTTATTGACTCTTCTGCAAATGTAGCATTTATCTTTGGGGCCAAGAAATACAATTTTGGTCCTTTCAAAAAGCCCCGCATTTCACCTGAAGTTCTCCTGCACCCCGTACAATTTTTCTGGCATTTGTAGCAGTAATTTTTGTTGGTTAATCAGAGTTTGAACACTGTGAATTGGGATTCCCAGTTCTTTGGCTATTTTTTTAATCCTGTTTTGTTTTGAACATTTCAGCTACCTTTTCTGTTGTCATTATAATTTAAAAAGAGTAAACAGGGTTATTTAACAATCCATGGCTTCACCCAACCACTAACTTTGACTGGAAAAATGCTTTTGTGTTATGATTCATATTATAACACAACTTTTGAGCACAACTGTATGCCTCACTGTATGTATGCCTTACTAATATCCTTATTATAAGCAGATGCTTGAGTGATGTTTTTAACTTTGTTATATTTATCTTCCCTTCAAAAAAGGTACATTTGCATTTTTGTAATTTTTCAACATGTTGAACACTTTACAGTTTGACCAGTGGAGGGCAGCTAAGCAGTCAGAGGATGGTACCAGAGTACAGGGCCACTCTATTGGGCAGTTCTTTAACCAGGACATCTCTACTCTGGATGGTGCACCAGTGCTCAGAGTGCCATTCGGCATAGATCCTCCTGTCGACCTGTATTCCCAGAATCTGTTCCAGAGCAAAGATTCGGGTTTGCAAAAAAAGGATTTTTTCAATCTGACCAGAATCCCTCAATTGTGGAAAGCAGAGACAGGTCTTAACATGAACTCATTTCAGACTTTTGACATCAGGAAACAAAAACCACAGGAAACCTCTGCCAGAGAATCCAACATCTGGCCCCATTCTTCTGTAGTTCTGAACGAAAGAGAAAAACATGTTCCGTTCTCCTTCTCAGCAGCGTATCTCACTGAGGGCTTTAAGTATGAGCCTTTTTTTCGCTGTCCACATCCTTCTAACACACAAAGCAAGTCAGAATGTGTGAGCATGAGTCGCTATCTTAATTTGAGTACACCATTTTACTCTCCACATTTCCTCTAGCCAATGCTGGTTAGAAACTGACGTTCGCTAGTGATTAGCAAGGTTTCATTTACTCATTTCTTGCTAATACAAATTAGATTTCTATGTTCAGTTCTTGTAAACACATCACCACGGTAAAAAGATTTAAATGCAGTGTGCTCACATTATGTAAGGGCATAGTTTCTCTAGCTAAATAACAAACCTGCTGAGAAGGAATGTTGCTTTTTAAGCCAAAATCACTCTCTTTGCTACACCACTTCTAGTACAACAAATGATGCCTCTTTTTTCTGTTTTAATTGACTGATTTATTGAGAAAAGATTTCAATTTGAGGGTATTTGTGGGCAAAAGGCTTTGATGTATAATATTCTTTAAATAAGGCTCACTGCAAGATTTACACCTTGTATGTAAATGAATTAGTAAAATTGAAAAGCGGAGAGACCTTATAGCTATTTCATCTGTTTAAGTATTTTTATTTAAGTGTATATTCATTTGACTATTTAAAGCCTAATAAATAATTTAAAAAGCTTCCAGTGATACATGTTTTTTTTTGTTAGATGCAAGCTCGGTTGATGTTGGAGGAAGGGTAGAATTCAGTCCAGTGTTTAAAGTGACATTTATTAAAGTGACAGAAGGTACAGATAATCAGCCAGGTACAACTCTACCAACATCTGTAACTTTCCAGCCATTCATAGATGTTCACTTGCATCCATGACTTTCTTTTTTCTCCTTTATATCCAAACAATAGTCGGGTGCAAATCTTTAAATTTTAGAGTGAATGGAACTGAATAACAAATTTGCACTGATGTATAATTTTGATACAAAAGAAGCTGGCATTGCTTGTGTCATTTGCATAAATGCCTTGTACCAGATGTCTTCTCTTAACATTTCAGGGAATACATTTTCATTGCTTAATGGTTATGTAAATAGTTTGATATTTTTAAATAAAGATAGATAAATAAATATTCTGAATGTTTGACACACAAAATTAATGGTCAATAACTTACCGTTCATTTTTTTTTAACAATGATTGACAGAATAACAACAAAAAAAACTGTTTGGCAATCACTCAAATTGACATATTGGGAGGAGGTATTGCCTACAAACCAAAAAGACCATACTCCAAACCATCAAACATGGTGGTCAAAACACTGTTTTTTGGGGAGGGTTGACAGGTGGATCCAATGTGGATTTTTTTTTTTGTTTCACAATCAATGTGAAATGCACACGTGGAAAAGCACAACACCTCACATCATCTTTCCACTCAGTTATATTTATTCTCATATATTTACAAACACTCTTGAATAAAAAAAAAACGGTCAAAAAATTACTTAATTTGTTAGATATCAAGTTTAAAGTTATTTTTAAACTCTGGCTATACATGCTGCCTTGGAGTTTCAAGTCCAAATTGTTAGTGGTATTAAGAGAAATGATGTCATTAAAAATGACCACTGTGCATGATCCAGTGGTAGCGAGCTTGACAATTTGTTTATGTATCAGGTGACCTATTTTCTTGCAGTTCCCTCTGTAACTTTCCTGACAACAAACAAGTCCAGAAATAAATGAAAGACTATTACCATTTGTATAGTCACCATCACATGTTGAGTCTGAATGGCTTGTTGGTTGGATTGGGTCTGTTGCCAAAGAGCAAAACTGAGGCTTGTGGATACACAGGCAAGATTGTTGTTTGGAGGAACACACATTATTTTCCTCATTTGTGCATTTGAGTGTGAAGTATGACTTTTTACTTTTACTTAAGTTTGTTTACTTAAGTCTATTTCAAATTGTTATAAGAATGCAAGCTGATATATAATCACTCATTTTGATTTTTTTTTTGTTAATTTGATTACAAGTTTCCAACAAATATGTAAATAATACAAAGTTTGGCTTTAAATGTACAGATTTGTTATAATCAGGGCATCAGGTAGTACGGTTCGTCTTCTGTTGGATACTGATTCACAAAATATTCTCTGTCTTTGTTGCCTTTGTCCACGTTTTCATGTTTCCTTTGATCATTGCCCTCCATTTTCTGTTCCTCTTGAGTTGTTCTCAGTGCTCTCTTTAACTTATTCCAGAAGAGCTCTTTTGCACTGCTTGGATCAGAGCAGTTTGACCCAGGCCACTGTAGGTAGGTCTTTTTAAGCATAACCTTTCTCATACGATGATAGGTAGACAGTTGGCGCTCAGGGATGGGCTCCAGGAACACGAGCAAAAGTACATCCAGCATTTCTTGAAAGAGGCGATAGCTAGCTAGCTGAATCTCCAGCGAGCACCATTCACTACGCAGGAAGCTCTGACTGACAACACAGATTGTTTTGCGACTGCCATACACTGCAGCCACAATGTTATCAACTATATCACGCCCTGGTTCAAAATCCCTGTGATGGAGGCAAAGCCGAAAGGAAGCACCCTCCAGGTTTGGCAGCAATTCCTCCATTACCCAGTCCTCATCTGCTGAATTGTAGGATACAAAGGCATCGTACTTGTATTTCTCTTCTTGGTCCCTTAACCGGCGCCACTGTTCTCCAAACCAAGATCGAAACACATAGTATCCATACTTGAATTTCCAGTAAAGTTTGGCATAGAGAAGAGGAATTAGGGTTAATAAGATGGTCAATGCAAAGGTTGATGAAAACAAATAGAGGGCGATGTCCAAATAACACACTTTGGTGTCAAAGTTGTGAAAATAAAAAGACGGATTGTCTTGGCAGGTGATATTGAAAAGATGTGGAAACTGGAGCCTATTGTTTGCAATGGTCCAGTTCTGTAGATCACTATTATGGCAACCACAGCTGAGTGGACAACTGCGAATGTCCATGTATGTTAGATTGGTTAAATTGTCCAATAAACCAATGTCCAAAGACATCATGGGATTGCGGTTCAGATGTAGTGTTTTGAGTTCAGTGAGATTTCCAAAGACATCTTTTGAAAAGGATTTAATTCCCATATTCTCAAGATATAATGTCTTTAATTTTCGAAGGTTTTTGAAAATGCCTGGTTGGAGTTGGGCGACCCCTACACAGGAGTTGTCCAGAGTTAAAAACTCCAGGTTTTTCAGGTCATCAAATGTTTCTGCTCCAAATCCAACTATATGGTTGTTGGTGAGGTAAAGGCTTTTCAGAGCAGTTAGACCATTGAAAAACGCACCTGGCAAATAGTTAATCCCGCTGGGTTCTTGTCCATCAAGCTTCAGGTCGCGAAGCTTTGACATATGTAGGAATGGTGAGAATGAATGCTCTGTAAAATAGACAATATAATTCGCCTGTAAATCCAACACCTGCAAGGTGCTAGAAAGGTTACCAAAGAGTCCAGAATCAATCATTTTCAGACGATTTCTGTCAAGATACAGATTTGCCAAGCTACTGAGTCCATCAAATGCATGTGGTTTGAACTGCGCGATCTTGTTCCCACCTAAGTCCAAAGTAGTTAGATTGTGGAGAGAATGGAAGGTGTAGTTGAAAATCACAGATATGTGATTATTCCGCAGATTCAGCGTCTTCAGGCTGGTAAGATTTTCAAAGCTATCGTTGAAGATATCAGTCAGGATGTTGTTGTCCAGACGAAGTGTGACGAGATGTTTGAGCCCACTCAATGCTTTACGGTCCATGTAAGCAATAGTGTTGATGTTTAGTTCAAGGGTTTCTAATTTTAGAGTAGTTCCGAAGGCATTTCCACTGATTTGCCGAATGCGGTTATATCGATAGCTAAGATTTTTAAGATTATAATGTATGCGCGCACCTTTGCAATTGTTCAGTCTGGTCAGACGATTATGTTCCATTTTGAGACTTTTCAGTTGGGAGTGATTTTGTAGAAACGCCAAGCAGTCAGTGCTCTTCAGCTCATTTCGTGAAAGGTCCATTTCTTCAGTGATTCTGGGGCAACTTTGAAAGGTTTTGTTTTCCAGTTTCTTCAAAGAATTGCTCTGAAGGACCAGTTTAGGCATTGTTGTCATTTTATGGTGGTGGTTTTGCAGAAGGCTACACAACGAAGCGAGTGCATTGCTGTCATTCAGTTCTAAACCAGAGAAGTCAATGTGCCATGGCTGTACCTTGCAATTTCGAATAAGTTTTTCCGCAGAGACTTTAGTAAAACGCAACCGTAGGCACTTTATGCTCGTCAGATTCAGATCTTGAAAAGAGTTGGTTGAAAGTTTTTTGTTATTTGACAAATCAAGCACTTTCACATTCATGAGGAAGTTTTTGTCACATCCCAGTTTGTACAGTTTATTATCACTGAGGTACAGGGTTTTAAGTGACTTTGGTAGACGACTCGAGTGATTCAGAGTGGTAAACATGTTATAAGAAAGATCCAGTTTTATCAAGTTGGACAAGTTTTGTACGCCTTGAACCACAGATGAAAAGCTGAACAGTTGATTTCTGTGTAGGTCAAGGATCTTTAGGTTTCTCACACCGGAAAACAAACACTCATCAGTATGATTCAGTTTGTTGTTTCCAAGGAGCAGCATTGTGAGATTGTTGAGGTCCCTGAAGACCTCACAGTGGAGAGATGAGATGTAATTGCAGGAGAGATTTAGGATTTGAAGGTGGTACAGGTTCTTGAAAGCATCTTGGCTAATATTTGCGATTTGGTTAGTATCGAGTACCAGAGAAGTCAGGTTGGATAGATGTTGAAAGCTTCCGCCTTCCACATATTCCGTGGTGCTCCGTGAGACTGTAAGAGCTGTTGCTTGACTGAAGACATCATGTACAATTAGAGTCATGTTGGATTCATGACTATTAATACATGAGAAGTTTTTGTGAGAAGCATCTGTGGTCTCTATGCAACTCCTGAAACTGTAACCAATGACCAATTCAAGGAGACCGATGAATATCACCTTTGAGAGCAGCTTGCAGGATTCAGAATCAACCATGGTTTTTCACTCAACTGCTGTGATCAGAGACCAACTCTGCAGTACTTCGTTCAGCATGAATTGATTTGAGAATTTTAACCAGCTTCTAGGAAAAAAACGTTGATAAAGCACATGAGATGCACATTTTCTCACTTCTCAGAGATATCTAGATTAACTGCCTTAAAAAGGGAAATATTACAACTTGAGTAGACTCAGAGACAAAACAATAAATTGCTGAGTTCTTCCTTACCTTCATCCAATCGATCCTTGTAAGTTTGCATCTTTGATCGCACACTGTCTCTCATAGATTGTTGCTTCTGTTCACTGCAATAGAAAGAGGAACTAAAACCAAGTCAATGCAAAGACCAGAACGCAGATGCATCCACATCACGCAGAGAACTTTAGCAGTCTCTAACAGTTTCAGAAATAACACAATGATCCATTCACTGCTTTTAGTAGTTTATTTGGGGAAATCCATACATCAAGGTTTAAGTGCAAAGTAGATGTAGCAAAGACACAATAATGAGCAAAACCAAACAAGCCACAGAGGAAAGATTGAAATATAATATTTAAAAAAATAGCCGTACACTATACATTTAATTAATTGGAAAATGCCACTGTAGAGTTTAAGCAGCAAGTAAATGCAGATTGACTCTTGTAAGGTCTCAAACACCAAACCCTAATCTATTTGCCCAGAGCATTATTGTTTTGTCGCTTTCAGTGCATTTTTGAAGGCCTAAACGTGGTTGAAATTTGAAATATAATTCAGCCATACAATGTCTATCGGTCCCATATTTACGAACTATGCTAACAGTCTATGTATGAACACATATACAATGTAGTCTCTCAGTTATAGCGCCATCATATGGCTACAGAAAATGTAACATTGATAAGGTAGTTTTTTGTTTTTTTACCAAATTTGGCATATGTGACAAGAAGTTTGCCCAAAACAATACCAGTAAATATTTATACTATTAAATGTTTAGACTCACACTTTGAGATCTGAATTTCATGATTTAATTTTCCTGCATTATCTTGTAATTTTGACAATTCTTGCTTGAATAAGTTTTCTAAATAAAGATTGCTCACAGTGCATAGGGCAACAAACCGGAAGTGCTTGTGCCCTTTGATTGCAGCTTGCATCTTTAATTTTTGGCATTGTTTTTTGTTGTTGTTGCTGTGGAGTCACTTACACAGCTGTGCGATGCAAACATCTGTATGTGGTAGTTCTTGGCTTCCTCCCAAGTCATGTACGGTCATGTACGCTCCTTTCCAGGCCATATTTTCCCTTTTTCAGGAGATTTCTCCTTTTGGAGGGTGTCAATGATGGTCTCTCACCTGATTCTGAAGCTTTTTTTTTCATTTAAATATTTCACTTTGTGTAGTGAACTAATTAAACATAGAACTTTCACTTTTTCAAACAAAATTTTGAAATGAATTGCACTTGCTCTTGATATTCATCATTTTTGGCACATACTAGTATCATTCTACTGAAATAATCAAATTTCGAACTGACCTCACAGACTTCGTCTTGAGTAGTGTTTGTTTTATACAGTAATATCCAGTATAAACTGGTCTGTCACTTGTAATATGGGTCGCTGTGTCTTTATTGGGGTTTGGGACAAGCATGTATGGCATATCCATCATATATTTAAGATAAACATGTCTTTTCAAATTGACTTCAGTCACTGCTGAAGAAAAATCACTGCTTTTCTTTTCCTTGGGACAATATAGTATTGTTTTCTGTTTCTCGATAGAAAACAATAGAAAACCTAGATGAATTTGTGTGATCATGGATACCATTATTATTCAACAGCTCGCATTTTAAACTGTCAGCTGTTAAATGTTTATTCAAACCACAGTTATTATAATCAGTATGGAATAATCCTGATGATGGTATTTGAAATCTCTTTGCTCCAAACTGTAGTTAAGGAGGATTTGCTCACATTAATAACCTAGATTTTTGTTCAATACCCATAAAAGTTAGCTTTCATTTGAGATTCCATGTAAGAAACAAAGGCTTGAATTAATTCACGTTATGGCTATTGCATTATACACACTACTGTAATTGGGTTTGCATTCTAAAACGTTTTAATTATATTCTGATAATGCATGTAGCTGTTTATTAGAAACAGATAACAAAATAAAAATTTCCTTTTGTTTATCTTCTTCTGGCCTTTTGTTCTCGAGCCATCTGGCAGAGTCCACAGAAATGGCAGCATGTCATTATTACCCAGTCATCACAGACAGAGCCCTAAAAAAGACATAAACCACTTATTTTAGTGTTATAGGCAACACTAATATAAAAATGTGGACAGGGATAGATACTATACAATAAAAAAAACAATGTAGTAGTACATTAATTTTATATCTGTTCCGGATGCTTGTCCTCAGGGCAACCATTGCCCCTGGAAGGAAGGGCAAACAGCAGCTATCACCGTTATCCTGTGCCACCTTACAACCCAAAATGCAAGGAAGAAATGCACCACACAGACCTGGAGAACAAAACACGGTCAAAATTAAATTATGTTTTAATCATTTCAAAGCATGTGTATTGCTTTGACAGGACGCATAAAAAAGAACTTCTTCCACTAAATCCCAAACCTGCAATGAATATGATCTAAATCCAAATGTAATAAAGTCAAAGATGAGTTGCATATCTTTCTGCCTGCAATACAAAATTTGGCTGGCAAGCCTGTATTGCTTCATTTTCAGACCGGAACCATTTTTTAAGTATCATAAATTGGAAACCGAGCCCAAGGATCTATTACTTTGGCCACATGCGTGAGTTCAATAATTCAATATCCAAAGTTAATCTAAAAGAAGAAGTGGAAGTCACTTCAAAATATCACCAGGGATTCTCCTTAGAGGAGGTGATTAGGCGGAAGTTTGAAAAGTAAAGACTACTAAAAGTTTGTATTATTTACCCACATTTACCTTACCAGCAACTTTCTTACTGAAGTGCTATACACGGCATACCACCCTGTAGCTATACCTAGAAGCATTCATTTCAAATTAAAGACAGGGATGCTTGATGAAGAGTGTTCTCTTCTCGCCATCGATAGATTGGGGTAATATTTGAATGTATTCCAATATTGAGATGAAAAGTGGTGAGTGTCAGGTTTCTGTTGCTGCAATATTTGTGCTCTGATATTTGATGCCACTTCCAGGGGTTCTGCTGTGATGACAGTTGAAGTAGTGTGCATGTCAAATTCTGAGAGGAGGAACTAGCTGCTTGAGGGAATGGGACTGAAAGTGCTGGATTATTATACCACGGCTCTGCGGGGGCTGAAAAAGCATAGTTGATATTATGGTCTTATATTGTAAAGATTAGCCAAGGTAGGGGAACTTTAACAAAAGTGTAGTAAACAAAATCATCCCATTACAGCTAATAAAATGTGGTTTGCAAGAACCTGTGAGCGTTATTTCTGTTGTGATCTTGGGTGCTTTATCATTACATTTCCCCATTTTGGTAGGCAGCCTCAGCCAGTTGTTGAATTGCTGTTTCAGTTCTCACTCTGACTTCATGATGTATGCGGTTGACATCTGTTTTAATGACTTTTATTGAAGCTAGTTCTAAAACTCATTGTTAGTGACTTTGCTCATTGCTCAGTTGCTTGTTAAAAGTCTGTAGTGTGTACACAGAGAAGAACACAGAGCAAAAATCTACTTTAAAAATGGAACATATGACAATCAGGGCATATTCAGTGAAGGTAGTGCGCATTCTCAGTTCTTGTATTGCCTACCACAAAAATGTTATGTTCAAGGATGTTTGATTCCAGAAGAACATAACTATTTGCAGTCTTTGCTGTGGATTGTTTTTAACAAGCAAGCCTCTAATCAATTCTATTAATGACAGTTTCGGTAATTCATATGTAAAATACAATATACTTTTGTATCCCACAGTATTTTTGAAACTCAGGCTTTGAATTTATGCTTTTGATTCCTTCATTTGTCAGTTTGAGAATTATTGAGACTTCTTCCTCGTCAACTCCAGAGCAGCTAATGATAACAGTGTGAAGCTTATCTGCGCATTTATTAATGCTACAGTGCAACTCAGGATAATTAAACATATGGTAATTCTACAGACGTATAGCGTTCCTTCAAAGGAAGAGTCAAGGTTTATTAGAGTATCATAGATCTAGAACTACATCTGCAGCATCGAGGCATCAACTGAGGATCAGGAAACTCAGACACCGCTGTTGGGTTCAGACTGCAAATCGTGCCCCAGACTGACAATCACAAAGTGTAAACTACAGTGCCATGCTTAATATGTGGAGCTGTGGGCAAGTCACAATCGAGGAGTGTGAAATTTGGTCTGGAAATAATATATGTGATTACCTGCAGCCAAAGATAGAGCAAAATCCAGGGCAATGTGAAGTTGGGGAGGAGATAGGAAGGCAAAGATAGCAATATCACCAATGTTTTTGGTTCAAAAGCGTTTCTTTTCTGTCTTTTTGGTCCCAAGAAATGTTTGAAAAATGAATGAAATGAATTGAATGAGATGAACGAAAAAAATTCTGCTCAGATTTTTGATAATTGTGGTCGAAAGCAAAGTTCTGAAGTCATTCAGTGTGAAATCAGTGCTATGTGAATTCAGCTAAGACTGGATGCTGCCCTGAAACAGTCATGCAGTGTGCAATTTTCTGTGACACTACTTCTTTGAAATTGTGCAGTCTGAACTCACCTTTAGGTGGAGCAGGCAGGATTATCTTATAGAGAATTTTAGAGACACAGAGGCTTCAAGGGACACTGCAAAGGGCTCAGGAAGCAGGAGTGGAACCAGACAAAGAAGTAAAAGTACAGGAAGAAGTGTTTTAAAAGATTGAGGATTATATGATGGCTGTGATTGAATGTTGGCTTCTTTGAATAAAGGTCTTCACGATTGGTGGTTGAATGTTGTTTGGGAACTGGCTGCGTCTCTGCAGAACATACTGAATCCCTGACAGCTATTGTTTTAAATATAGTCACCAATGTTCCCTCACCAATCAACGATCACATATGTTTTTAGTTCCATCACTATCCTGTATAGCAGTATTGTATATTTCCCTCAGTAGATTGTCTATTGTGTGAATAAATGTGTGCGTTTTAATACTCTGGTTTGCTCTACTAGACAAAAAATATGCTTTGGGTTGATTGGTTACTCAAAATGTTTTATGTGTGTTGCCCTGTGATGGACTGGCATACTGTCTAGGGTGTATGCCACATTTCGCTCAATGTGTGCTAGAGGTAGGAACCAGAAGAACCTATGATCCTGATGGAAAATGAATTAATGTATGTTTTAATTAAAAAACTCACAAATTCCGCAGTCATCACAGCAGTCACACGCATCAGAGCTCCAGTCAGAGATGCTGTAGCTGCTTACAGTTGTTTGAGGCTGTGAGGTAATTGCTTCTGTTTGATATGACATCATGAGAAACCTATTGTAGACAAAGATTTAACCAGTTTAGTTTGCAATACTTATACAGCAACTGTTTGATTGCACAGAGTCCATGGTATTAACTTTCCTGTGGCTTATTAAGTAGAGCATGACGCTAACATCACCAATATTGTTGATTCAAACTCCAGCGAACTGAGCAAATGTGTCCATTCCTTGGAATGGATTAAGGCGTCTGCCAAATGGGTAAATGTAAATACATAGTTTAGAGATGCTACATCATTGCCCTATCACTATGAAGTGCATCAATATAAGCTTGAGCCTGGAAAGAATCATATTTTTGTTAAATTGAAATAAATATATGCGTAATATGGGATACATAATATTTGCAAAAATTTTCCAGGGAGGCTTGGCCAAAGAGTTTGAATGAATCAATATGGATCTAAATATTTACTTCAAACCCTAAAGTTTGTCCGGTGAGTTTGCCACTCAGTAACCAAGAATAGTTATTATCATGACCAAATGTGAACCTACTGTTTAGACTGTATTTTTCCTGTTTGCTTATTAAATTTTAAAATGTATTGCTCTATCACACTTGTTAATTACTTTATACAGTTAGTTTAATATTTTATTGTGAATCCCTGTAGGAGAATCTCTCCCACGTACTTAATTTAATGTTGCATCTTTTTGACAGCTTTGTGTTATGATATTACGTCTATGGAATATTGTGGATAGTAAAATAAGGAAAACTGTTTACTTAAAAAGGTTTAGCATTTGGAGTTCCATGTTCCATGACATTTACATATAGGACATATACTTTTCCTAAACATTTGTTTTTTTTTTTTATGTGATTTTGACTTTCTGTCAAACCTGTATGGCTTTGATTTTCATGTGATAAGAATATTATATTTAATAATATAATTCTAAAACTTACAACTGCTGTTTTGTTCTGCTACAACATTATTTTGAAGATTCCCCAGCAATGGTCAGTATTGTAGGATGCGTACTACCAGTTCTTAATTTCATAATAATTCCACCCTGCACTGGATTTCTGACAACACTCCTCCAAAAATATTTGATAAGTGTGGCAGGAGGGGATTTGTGTGCCATAACTCTGGATTTGAACCCTTTGACCTGTTGTGATTAGGGATTGGGGGCATCATAATGAAAAAAAAACATTTTTGTGTGAGGTACTTTAGGAACATCACTTCACATTTCTTTAGAAATAGAATGCTTACTGGCAATCTGCAGCAAACAAAGTTTAAAACATGAACAAATGCTCCCATCAAACTCATTCAGCTCATGTAAATACATCGGGCAAAGATATGAAAACATTTTTACAAAATGTCTGTTTGACATAAGTGACAATATAAACAATATTAAACTTTTTTTTGTAGTATTATAAAAACAACAACAGATCAACAAAGCAAAGTAATTATTGCCCATGAAATTTCAAAGCTAAAGTTTTGATAATGTTCCCATTCTTACCAGCCTCCTCTGGAACTGTTCCTGTGAGTGTATCCCACTTCCTCTGGGAATGACAGGAAACAGATCTCGCTGAAGCTGTAGATCAGCTTAAACATGACAGAAAGGAGGAGAAATGTGTCATTTGTGATTTATAAGTGTTTGAGTTATGGGTGTGGAGTTTTAAAGGGTTTCGGGTCACCACACCCTCTTCATAAACCCTCTAAAGGTTTCCTCAGAAGATAGAAAATAACATGATTTTACATTTATAGTACTTCTATATACTTTATAGAGGCATGCGTAGCCATGTATGTACATATTTGTGTTCCAGTATTTTTTAATTACATGTGAGGAATTTTTTGTTGGGATCAAAGCATGAATAGTGGATTATAGTGTCATGTAAAAAGATTGGGGCAATTGAGATTATTATATATGATTTGTGGAGGTAAGTCTCAGTTGAGTATTTCCCAGAGAGAGTTTCTGGAAGGAATCTGTTAATACACGGTAGACCAGACAATGAAGGAGTGAAGGTGAGTAGGATATAAACGCCTCGTGGGGAAATGAGGCCTGTGATTAGAAAGAACTGATTTGAGGAGCTGAGCATTGGTTCTGTTCGCGATTGGTGTTCGCGATCTCAGATGTGGCTTAAGTGAGGGCTGGTTGGGGAGGGATTCTGCCTCGTTATTCTAATCAAATGCAAAGATATTTGCATTAAAGTAATATGTAACATTGCAGTCTTAATTGCAAGAACAGGTTTAACAGTTTTCTTTGGCTCTGGGTTGAAAAATGAAATGTTGTATGTGTCAATTTTATCCAATGTGCCAAAAAACTTAGCAAAGAATACTGATGTGTACAAGCAGAAAACATCACTAGCCCACATGTCTCTCACTTCAGTCACAAAATGTTATGGCCAGCACGCTCGAAAGTCCCATCGAATACAAATACCCTCTGCTCTTCCTCCAGCAGATTATACTGAAAAAGCAAACCTTGGAAATTGAGGTTTCAGAATCTCAGAGACCACATCAGTTCCTCTTTGTGTCATTGTGGATATAAAATGAATGTGTTGGGAACTTGGTGATAGCAAGTATGAGCCAATCAGAGGACAGAGAAATAGTGATTTTTTTTTTGTTGGCCTTTTTGTTGGCCCTGAACTGGACAAAACTGTCTAGGATTCAGACACTTACTGGAAGCTGCACAGCCAAGAGAAACACTATTAACTTATTTTTATTGAATACATTTTAGAATATAGATTGTCAATGTTGACATGTAGGGTGTAGATTGTCAAATAACGACTGTATGTTTCAAGTCAGGGCAAATTACAACGGCCAAAGCGTAATTATCATGTGACCAACCAAGGGAAACCACAAATCTGAGTCTACATATAGTTTAGTTGTGGTTGGGGTATGAGTTTCTATGGTTGCCATTGGTTCATTAAAATGAAGGTGACTTATTTCCTTCTTAATATTTGAGATACACTCATCCTGAACTGTGGACTGAACTTTGTTTTCATCTGGGTTTGTCTGTAAGTCTTAAGCGATACACTTCAGAAAACGCACCGTTCTTTTCAACATTATTGGGACCTCTGAAAAGTCTGCTTGTACAAATACTAAAATCAACGTCGTACCCTTTGAGTAAATGTCCTTTCAGCGCACACAAAGCTATCACAGAACATGAAACTTCATATTTATCAATCTCTCGAGTTATGAAATGCTTGATTGTGTTTAGTTAAACATTTCACTGTTACACATACTATATTGGCTTTAAGGGAACTTCAGAAGATAGTTTGGCTTCAGTCCTGCAGTCAGTTCCTCTCTGATTCTGATCACTGTAACCACAAGCACACGTCCTGGGGTCACATGATTGCCCAATGTCTGAGGAGAAATCATTACACAAGCATTCTGTCAAAATAACACTGCAGTTAAAAAAATATATATATTATAACCACCAAATGATTCCATTTCCGTTCCTGTTTGGTCTTTGAAATTGATGTTGACAGATTGTTTTATGATTTTGAAAAAAAGTTTCAACATTAAGGGGTAGTAAAACTAATGCATTAAAAAAAAAAAAGATTTGTGTGAGATAATCAATCAACAAGTGTCTTTTATACAGGAAACTAGCTGAGAAAATCAACTTGTCATCTTGTCGCTTGTATGAAATACATATTTACATTACATTCACACATTTCCTTGATGGTTTTTATTCAAATGGTATTTAATGAGACCTAATTTAAGTTTAATTTGCTAATTAAAGTAGCTTTTGAGTGGAATACTAAGAGTGCTATCAAGTGGCTGTTTAGCTCATGGACGTCAATGCCATAGTAACGTTTATAACACCCATGCAACTCACTTGGGGAAATGGGGGTGGAAGTGGTGGGTGGGTTTGGTTTCTAAGTCACTGAACACATCTGTTTCCAGACAGTCTGCTACCCCAAAACATTCTCTCATCTCTAGGCTGGTCCATTTGATGAAATAGTGAAACAGTGTGATTTCTAAGGTTTCTTAGCCATTTGCTAGCTAATCATAAATATGATTTCATTATAACAACAATGAGGCATGAATGTTCGTTAATTAATGGAGTACATATAATATCTATGATTTAAGGATGAATTAACGATGAGCTGTTTCATTTATTGATCAAAGAGAGTTTTTGTCTAGCTGTTACTTGAAAGGATGTATACTGTTTTAATTTAATATAAGTGAAGGAAATGTCCATCTACTGGTATATTTATGATAATTATTTTGTTCCCTTTCAAAGTGAGCATAAATAACTAAATAGAGGCCATAAATTAGTGATGATTAACAGACAAACACTGCCACATGGTGGTGGACAATTCAAATGCACATTGCACGTTTCACTAGATGATACAATGACTTTAGTATTTAAATGAAATATATATTTAGTTTAATAGCAAATATCAATACAATCCATCATCAATGTCTTTCTTTTTCCACTTATTCGTTGGGCTGGGTCGCAGGGAGAGCAGTCTAAGCATGGATGTCCTTTCTCCATAGATTCTTCCTCTTGCTTTTCCTGAGGGACATGTCAGCATTACCAGGCCAAGCTAGTAACAATCTCTCCAGTTTGGGATAGGGTTATGGTCTAGAGGGACATGCCTAGAACTCTTTCCTAGAGCTCCCGGAAGGTCTCCGAAACAGATAGCTGCCTTCTCTCAATGTGGAGTAGCAGAGGCCCAAGCTGCTCCAAAGTGACTAAGCTTCTCATCCTTTAACTAATAGAGCACCTAGCCACCCTGCAGAGGAAGGTCATTTAGCCCTATGTGTCAGGGAAGTTATCCTCTCAGTCATGGCCCAAAGCTCATGTCCATTTGTAAGGAACATATATGCACTAATAAACTGAGAACTTCACCGCCTTCACCACAGCAGACTCGTACATCAACTGTAATGTAAAATGTAATAATATTAAGAAACCAGGAGATGAGCAGAAGAGGAACTAAGAGGTGTGGTTTGTGAGAAAGGTAAGTCTGGGAGGTCAGTCAATGTGACTCTGAGCTATTATACTAGTGAATAAAGAATGGTGATGGGTAGTTAAACTGTTGATTGATTTTTTTTGTCCTCAGCTGATCATTGGGCTGAATGGGTGACTGACAGGGCTGGTGAATGCTCCTTGCTACTGACACGCTTGGGTGGCATCAATGATGGCTTCTTTCTTCAAGGGGCAAGTTTGTTTAAGTAGCTCTGATGGAAGTCCTCTAAGATGGGTCTATGACGTCCTTCAGGTTCAAACCCCTCCCAATCCACAAGACACTCAAGATTGTTCATCTGACACCAATAGTCTGGAGTTTCCATTACTGTGAAGAAAGTTGATTCTTCTTTGGTGTTCAGTTGCAGCTTTGGTGTCTCTTTTTTTCTTGTTTGTATTTTCAAAGTATCAAATGCGTCTTTCTTTTGTCAAATTCATGACTCATAAATAGCAAATTACAATTTTATTGAACCAAAAAAACAACATTGTGAACTGTACAGTTCTAAAAAGGGCCAAGGTTCATAAAAAAAAACACACAAAGAATTGAAGAAACGCTTTTTAGACTGAAGTGTTGAAAATATTTCCAGTAAGAGATTGGTTTGTGAAGAAAAAAAGGGGAAGAGAGAAAAAAAGAGCCAGGAAGCATTGTGATAAAGATGTTTCCTGAAGTGATCATCTTCTCATCGTGACCCTCAAAGCTGCACACCGAGCACTGACAAACCAGGTACAACTATTGATTTCTTTTTGTATTCTTAACCTTACTGCATGTTCTCTGATATCAATAACCTTCTAAAAGATCATATACATTTTTTTTAAATAATAACAGTGAGTGCAAAACTTTCTTAATTCTCCACTATGTGCAATGCTTCACAATTGAAACTCTAGAGAGTTTCTAGAGAGAATTGAAAAACTAAAGAGATTTACTATAAAACTACAGGAGTGGATGCATCAAAATATAAAGAAATACATAATTGTTTTTTTTTTATCTTTAGTGTTTTGCTAGTCCAGCTTTTAAATTGCTAAGCATCAGCACTTTTACTTCCCTCTGGTAGTGTGTGAATGTTCCCAGTTTTTGCAATAGAAAAAAAACATCTTCAGACTCATCTTTAATTTCTTAACACTGTAAACGTTTTTACTGAGAGTTAACTCAGTAAAAATAATTAATATTCCATATGACGGTTTAGGTTTTTGGTAAATTATTGCTTTTATGTAGCAGTTTCTTTTTATGTGATCCTCTCTCTGTGTTTCTCTGATCTAGATTTTGCCTCAGAAGCAAGAGACATCGAGACGTGAAAGCTTAGGAAACATCATCATGAAGAATGCTGTGACTGCAACCAATACATTTACAGTAAGTTTAAAACATCTTCAAAAAAGTGAATTTTTGGATGATGTAAGATTAACTGAAAGTGTGTTTTTCATTACAAATAACAAATCCATGTTAAATGAGGGCATGCAGGTGGCACCTTAAAATGATACAAATCCATCCAGATATTTTCTGTTCACCACAAATCATAGTCAACTTCTAAAAACTGTTATCACTCAGAATAAGCACGTCTAAATCAACTAGCCTGTGAGTCATCTGCTAAACGATTGTTATGAGCTGTTGTTTGATCCGCAGACAAACAGTTTTTACTGCAGAATTCATTATCATTTAAGGGCCAGACACTAAAACTAGCCTTTTTTTCTCTCAAGAGAACGAAACTGCACCAATGGAATGATTGACAGGGGCCATGTACATAATTGGTAAAATATCTCTTCTGATGACCAAGAAAGGTTATGTTTTGACTTCCCTGAGTAATCACCTTCTTCATTTTTTTAAAATGCATTTTTAAAATTCAAAAAACCCTAATCATAAAATCTGATCAATCATGATTTGCAAAATTCGATCATATATTCAAAAACCATTCACAGAATTGTGATCAAATTCTCCACTTGACAATTTACATTCTGTGGCTAGAGTCTGGGTACAAGTAGTAAACCAGTAATTCCAGGATAACTAAAATGGGCAAAAAGATGGGAAGTGGCCGGATCTGAAAGAAAACTAAAAAAAATATATATATTTTTGGGACTGTTGGGTAAACCGGAGTACCTGGAGGAAACCCATGCAATCACAGGGAGAACATCACAGACGAGCCTCCAACCGACAACCTAACTGTAAGGCCACAGTGCTACCCACTGTGCCACCATGCTGCCTGGTGTCCACAACATTTACTATGCAAACTTTCAAATAAGTGACAGAATGTGCCAAATGGAAAAAAATTAGAAAGAATAGATTCCAGTTTTCTTCAAGATAGAGCAGGAACCAATTGGCTGCATTTGGAAATTTACGTGACCATATAAATGGAGGCTCAATCATTCTTTACAATTTTCCACATTCACACACTGGCGTTGATGAGCTTGGTAGCCCTCAGCTGCCGTGGAGCAGTCGTGGCTGCCATTTCAGGCCTACGGCCTCCTCCCCACAACCTAACACACCCCAACAGTCATATACTTCCATACAAGGCAGCATGGGTGAAGTGGCTTGCCCAAGGCCACAACAGGGATCAAGCCGCCAACCTTCCAGTTATAAGACAACCAACTCTACCACTACACCACATGCAAAATAAACAATGAAATATGTTTCACTCGTGTTTTTACTTTCTTGAGAATGTGTTTTCCAAAGAAGTACAAAAGTTTCTTGCTTTGGAACTCAGCAATGATTGTCTTCTTGAACATGTTCAAATGAATTCTTTAAACAAAAAATGAAATACAACATTTATTTTGTTTACTCTTGGGTTAGAAACAACATTCCTTTTTTTCAGGGTTTTCTGTCTAATTAACAAAACAGGCAAATTGTCTATAATAACATTCTGTAAAACACACTTTAAAAAAGTTGATTATTGTTGGCACAGACAATGTGTAGAGTGAAAAAAGTAAATTCTTAAAACATTTAAAGCCATTTGCTTTAAAATAGGAATACATTTGTGTTTCTAGTCCAATGTATGTGCACAAGGGAAGCCAATAATTTGACTAGCAAAAATACAAATAGAAATCCTCAAAATGCCCCAGCGCATTAGAGGTTAATATCGCTTAAACAAATCAGTAATAAAAAACACTCCCAGTGCAAAACCAGTTCAAATATGTTTAATTTGTGCTCTTACAGGTCACAGAAGCTGACTACGACTACTCGAACAGCCCAGTCTATGATGAATATGATCCCCGTCTCTCAGCCCCTTGTAGTTTAACAGAGACATGGGACTTTCTTGGTCGCTTTGCCCCAGTGGCCTACATCCTGGTCTTCATCCTGGCACTTATGGGTAACATTCTGGTACTTTGTGTTATCCGTCGCTATCGGCAGTCCCGACACAGTCCCTGCTCCTTCTCTCTGACCGACACCTTCCTCCTACATCTGGCTGTCTCAGACCTCCTACTGGCATCTACATTGCCATTTTTAGCTGTCCAATGGATCGACGAGTGGGTATTTGGTAGGCACATGTGTAAAATAACCAGAACTGTGTTCTCACTGAACGTCTACTGTGGGGTGCTCTTCCTAGCCTGCATCAGCTTTGACCGATACCTAGCCATTGTCCATGCCATCAATGTCAGCTGGAGACGCAAAACCTGCCATGCTCAGTTGGCCTGTGCCATCATCTGGGTCATTTGTTTGGGACTGGCCATGGTGGACATGCACTTCTGTGACATTGACACAATACCGGGCTTTAATGGAGTTGTATGCATGACGGTTTATTCAGAGGAAAGCTTCGAGCAATGGCAGATTGGTATGCAGCTGGTTAGCATGATCCTTGGATTCATTCTTCCTCTTCTGGTCATGCTATATTGCTACCTTCGCATTTTCAAAGCACTGTGCCATGCATCACGTAGGCAGAAACGCCGCTCGCTGAAGCTTATCGTATCATTAGTTATTGTGTTTGTGGTCAGTTGGGCTCCTTACAATGCCCTGCGAATGACTGACAGCCTGAAAAAATTAGGAGTTGTCAGTAAAAGTTGTATGCTCAATAATGTGTTGGACATGGGTACTCTGGTGACAGAGAGTCTGGGGCTGGCACATTGTGCCTTAAATCCTCTACTTTATGGTCTCGTGGGGGTAAAGTTCCGTCGTGAGCTTGCACGGATGTGCAAGGCTGCAATGGGCCCCCAGGGGTGCATGGGGCTGGTAGGATGGGCGAATGGCAGAGGATCCAGCAGCCGAAGGCCAACAGGATCATTCAGCTCGGTGGAGAGCGAGAACACCTCCTACTTCTCTGTTATGGCATGAAAAATTGAAAGAGCAAAGAGGAGGAGAGTCTTTCTTTTGAAAGCAAACTGCTTCCTGATGAAACCACAAGATAAGCCGCTGCTAGAAATGACTAAAATGAAAAACCAGAGACTGGGTTTAACACATCGATGATTACTGTATGACACCGAACTGTATAGATACTTTAATTTGGTATGTGTATATGTTCCCCATTTGTAAATGTGCGCCACGCATTCTTGGTTCTCGGTTACACAAACTCTCCATAGAAGCAACTGAAACTAATGGTACTACTAACCTGATTTTCTTTATAGTTCATTTTGACCATGACAGCGCAGAAGAGGTCATTGTTACTTTATGACTGCTATAAACTAGTGATGAGAAGGCTTGTTCTTCTCATTGTTAATAAAAAAGGTTTATTTCAATTAAGTTCTGGGAAAATTTTAAATTAAAGTTCAATTGTTTGATTTCTTTATTAAACTGGCATGTAGTAATCGGTCACCCATCCAAGTAACAACACAAAAGCATTCTCGACAAACTCCAGTCTCCAAACTCGAGAAATGAATCATGGGTTTTAAAAAGGATGGACATGGTTGTACTATTTTTAATTGCCTTTTTTTGACTGTACAAACAAAAAAAATGATGTATGTTTTTAATGCCATAATTGTACACATTCATATGTATACATTTTAATTGCAATATATCCCTCACCTTAAAGACTAGTTAATCGCTAGTCCTCTCTAAAAATTCTGAAATGACTTGTAAATGCATGGTTTAAAAATGCTGTAGGCTTTTTGTGAGGTTTTTGGCATATAAACAGTGACTGAAATGTACCTCATACACCTTTTTGGTATTTTATTGTTCTGGTTAAATGAACTTTTGAATTTTGTTTTTGTTTGAATGACGTGATGCAGATATTTTCTCAAATTTTGGATTTGGATACATTAGTTACATTATTAGTTACATATTTTGTGTGGCTCAGTCGATGCGTAGACCATGGGTTTGAGCCAAGCAAGAACTTACCACATGTGTTCATTGCTCTAGATGTAAGTTCCTTTAGATAAAAAATGCATGACAAAAGTCTATTTTGAATGTTTAAATAAAAGTGATGAAAGTTTGTGTGACTCTCTTCATTTACACCCCTATTGTCCAATTAGAGGATGTTACCAATCCGATGGTTTCAAGAAGAGCTGCCAAATAAGAAACGTGCAGTGTTGCCTGTGCTGAAATTGTTCTTTCTTCGCTATTACAACCATCTATGCGCCTAATGTGTGTCATTTTTATTGTTTACTTTTACATGTAGTACAAAAAGATTTGCAAAAGTATAGTGAAAATAATTTACACGTAGTACAAAATACAAAAGTACTTTGTATTTTACATACAAAATGATCAAAGAATGGCCAGTGCTCTTTTAAAAAATGAATGGCATAACATGAACCGAAAATGTATTTATTCATGTAAAGTTAAAGGAGTCTGCTGGTGTTTCTCCATCAAAGAACAGAAAAAGTACTAAATACTTTCTTTTGACTTCAACTTGGGTCCTTTTTGCCACCATACAGTTGACAAACAATAAACTGCAGCGTGAAGGACCCCTCTATCTGCAAATCAGGTAAAACACCATAGCACATCCCGACTTCAACAACGTAATGCCTAAGTTACAATTTCCATGAGACTTTTCTCAATATTGAGATGTTGTTGTGACTGCAACAACATGGAATAGAAATTGAAAAGATGAACAGAGAACAAAAAGTGCCCTGACCACAGTCATACAGCAAATCCACAGTTATGTTTACGAGTTAAGGAACAGGGTTACATATTCATCTGACAGGTGGGCCCTAATTTTCACCCATCATACATCAACTTAGGTAAAAATAGAAAATAAATAAATACAAATAGTGAATAAACAAAATCTGGTTCAATGCACAGCCTTCCATGTAGGATATATTGTATAAATAAGATAAAACCGTATATTAATATATATAATACTAAATAGTAAATTGAAGACATTGTGGCAGGTCTTAATGGGCCAATGTTTTTTTTATTTTTTTTATTTTATAAAATAAAAAAACAAACAATGACAATTAAATATAGGGAATAGAAGTAGAATACTGCTTGTTAAAGTCAAGATTATCAAATAAAACTGGCTTAAATACTCAACTGAAATATTTCCTTCTAAATACATGGTAAATACGCTTTGCACAAGCGTATTGCACATGTATAGACCTTAAAATAAAAAAAAAACTGAAAAAAACATCAAAAGAATTGTTGTTATTATTATTAGAGTTTGTGAGACCATGAGTAAACTGGGAGGATTGTTTTTTCTTTGCCAAACTCTGATTTTGATATAATCAGTTGATTTCCAAAAACAAGCTATTCTTTGGAAATGATTGTAAACCGGATTGAATGCACAACTTCTCTCCTTAAAGCTCATTCTTTTATATGGAATTAGGTTTATGCTAAATCATCGAAAAAATCATGTGTTCAAATTACAGCCCCTTAAAAGAAACTTTCTTCACTTTTTGTAAAAAATAAAAATGAAAAAAAGGATGCCTGCAGTGAATTTAACTTTTTTTAATTTATATAAATTTATTAAATTGATCATTTGTGAAAATACATTGTTTCACTGTGAAATTTGTCTTGCAGGAATAATGTATGCATACATTTTGCTTCCTTCGTAAGATTTCTTCAGGTATTCCTACAGGGAAATGAGCTGAAAACCCCAAATAACATTCCTGCAGGATTCATGTGAGATTTTTTTCATAAGAGACTATGATATTTTTTTGAGTTTGCACTGTAAACACATTCATTTTCCAACCTGCACATTCCCTTTTTGGGGGTCATGGGGGTCAGCTGGTGCATATCTCCAGTCCAACATTCACTCACACATTCACACCTAAGGGGAATTTAGATTATTCAATTAACTAATTCGCATGTTTTTTTGGGATTGTGGGTCAAACCAGAGTACCCAGGGGAAACCCACGCAAGCACAGGAGAACATGCAAACTGCTTCCAGGAAGGTCACCGGCAAGCCTCTAACCACAAACCTTCTAAATGGAAGGCCACAGTGCTACCCACTGCGCCACCATACCCCCCGCACATTGTAATTCGTAGAATAAAAATAAACAAAAATGACAAAAATAGAACCGCCGTGACCGGATATATGAGATCCCAGGGAAAGCAAGAACTGACAGAAAAATAAATATGTTCATTCAAATGTAAGTCGCTTTGGATAAAAGCGTCTGCCAAATGCATAAATGTAAATGTAAATGAAACAAGAAAACACAGGAACCCTACAAAAAAACGGCTCCAGTATAAAGCATTGTGACCTCCAGTGTTTACATCTCGGCTGCATGTGATTACCCTCTAGCGCCGCAGAGGGCGCCCAATACCAATGAAATCATCACGAAGCAGATGGGTCGACAAAAGTTTGTGTAAGATATTTTTGGCTATAACCATATTAGACCGCGGGGTTGGTAGAGGGAAGTAAAAAGATACCCGGATGAAGTCATGAAGACAAAAAGAAAACAAAGACGGCGCAGGAGATCCTGTGTTTATTACACCTACTGCTCCTCTTCTTTCACTGTGCGCGTGCACACACAGTGAGCAAGCAGAAAACACAGCCTTCTATTGTCGACAGAGGGCTTCTTTGAACCCAGAAGAAATGAGCATTTGTTAAAACGGACGACAACAGACGCCCAAAAGTGGCTATAGCTGTAAGTTGCGCTCATCTTTTTCATTAGACTGTTCTATAGTTTTCGCTCCTTTGTTTTACGGCATATCTTGTTTTCGTGTTTCGAGCAGAACGTTTCAGCACAAAGAAGCAACGTGTTCTTTAAAGTGGCGTTAATTGGTCAGGTTAGAGTAAATATACATCCGTGGGTTTTAACAAAGCAGTAATGAGCAGTTTGTTTGGTTGTAAGCATCACCCCCGGGCTCTGCCAGCTGCCGTCTCTCCCACCCTCCTCTTACTTTCCGTTTCGACGTTATTGCAACACGAAGGGAAACCCAACCATGTGACCATTTATAGCATTTTCAAATGCTTCCACGTATAAAGGAGCAGTAATAAGACAACAGTCTTCATTTTCTCACTGACCCTTTGTCTGCATTCGGCATGGATGTGGATCGGCATGGACTGTTTGATCATAACGAGACTTTCAACTATGAGGACTATCAGTACACGGACCCGGACTGCCAGTCCAAAACAGCCCTGGCAGTGTTTCCACTGTTGTACACTGTAGGCATCTTTTGGGGGATGCTGGGAAATGGCCTGGTGCTGGCAGTACTATGGAAGAAGAGGCTGAGTTGGAGTGTGATGGACATCTTCATCCTTCATCTGTGCCTGATTGACAGTCTACTGGTCCCTACACTGTCTCTCTGGGTTGTAGATGCTGTTCGGGGTTGGATTATGGGGAATGGGCTCTGCAAACTGGCTAGAGCACTCTTTAAGGTGAGATTTTTTTACTATCAAGGCAAATACGTTTTGTAATTTTAATTAATATTTAAGAATAATGCACAAAACAGATGCACGCTCTGAATGATCATGGATGATCAAACAAACACGAATTCAGGGATATTAATCATACAATCACAAAACAGGTTAACAAACTGTAACAGGGCTATCCGATATGTTTTTCTTCTATAGTTACACCGTGTGTTAAAAGCAACAGAAATTTAAAAATATCTTTGCCAATATGGCCAATTATACTTTCATTCTGGCATAATATCTAAATAGTTCCATCCACATATCTACATGACAAACTTCCTTCAAGCGGTGGTGACAGACAGATTTTTACTTTGGTGCGGAACTATATCTTTTTTTTTTTTTCAAGAATATATTGAAGATGGGTTTTTGGAATAACAAGGTTTTTATTATGTTTGTGATATTTTTGGGGGGAAAACATTGTTTGCCACGAACCACGCAACTGTTATCAAACATTCAATCAATAAAATTAAATTAAAGAGGTCATGAACTACCTGCAGTACTTTTCTGCTTACAGTCAAAGCCTGTTCTGAAAAAAGAGTGGTTAACTAGTAGTGAGGCAGTGTTTGGAAGAACGCATCTGTTTTTCTTCTTTATTTCACCAAAGGCTCGTTCAGTTAAGGGACAATTGGACACTGTTTTCGACAAAACTGACAAAACTGCAGCTGAGTGTGTTGCTGAATTGTAGTTTTTCAGATGCACAAAACACGATCATAATCCCTCTAATATTAACGACTCTTGAGACATGATGTATACACAGAAACCATATAGGTTTATTACATTGTAAGGAAGGTCAACAAAAGGATGTTTGGCGCGGGGGGCATACGGAGCGACCTCTCTGTCGTGTTCTGTTCTTAATGTCAGTCACCCAAAGAAACGAGAAAGACCCACAGAGTTGCAGGTAAATACGTATAGACCGTATGTCACAACATAATGTAAGGAGTCTATATAATGTTTTTGGGACATTAGGGGGAAGTGATGGCTCTGAGAGAGCCCTTTTTTACACATGGTTTTTTACACATCATTTGTTCCCAGATGATATCCCCCAGTAAGTCCACGATACGTATTATGACATGTTTGCATTGTGATATATTGTGCCACACTATATTGTTACGCCCCTAAAAACACTGTTTCCTCCCTCCACCCTGTCAAAGATTTAACTAACTGATCTTTGTATCCATTAAAAATGGAAGATTATCTCCTGTGCTGGTGTGGCTGAAAGGCTGACCGTTAATGAAGAACCATCATGTAGGGACGCAGATGAACCGTAATTCCAAAACTGACAAAGATCTGCCCTAAAATGGTTCCCCGCCTTGTTAACGTTTTACAAAATTTACTTTAAAGATAATTTTGCTTTATTTCATTTTCTCTGGTATTGTGCTGATATTACAAGAGCATTGGCTCAGGAAGTAATGTATATTCAAACCACAGTCCAGATAGAGAAAGGTGTCAAACAAGTGAGACATCCACCCACTTCTGAAACCTGAAGTCTGTAACAGCCAGAAAAATGTGTATTTATTAAAACCAACAGTGAAATATCAGCTCTTATAGCTGAATAATAAAACATTTACAAACCCCTTTAAAACAGATAAAAATAACCAAGACAGACACCATGTGCAATCCACAAGGTATTTCAAAACAACCAGCTATTACAAAAAGAGTTTCAACATGAAGTTTCATCTTTTTGAGCCACAGACAAAGCCAGCTTCAGTATTGTAATGTCTGCTTTCTTTTATTGTCTCATCAGATCAATTTCTACTCGGGGCTCTTCATACTGACCTGCTTCACTGGTGACTGTTACCTCTCCATTGTTCATGGAGTTCAGAAGCTTTCTCGCAGAAAGCCTTTGGTGGTTCATGGAAGTTGTCTGATCATCTGGCTCCTCAGTCTGCTACTCTCCACCCCAGACTGGATCTTCCTAAGCTCCAAGGAAGAGCAGTGTGACTACTCATACCCTCCTGACTCCTGGCGCCTTGCTTCTCGTTTGCCTCATCATGTCTGCTTTCTTCTTGCAACTCTTGTGCTGCTCTTCTGTTGTTCGTCCATCCTGATGAAGCTTTGGGGCAGTTCCAAGTGCAAGGAAAGGAAGATTGGTCAAAGGCCAACTATTATTGCAGCACTCGTGGTGTTTTTCTTCATCTTCTGGACCCCCTACAGCATTACCTTCATCGTGAACACTGCTCAAGTGAATAGAGCCTCTGTGTCAGAGTGCGAACGGAGTCCGTGGACTGCTAGCAAAATAACAGCTTTTTTTGGTCTTTTTCACTGCGTTGTCAACCCCGTTATTTACTTGTGTCTCTCCAAAACATTCAGGCAACAAGTGCTAACAATGTTAAAGTTCAGGGATACGGAAAAAAACAGGAAGGAATTTTCACTTTGGGATTCTTGCGGAGAAATTGGTAATGCATCTCTCCATGAGGAACAAGGTCCTCTTCAGGCTTTGAGCGATATTTCACCTACAGTAGAGACTCAGGGCCAGGAAGTATGAAAAATCCATCAAAACATTGCCTGCTGGGAAATTTTCTAAAAAGTACACCATGGTTGCGGCTTAACTCTGAAAGGAGTACAGAGGGGGTCTGGAATTACCAATAGTTGGATCATGGAGAGCCCGCTGAAGGACTTTTGGTGACTCATTCTGGGAAATCCCCCTGATAGTGGACAACATGAAAACAAGAACCTCTTTGAAGCTTCCTTTCATTAGTGACGTTACGCTTGTGATTCTTCATTGTTGACTTGTTACTTTAATAGTTACATTTATTACGTATTTATTTTAAATGTATTTTACATTATTAATGGTTATTTGTTAGGCAACATTTAATGATGGACAGTCACTCTTGTTAATACGTTTTATGAAGGTGAGATAGATTAATATTCTCCTTTATTAAGGCGAATCCTATTTATATTTTACTTCCATTGATAAAAAATATAATAGAATTCTGCTCACTGTGCAAAACTGTATTTACATGTAAATACTTATTATTTCTGTTTCTACTTTTCATGATTCTTTGATTAAAAGATATAACTCTACATTTAGACAACAGGCTTAAGTGACCTAAATATTCAACAGGTCAATATTGATTTAAAAAATCAGCTCCAGTCTGAGGGGCCATGTTGCATTTGTTTGAACACTGACGTTAACAGTGAAGCAGGAAGGTAAATAACAAAGACCGCGTGGTAACAAGCTCCTTCACAGAGCTTGATCAAGTTTAGATACAAGCATTTGGTAGAAGTCGTTATTGAAGTGACTTAGATTTGAAGGAACAAACATTTACAGATAATTGAGATATTACAGGACATTGGGTAAATTCCCCAACAAATTATCAACAAAGCCACACAAGTGCCTACAACATCATTGGCATCTATATTAACTTGTCAGTTCTAGGCCACATTAGGTTCACATCTATAACCGATTTGAATTTGAATATCACAAAATTTGAATTAAGGTTCAGGACATGAAGTCACATGATTCTCAAAGGAAAAACGTTCAACGTGTTGCCAATATTTAGGAATTCTGGGTTACTTTGGAATATAGAGAAATTCAGGTTCAGGTGATGTCAATAATTTACATTAGAAAGGAGAGCAGCTAATGGGAGAGTTAAAGTTACAGATAGCTATAGAATGTTCATCGGCTGGAGGCAAGTGTCAAGTTTAGAAAGGTTTCATGTTATTCAAATGTGTTCCCCCAAATGAATTCCAATAGGAGACACATTTTCACGTAAACGACACACAGTGACCAAGTGATGCAATTTGAATAATTTTTAATGGAGTGCAGCAACAAAATCGATTGTAATTGTTGGGGTCTGATTTATTAAATTGAGATGCAGTTCTGACATCCGGTCGGCGGGAAATGTTGTTGATGTGAATCTCCAGATATTGATTACTGTTATAGAATTCTAATAAAAATATTTACAAAATGTCAAAGACTTTAGTAATGTTTGGATTTTATCACAGGATCAACACTACTGGTGTCACTGGTATGGACCTATTTAAACACTGGCCCAGTGTTCATGTAACTAGAATTGACTTTTGTGCTAATTAATCTAGTGTTGTGTTAAATGTAACACTGGAGCAGGGTTTTTATAGGTCTGCACCTTAATTGACACCAACAGTATTGATTAATATTGTAAATTTTGTTGTGTGTGTGCGTGTGTGTGTTCTATTCGCTCCTCTAGATTCTGCTAAGCAATAAGAAAAATAATGTTTCCACTACTTCCAGTTTAGTTTTGAAAACTAGTTGGAAAACCCAAAACCACAAAAGGTGTTAAAACTTAACAATGCTTCTTATAACTGTATGTACTTAGAGGCTTAAATTTAATGTGCAAAAGTAATGATTTTAACATAAACACCTGATCGTTCTCGTTAAGGTCCTCTGCTTGTAGCTAATTTTGAAGTTTTAAAGCAGGATCTTAACAAAACCAGCTTCAACACTCTTAAAAATGTGCTCTGGAGATGGGCTTGGAATGGGTGGATGTGTCACGTAAGCTCTGAGACGCCTAAAGCTCTTGAGCACAGCGCTATATCAGTGTCCCGCCCACATTCTTATCTTCACACTGAAGCAGTTGAAACTTTGGCAACTTTTAGGCTGAAATGGAATGAGGAGATTAAACTAGACCCGAATTCTTGAAGCAATGATGTAGTGAAGCTTTTTTGTTAGATGTGGTCTACAGTGTTTTTCCCCTTGCTGCATTACTAAGATCTCTCCGTGAACCCTCTGGAGGAAATACTTTCATCTGTTTTTATGTTTCACTTTCTCTAAAGAAAGAAAAGCTTTTTTTGAAATTACAATCATAAATTCCAGCAAAAGTGAAAGATACAAGCGGTCAAAGAGGTCAACATACAGTACACAAAGCGAAACAGGGACATTGCAGCATCCTTCAGTGTCTTTCAAAATACAGTGTTGTCATCCTGTTCAAAAAGAGTCTCTGCCTAAGAAATGTAACCTCTGGTAACAACCAAAGATCATAGTAATAGTTACGTTTGCCCATTAAACATGTTTCCTGGATTGTTTTTTTTTCTAGAAAGTTCTGTGGACAGAGAGATATTTCTGAAGGTATTGTGATGATTTTAACCCTAACCACTTGTTTTACTTAGTTCCTGTTTTGGATGAAACCCGTGAGCTGCATGAAGAACTCCGTATGACTGCTCTGTCATGCAATGTGATGCCTTTAGTGTTCCTTCTCACATTTCCACTTAGTCATTTTTGGATACATGCAATGAAATGTTGAGATTTCGATTTAAAAGGCCAAGCTTTCCTGTGAGATCATCCATCTTTGTTTCCAATTTTGTGACTATACGTGTCGTTTTTATAACTAAAATAACTAATAACTGTCCCTGGATTAAACTTTGTTTTGGCTGTATCCACCACACAAAGGTTGTGTGCTATTGGTTGAGACTTGAACTTCACGGTTCATTTTAAACGAGACACATCTACAAACTTGTTTTGGCAAGTTATAGACAGGTTTGTCAGCTTTTTGAGGCTGTCCTGCCAACCAAACCAAACAGAGCTTAATATATTACACTCAAACAAATAAGATTAGCAAACAGTATGAAAACTTTAATCTCAAGTAAAATTCATTGTACTGGTAATGAAAAGAGGTATCAGGAATTCTGTTGAAAAGAAGTCAATGTACAAAGTATTTTAAATCATTTAAATAGAAAAGATAAGAAAGTATTACCGGGACATTTGTAGCATAATTGTTTTGGTTGCTGTGCTGCAGACTGGTTAAACAGCAAACTAAATATTTTTGGATAATATTGTTTAGGTCCTGCAAAGAAATGACACACAGAAGCCAGGTCCCAGTAACTAGCCATTGTCCTTTACCATCCATAAGTTTAGTCTGTTTGCCATGTGTTTTTATTTTTTACAAATAATGTTATCAGAATAAACAGATCTGTTATTATCTAATATATACACAGAAGATACATGTGAGCTATTTTATTTATTGATTTTAGTATTTCATTTTAACAAATGGCTGCCATAAGACAAACTGACTGCTTGACACTTGTTGTTATTGTTCAAAAATGCTAGACGACACCTTGTGGCTACTTCAGGTACAGCAGGTAATTTCATGTGTTTATCTGGATTGTTGATCTGTGTTTTGTATGCCCAAACGAGTACATTTCGGTAAATACCAAACATATGGCATGGCAGACAAAATAATAAATTATTTCCAGTTCACCCCCTGCTAGTATTGATTTGAGTTCAATTTGTAAACGCTAAGTAACTGTTTCACGTGTTTCTTGTGTAATTTTGCAACCTGAGGATAGAACTAAGGCAGATTTCTTCCTGTCAGTGTGTAGTTTACATATATGTCCGAATCTATATTTGATATATTACGTAAAACATATTTTGATGAAGCTGTTAGCTGAAATAGCTGTTTCTCTGACAAGTGTAGCTTCTTGTGACATTAGTCCTTGGTAGACTGTGGACTGATTCGAGATCAGAATTATTAAACTGACACCAACCAAAGCAACCAACCAGGGTTAGGGTTAAGTTAGGGTTAGAGTTAGGGTTTGGGGTTAGGGTTAGCGTTTTGGTTTTACGGAATCAAGTTCTATTTAAATACTGACAGTAATGCAGAATGTTCGTTTGACAAAAGAAAATCACTTTTGAAAAGCCCCTTAGTAAGGTTTTTTTTTTATTGATTTGTTTCTTTTGGCCTGCACCACCTATCACCATTCTCGAGTTACATTCAGGAGCGTTTCATGCCAAGATTGGTTTGGAATGAGAGGACATGCCAAAAAAGAACCACCAGAATTATACATACATTTTTTCAGTCAACACTCAGTACTCTTGACTCAGTTCAGTGTTGTTGCGTCATGATTGGCTTTTAAAGGATTTATTTAACACGCTCAATTGATCTGAAGTCTCACCTTAATATTAGAAATGTCTGTTCTGTTATCCTTAAATAACAAATGCTTTGGATGCACTGGAAAATAGGCATATCCAGTGGTGGGCAGTAACCAAGTAAATGTAATTTGTCACTTTTTCAAGTATCTGTACTTTACACAAGTATTTTAATTTGGGGAGACTTTTTACTTTAACTTCTCTTCATTTCAAAGTCAAAAATTAACTACATTTAGAGAAATCAGTCGTTCCTTTTAATTTAGGAGTGGTTAAAAAAGTAACCAGTCAAGTATGCGCAAGCCATTAATCACGGTACAGCGAGCGCTCTGTTCTAAATCGTTGTGGTTACCGGTTGGTGGTATCTACTTATCGAAAATGCAGTTCAGTGTCAGTTCAACAGCAACATTTTATTAGGGCACCTGTGCCTTAATAAATGATAAAAGAAACTCCCGAAACTAGTTTCTGCTACAGTAATCTAATCTGACATGACCAGGTTATATTTAGACATTTAGGTAAAATATAGTAAAACAAAACTTGTGAACCTGTGTTTAATAGTTTATACATTTAAAAAGTATTCTAATTAAACTTGAATTTAGAAACTGTGTCAAAAATAAAACTTAAATTGAAAAGGTTAAGAGTCCAAAACTTTTCACATAATGTTTAAGCAAGAGTCTTTACAAACATCATAATGAACTAGATTTTAAAGTTTGCACGCAAACTTCGATGTTGGCTTGCGTTGGTGCCGTTAATACGTATTTTTTTAAAATGTTGTCAATTCCGCAACAATAACATAATCCAACCCACATGTCTCTATGATTTTCATAAGCTGAGATAGGTACATGCAAAATTGGTTGCTATGGTAACCAGTCTGGTTGCTATGGAGGGGTCTGTGTCCTAACATATTGGACCCCATGTCAATACGAGTAAAATACATCAACCCCCATGTCTCTATGACTTTCCTAATCTGAGATATAGATGCGCCATATTGGTTGCTATGGTAACCTGTCTGGTTGCTATGGAGGGGTCAGTGACCTAACATATTGTTCCCCATGTCAATACGAGTCAAATACATCAACCCCCATGTCTCTATGACTTTCCAAAGCTGAGATACAGATTCGCCATATTGGTTGCTATGGTAACCAGTTTGGTTGCTATGGAGGGGTCGCTGACCTAATATATTGCTCCCCATATCTATACGGGTAAAATACAGCAACCCCCATCTCTCTATGTTTTTCCTAAGCTAAGATAGAGACATGCCATATTGGTTGCTATGGTAACCAGTCTGGTTGCTATGGAGATGGCATTGACATAATATAATGTTTCAGCAGTCATTATGGGTGAAGCTTACCAACCCCCAATTCTCTTGCATTTTCCTAAGCTAAGATAGAGATATGGCAATTTAGTTGCTATGGTAAACAATTTGGTTGCTATGGAGGAGTCAGTGACATGTTGTAATCTACTTTCCATTTAGAATAATATAAAGCAACCCCCATGTCTCTACTGTGCTCCGTTTAGAAGATATTTGACATTGAAAGTTATGTCAAAAGTGGGTGTGGCTTAATTAATTTATGTTAATTCACAAGCAATGATTGGCTGGATAAGTGATTTGCTTCCTTAATGCTAGTATGACTTTCCAGTGTCAATCAATTACAGAAGCTCTTTCACAATAGGATCTATGGGATTCATGCTCCATTCATTTCAATGGGCCATTGAAAGTCAATGAGACACCTTTGACCTACTTATTTGAAATCAGCTGCACCTGGAGTTTCAACTGCCAGATTTTCAAACGAGTCAGCTGCAGTTGGAAATTCAACTGTCAGATTTTTAAACGATGGCAAATCTGCTGGAGAAAATCTGATTTCCATGCCTCAAACAAATAAAGATTATAGAGAAACCGTAAGACATATCGAAATGATTCTTTCTTTGTCAGAAGCAGAAGACCCTAACGAAGAGAATGCTGTAAATTTTGTGAAGGTGTGATTTGAAATAAAAAAATTATGGCGAGCTAAAAATAGCCTTCATTTGATTCTGTGCAACTGCTCATTTCTGAGATTTCGATACCTCCAAACAAATAAGGATTACGAAAGAAGGACAAGACATATTAAAATATTTCCTTTACTGTTAGAATCACAAGATTTTAAGAAAGAGAATGGTGTATATTTTGTGAAGCTGTGATAAAGTTTGAATGATTTATGGCGAGTTAGAAATTGAGATTTTAAACAGGATCCACCAGAATTTTTGAATGGAGGTGAATGGAGCAATTATGTGCACTCGTTGTGGTTTAGGCCACCTGGCGTAAAAACTGTGTGTTTTTTAAAAATGAAAACAGCACCAACTGAAAGAGGAAAAAAATCTCTACCATTTAGATATGAAATGTGTGTGTAAAGG